>CM021108.1:617162958-617631430 GCA_007115665.2 Sequoiadendron giganteum
ACTATGCAGATGACCTAAAACACACTATACAAGAGAAAGATGAAATCAGATGTAAGACAATGAAAAAGTATTTAATGACAGTTTGATTTATAATTCATCATAAAATTAAATTACCATCATATCTAGGTATGGATGCTCTAGTGCACCTGAAGCAACCTCTAAATTCTCTGAATCAATCTACATAAACAAGACAAAGAAAGTTGATATTAGATGCACAAGTCTACAATTAAAAATGATTTAATTAAAATTAATTTATAATTTATCATATTTTAATTGTACCATATTCTAAGGTTGTGCACCCTCTTCTCCAGGACCTATTTGTACATTCTCAACTAAAAGATGTGTCTCATGCTATAAAAGAAAAAGAATTTAAATCATGTATAAGCTCATATTGTATATATGCATATATATTCAATTTGAAATTTAAAATTAAAGATATATTGACAATATATAATTTATAATTGAATTTAAATATTATAAAAAATTTAAATTACCATTTGATCTAGAGCCTACTCCGCATGTCCTCTTGGAGCTGTAACTATGTCTGGATCAGTGCTGGAAATTACACTAACAAAGTCCTACAAGATAAAAATTAAAGCATGTATACTTTAATTAGTTTAATATATATATATATATATATATATATATATTCAAGTTTGCAATTTTGCGTAGAATTTTTTTAAACAATCTAAAAATCAGAGGCCTCGTGAGTAGCCACAACATCTAATATTTGTTCAATGCTCATTCTCATTGTGGTATCAACCTAGACATACATGTAGACATTTAACACTTATAATATTTACAAGTGTACATGCACATTTCATATATAGTGAATTCAAAATTCATAATTGTAACTATACTAATTTAAGTTAAATAATTTACAATATAAATGTACTTGCCCCTAATCTACGATGCTCGATAGTGGAGGAGTGCTTGACAACCCCTCGAGTGGAATCGATGTGCAAGCCAATTGACTCACCTAAACCAATATAAAAATTTGAAACATATATGTGATTCAATTATAAATTTAAAACTTAAGTTAAAAATTATTTCATAGATAATTTAAAAAATTGAAATCAAAATACCCCATAAGGGTAGCCAAGTATGATTGGTGTCGATGTATGTACTTGTGGAAGGAATGATTTCCCCATCGTTATTATCATATGTACACCAAACAGTTTGATTGTTAAAATGTATTGCAAACTTTTCTTTGATATACACATTCATCAAAATTCTTATAAAATGAACGTGTAGATGCATATTTATACCTATTTCGTAGTCTCGTCAGGGTGATGGTCTATTGTAAGAAACTCTACAAATGAACTGATGCAACCAGATGAACGACCAGAATCTCCACGTCCACTCGAACTAGGTGTGGCCTGATCAGGTCCATAACATACTTGATGGCAACTAGTACATATATGTGGAATGGGTCTCGACACTCCTGTAGTGGTACTCGGACCTGCTACATAAAACACTCCATCATCATCATCTTTATGCTCCCCACCCTCTATCATAGAAGCATGCTAATCAAGGTCTCCTTCGAGTGTACTAATGGAACCTAATGTCAAGACCATAGCTCGATGATGCACAGTTGCGGGAATAGGAGGACTAGGAGAAACAACAAGGGGTTGTGCATGCACGAGGCATTGGGGATCAACCCTTGCCCCTAACCTCTATTGTGGCATGCCGCCACCAACACCCTGAAATGATTTAAAATCAAAATAATTGGGCTTTTGCCCCATAACAAACTCTACATATAGTTTCCTCAAAAAATACAATGGGAACTCCCAATTAGCGTGTGGGGTACTATCAAAAACCATATACCATCGATCCCAAAAATGTGCACTCATCTATGGATGTATGCACCACCTCATGGATATTTTATATTTGTTTGGAGGAATGGGCTATCGAGTAATGAGGTCAAGAAAGTAGGGGGCTTGGTGGGCTTTCATTATTTTAAGGTCTGAAATTTGTTTATAAGAGAGACCATCAACATAAAATTGTCTCATTTATTCTTTGTCTCGTTATGCCTATCTAGATCAGAATCAATGGTCCTAATGGCATCCACAACGTTTTGCATCATAGATGAAAAATGTCTAACATGGGGTGGAATCAATGCTTGACTCTACATAGCATTGATTTGATTTTGTATGGATGCAACCTGATCATTTATGCGTGCTCACAAGCGAGACTCATCAGATGCAACAGGTGTTGGAGGTGACATATTAGGTTGAGGGGGATGTGGAGGTGGCTGAGGTGGTGGATTGATGATATCATCAATGTTAAAATCATCCATGATATGAGATATAACTATGCACCTGCATTAAATTATATAAAATTAACATACACTCTTAGAAAATTACAAGAAATAGTTAAATTTGAAATGCACATGCAAATTTATTTAAATAGGATGTGCATACATATATTAAGATCATCTAAAATTGAAACACACATATACATTTATTGAACTTGAGCATGTGCATACAAAATTCAAAATTTAACATGTACATACATTTAAAATAAAAATACGAGGCATTTAATTTGCATGCATACATCATTAAACTAAACTATGTACATACATACAAATTTCAAAATTTAAGAACTATATGCAATTTTAATACATGTGTACATACTAAAAAATAAAATTCTTCAACAAATCATTAAACTCATGCAAATTGGGCTCCAAATTTCTTTGATAAGGGTGGTGTCATAAACCAAAGAATTTAGATCTTATGAATCAGTGAATATATCTCAAAGTATCCTATTCTATAGGTTCTTCCTTCTTGGACTCAATTTCAAGACTTTGTTTGTTGATGATTAATTCCACTTGTCGTAACTTTTTAAACTAGGAGGCTTGAATGCTTGATCTTGTAATTAGGTCTTCAATATTCTCCTAAATCCATTTTAGATTTTCCACATGCACAAAAGAGAGAGGAGAAAGGGTTGTGTGAAATAAAGGATTGCTTATTTCAAGCCTTGTTTTGGTGTTTCCACCTCCACAATAGCTATGATGATATAAAGAATGCTTACCCTAAGTTAGGTCAAGGAAAAACGATAAAGAAAGTGTTAAATTGACAAGTGTTGTAACTTTCCACTCAAGTCTTTTTTTCTTCATGGACTGAATTCATTGTAATGATCTGATACAAGGAGAATTGGTTTCTTGATTGAAGGTCATGCAAGTTTAAGTACTCAAAAAATTCAACATAAAACATGAATAAACTCACATATGAATGCGATGCATTGCAAACATAAATCTTGACTAATAATAAGTGTTCTAAACTCAAATTATTTTTCTCTTGACTATTTCTTAGGATGCTTAATTAGAATTTAAATTATCTTTTGTTTCAAATGGTTGAATATAAATTTGTATATGCAATTATTTTTTCTCATAAAATTAATTATCAAAAGATGACAAATTAATTTAAATTTGTAAATGTTAATGTTTTAAAAATAAAATATTTTAAACTAGGTCGAAATAGGTTGGACAAGGGTGGTAGTTCCCTAGTCCAAACCTATTTTGGGTTAGTTTTTATCACTAAATAAATATTAAATATGAAATTCCTAATTTTATTTAATTTCCCATTTAATGGACCATAAAATAGGCAATTTAAGAGCATAATTAGGTCCAATAATAGAGGGAGGAGCAAAACCTAGTGTGAAATTACTAGGGGTGATGATTTATGGTGTTACATTTAGCCCCCACCTTAGTGAGAGTATGAACCTATGCTCATGCTTACACAAAAGTGAGGATAATCCAAGAAGGGTTCTTTTATCCAAACATTTGAGATGTAGGATGATAATGAATCTAGCGGAAGTGTTATCCTGTGGGATTAAGGACCTACAAAACAACATTGTAAATACAAAGGAACACAAACACATGAGGTACAAAGACTCATAGTAAACACAAAGCATAGACTATGAAGACATATAAAGAAAATGTAAAACATAATATAAAACATACTATACACAATGCAAATATGATTAAAAAAATTGGAAACACACAAAAAGGGTATATAAAATCACTGACTAGTAATATCTATATATTTCTTACTATGATCCATACCCAAGGAATTCATGAATTACAAGGCTAGCAAATTTTGATAATTGCTAGGTAACCCATGAATGAAATTATCATAGGCTAGTGAAGTCCTATATTCACTAGGTGAGCTTAATAAGAAAAAACATAGGCTATTGATATCCAGTATACAACATGTGAGTTTCTAAAAAAATAGAAAGAAAAAGACACAAGGCTAGTGATGTCTGATATTCACTAGGTGAGTTTCCATGTCAACCATATAAATAATTATAAGAAAATTGTGGTGTTTACAAAATAATTATGATAAGGTTGTACAAATTATGATTAATATGACATGAAAGCATCACGAAGCTCAATGCACACGAAAAATTAAAACGCATAGTCGAATGTATGCCCTTACCTTAAAGAAATTGCTAATGCCAACTTGGAGAAGTTTCAATTAAGGTAGAATAAAATTATATATGATAACACATGAGAAATTTCTAGGAAAGCCTATGCAAACTAATATGTATTTCATTGGGAAAAGGGATCTAGGTCCTAAATCACACTTATCCCAATTGGTATTTTGGAAGGATTAGAAATGATATCAAATCTACTTGACTACAAATCCTAATAAGAAGAGTTAGAATGGTGGATTACAGTTCTAATTCTTGTAATGTTGGATGATGTCTAGAGTATGGATTCTTGATTTATGATTGCTAATTGATTGATTTTAAATGATGAAATTAACTATGTAAAGTATTTACTCTGAAGAGTCCTCTGAGCCGGAGGAAGCCGCTACCAATACTTCTAAGCACTGTGTGGGCCCTGCTCCTGACTTATAGAATGCCGACAATTCCCCTGTTAATACTGGTAAAGAGCCATCCTTGTATTTTTTCTACATGGCTAAAACCAATTCCGAATCCCACTCTAAAATCCTGGACTGGACTTTCTCCGAAATTAATGAGCTTAAAATTAAAAACTGGGCTCTGCAAAGCAAAATTGAGGAAATGGGAGTTAAGATTGCGGATTTGGGTAAGAAAGATGCAGTGCACAACAACAGGATTACCGATAATGATGTTAAGAGCTTAAAGATTAACATCAGAACCATTGCAGAACAAAACAACAGAATAGCAAGACACAATGCTATAATAATCAATGCAATGACCGAAAAACTTGACAAAGCCCAGCAGGGATCCTTGGTGGTTGATCTTGAAGACACTGAAGATAAAAGCCAGGAAACTGATGGTGGTATTTCTAGAAGAACCCGTGCTAATTTGAAGCGAAAGGCCCCCTTAACCCCGAAAATGGTTCAAACTTTCAAAAAGGGGGTTATTGATATGCGGGCTTTGGAGGCAGAGACAGAGACTGTCCTTCGGTCTCTAAATTAATCTTGTGTTCTTTTTTTCTGCTGTCCTTTTCTTTCTGACCCTCCTGGTCTCTTGTGTCTGCTTGCTGCTATTTTTTGTTGGGCAGCTGTATTTTTTTGGTGGACCAATGGTGGTCTTTTCTCTATCTTGTAAACTTTGTGGTTTTGGGTCCCTGTAAAACCCGTTTTACCCTTTTATCAAAAACTATGTAAAGTACGAAAATGTAGTAGTTTTTTATAATTTATGATAGACTGAATTTAGCAAGACAAAAGTAAGCTCCAAAAATATAGATGATTGACAAAAATACACTTGATCTGAAGTGTTGAGGGTGAAAAGGGAATCCTAAGGCATGGTGTTCCCTAGACTAGGATCCTTCTTTTTAAGCTCTAATTTCACAAGCTCAAGGTCACCATTTTGTGGCTTCTATTTTCCTAGATTTTTCAAAAAATCATTTGTTGATCAAAAAATATAGGTTCTATGACTTGACAACTTTTAGGGTTTTAATGCATGAATGAAAAAATAATCACCAATCTTCCTCCAAATAACTTTAGATCTATAACCTACACACATAAAAGAGGGGAAGAATTGTGCCATATAGAGGCTTTCCTAATTCAAGCACTATTCTTACCTCCATAATGAAAAATTATGATAAAAGAGAGCTTATCCTTGGTTGTGTAGTGTAGAAAAAAGTAATCATTTTTCACACTTAGTTTGGGAATGAATAATTAATTATAAAATAGACTTAATTGTGCCTTATTTAAGCTATTATAAAGTGGTTTCTTACACTTTCACACTAATATAGGGATTTATTAATTAATTAAGGTTAATTAGAGCTTAATTTGTCCCTTAAATTCAAATCCAAACCTTATTTATTGCAATTTTCAAGGGATAAATCTTGACACTTATTAATAATGTTGCATAACACTTAATTTGGAAAGGTTTGAGTCTTAAGGTAGTGACCTAGAACCAATTCTCCACCTTGGGAGAATGGGTCCCCACTATGTCTTAGGACCCCTTTTTACAGATTAATTCACTTCCCCAAAACTTGGTTCTAGAAAAATTTACTAGGATCCATTCACCCCAGGTGGCGAATAGGTCCTCCTTACCAAGGACACCCCTTTTTGGGCTTATTTGTTGTGGGATTTTAATGATTTTGAATCCTAGATGTGATTTTGGTTTGTGTTATTTGAATTTTGGGATTAAATCTTAACTTTAGTATAAATATAAGGTTAATTCACTTACTTTCATCCTAGAAGATCAAAGAATTCATGAATTCAATAATTATAGAAAACTTATGATCAAGATAATTTTTCAAAAGAATTTCAAAGACATTCAAGGGAGGATTATCAAGGTTTTATTGTAGCATTACAAGGTCACATCATCATGTTAAAGGTATAATGCATCAAGCATGTTGATGAGCTAATGTGTTAACATGTAGTATTCAAGATCCAATTCAAACATTATTAAACATCCAATTCAAGATCAAGATCTACATTATTCATTGCCACTTCATGTTAGATTGTTGATTTACTTTCCAAGATCTCATTCAAGGTATCATTATTCCATGTTTCATGTCTCTATTTCATTGTTTCATCATAATGTTTAATTACCTAAATGAGGTTTGACCAAGGAAAACCCCAATTCCCAAAAAATCAACAATTTTTTCTCCTCTTTGATGTGTGATTGTAGGTTTTAGGTTGAAGATCAAGTGGAGAACAAAATTTGCAAATTTTTCAATATTGAAAAGTTGCAAAAGTTGTCATCTATCTTGCAAGATCATGGAAATTTTCCTACATAATTAATTTTTGACTTTCGGGAGCTAATCACCTAGGAGCTAGAAGTGCAGACATTGAAGAATAGAACCTAGAAATCAATTTTTAGAAACCCTAGCAGGGACCCATTCACCACTTTGGTTGAATGAGTCCTCAGTAACCCCAAAATAACACTTTTTTAGTAAGGTACACATTGTTTCAACATCTTAAAACCTCCCTTACTTTTGTTATAACAATTAAGATTGTTTTCTAATTGTTATTTATGCATTTTCTCTCTCATAATTGAATGAAATGTCATCAGATAAATTAGGTTCATCCATTTAGTCAATCCCCATTTGGGTGAACCTCTTTTTCTATATTTTATTTTAGTGAACCCAATCCCTTTGAACATCCTATTTTTTTATTTGGAGTACATTAAAACCCTAGATCCTAGTTTGCATTAGATTTTCATTTCTTGCATTGCAATTAGGGTTCTTTCATTTGGTATTAGTGAACATTTCATTTAGCATAGAGTTTCATGTTTACATTGCTTATATTCATAAAAAAATAAAAAAAGCACCTTAGATCTGATTTATATTTTCATTTTGTTAACATTCATATCATCATTCAAATATTTATATTCAAATTGCATACTAGATTTAGTCACCTTATTCATCATTTAACCTTAGTAAAAATTGTATTTAGAGACTTGATATCTGGTAAAATTGTTATAGAATTAATTGTTACAGACCTTAGACATCAAATGCATAGGATTAACTTAGGAAAATAGAAGTCAAATTCAAAAAACCTTAAACTATGATCCATTCACCCAAGGTGTCAAATGAGTCCTTGTACACACTGATCAACAAAATTTCTCAGTGTTTTGTCTGCATTTTTGTTCTTTTTAAAAGCCCTGATATGGGACCCATTCACCCAAGGTGACAAATGAGTCCCTATACACCTTGTGCAACAAAAATTACGAGTTTTTTTTAGTTTCTAATAAGTATTTCTATTTTTGTTTTGAGATCTAAGAAGTAGTTATCTGAAATAGATTGTATTTACATTCAATTTCTTTTTCATTTAGATAGATTCGGCAACAATAGGAAAATAATTTTTTTCATATTTAAGTTTAAATTAGCATTAAAATTTTGCATTTTTCAGCATTGTTGCATCAATAGATAATTTAGTTTACATTTTTCAATCATTATAAAACAAAAACAAAACCCAAAAAAAAACATCCAAAGAAACAAACAAAAAATTACGGTCGAAGAAAGCATATTATTCAAACCATTTAGTAGTGATCACTTTGACATGTTAGATGAAGCTCTTGAGGAATTCATCCCCCCTAGATCATCAACTAAAGCCTTGATGTAAGAGGATGCACACATAGATAATATTGACAATCCTCATTATTCTTCTTTCGATACCTCTCCTAATTGTGATGAAGGTATTTTGGTGTTAGAAGACTTGATTATTGAGTGTCATGAGAATATTGTTTTCCCTCTTCTAATGCTACATTTTTCTCAACAAACATTAATTTGGATCGCATAGATGAAGATGTTATGTTCACATTAGACCCCCCTCACTAGAAGATCATGTAGGTCACTCAATTGAGGTTATGACTGCACAAATTGGATCTCCTTTAATTATGGATCTTCTTAAGTCACCTCCAATAATAGAACCACCTAAACCATTTCCTTCAAAATTTACCTCAAACATTATAAGGAAAATATGTAGTAACAATGTTTTGCAACAACCAAGTTACAATACCGTTGCTCACACATATAATATACAACAACAAAGTGTACCTACCTCATTACCATTTCCTCAAACTATCTTTCCTATTCCTAAGTATAGTTTTCCTTCACATAGCAGAAAAGAGATTGATCTTGTTGGGAAACTTCTTCATATAATCATCACCCTTGTGGATTTAACAAAAACATCAATTACACACCATATAATGCTCCAAGAAATTTTACAAAAGAATAACATGCAATCTTCTATCAAATAGAATGATGTAGCAACCTCCCTTGATTGTATGCAAGTGACAAAGTCAGAAATCACATTCCCTAAACATGAGTTACCCCTGCTTGAGATACAACTTAAGAATGAAGCCTTAATAATAAAGGTGATTAGTAATGAAACTGCAGTTAGGTGCACCATTATAGACAATGGAGTGGGTCTTAATTTTTGTAGCATTGATCTCTTAGATAAAATTGGAGTGGACAAGAGGCTTATTCAACTGGTGTAAGAGGGAATGGGTGGAAACATTCACTGTCCCATGCTGCGGGTTGCACCTTAGCAATTCCCCTTGGTGGCTCTCTCCACCAACTCAACCTATAGGTCCTGACTCAAATCCAGATACCCCTGGTTCTACTAACCATCCCCTCTTCCAACCTTGTCACACAACACAACCAAATCTTGGTGCTTAACCTCTATTTCTCCCTTGACCCTTATTCTTCCCTAAAGGCCAATTACACACAACATTCAACTATATTTTTGAAGGGGTGTAAATATAGACTATCATGCTTCCTAGCACCCTATTAGGTTTCTGAAATAACCAATAGACTCCACTTCTCCATCGCTCCTTCCAAACCCTCATTTAGGGTTAAAAAGGCTAAAAGCCTAGAGCCCCTATTAGCCCTCCTAACCCGAGAAAAGAGGATGTTGCTCAAAAATTCTCCAAAGAATCACAAATCTTTTTCATGGATTCTTGGTCCTTATACCAAACTCTTCAATATTTCCAAACCGTTAGACCTTGTCTTTCCGTACATAGGTTTGTCCTCAAACTTTGCAAAATATAGGGTTTTTAGCCAATTCTTGACCACCCGGTTGGACTGTCAAAGAGTTTCCCTAGTAAACGGACTGTTGGAACCTCCTCCTTGGTACCAAACCATTGTGAGACATCCTTCCACACCTCTACCATGGGGCTTGTCCTAGAGAAGTCTTCCTTGCAAGTTATGTGCTTTTTAGCACTGTCCTTCCTAGTCGGGCATTGGCAAGCTCACCTAGGAAGAGGCTTTCCTCATGAACCTTCTACTCCTAAAGAATCCTAAACCTAAACTATATACAGGCATGGAGCTTAGCCTCAACCCCCATAGACTATACACCAGGTATAGTGGAAGACAGAGGTCTAAGTCTCCATGATTAACAGTTTACTAGACTATTCAACAATGACAAGAAACTAAACTATCCAATAATTAACTAAGAAATGATCAGAATGCTTAACTATTGTCCACAGAAAGCTTCTAAGATCAATTACATTTCATTCCAAATGTATCAAGATTCCTGGTTAATCCATTAACATGCTACCAAGAACTAAACACAGAAAAATTCAGTTATTTCCTACTGTCCTCGGTTACCATCCATTAAAAACTACAATTTCAAAACTTCCAACTATGCTCAAAGTCTTCCAACCTTTCCAACAGGTCGAGGAACTCCTTATGAAGTTCAAAAAGTGGTTACCCTTCCCCTTGGTCGGACATAACCACCTCCTTAGTCGAAAATTGCTTAAAGCAACATTTTGGGCTTTATCTCTAATTACTAGAACTTACCAACCTTGAGTGTCCAAACTCACAACTCTTCAACTCCTAATAGCTCCTGACCAAGATAGATCTAAACCTTACCCACAAATGCAATGGTCAACATGACCTTATCAAATTCAAACAAAAATTCACAAACCTTTCCTATTCCTAGTGTTCCTAGGTGTTCTTCTAGGTGTTTCTCCTAGGTGCTCCTGCACCATTCTCCCCCTCCCTGCATAAACACTATGGAGTAGAAGGAGAGATCAAGGATAGGTCAATGCCAAGCTTCTGGAACTGATCTTCTTGTACCCATGTAGCTTCTGATTCATGTTTATTCTTCCACTTGATAAGGTGCTCCATGTACACCTTGTGTCTTGTAGACTTTTGTACCCTTGATTCCAAGATTCTTTCAGCCTGGTGCTTGTCCTGAGTAGGTAGGGGTATGTTGCTAATGTCCTTGAAGATCTCTTGACTATTCTAATCCATTTCCTTGACTGATCCCTTATATTTGATCAAGTCAGCTATATTGAAAACTGGTGAGATTCCTAAGTCAGTAGGTAGTTCAACCTTTTATGCATTTTTCCCATACTTGGTGAATATCTTGCATGGTCCTACTCTCTTCATCTGTAGCTTGGTTGACACTCCCTTCTGCAACCTAGATTTGTTGAGGTGAACTATGACATACTCACCCACTACAAATTGTACATCCTTCCTTGACAAATCTACCTTCTCCTTCAACTTTTGTGTAGCTTCGGTGACTGTCTTCTTCACCTGCTCCTGAATCTCTTTCATGGTCTGACTGAAGTCTTCAGCATGTCCACTCCTGTTCTCCATGGTTCCTAGATCTCTGAGCTCACAAATGCCTCTTGGGTGCATCCCATACACAACCTCAAAAGGACTCTTCCCTGTAGTTTGGTTCACACTGTCATTATAAGCATACTTAGCTTGTGAGATCACCATGTCCCATGTCTATCCATATTCCTTTGTTAGACACCTCAGTAGGTTACCTAGCACCCTATTGACCACCTTTGTTTGTCCATCGGTCTGAGGATGGTAGGATGATCCAAAAGATAGGTTGGTACCTAACCTGATCCAAAGAGTCTTCCAAAAGTGACTCATAAATTTAACATCCCTGACTGAAACAATGCTTAAAGGTAAGCCATGAATCCTTACAACCTCCTTAAAGAAAATATGAGCTATGTAGCTAGCATCATGAGTGGTTTTGCAAGGAATAAAGTGACTCATTTTGCTAAATCTGTCCACCACTACATATACACTATCAAAACCAGTCTTGGTCTTAGGAAGGCCTACCACAAAATCCATGCTCACACACTCCCATGGTCTATTAGGAATGGGTAGGGGTTGATAAAGACCAGCATTACTAGCTCCTCCCTTAGCTTTCATACATACAACACATTGTTCCACATACTTTCTAACATCTCTTGCCAACTTAGGCCAATGATAAAACCTTTGCACTAGTTCCAAAGTCTTGTTGATGCCAAAGTGTCCACTAAGACTTCCATTATGCTTTTCTTGAATGAGATTTTCCCTCATTGACCCTCTTGGAACACATAACTAGTTTCCTTTAAACAATAATCCACTTTGCAATGTATACTTAGCATACTGACTATGAAAATGATTCTCAAAGTTAGAACATACCTTGTAGGCCTTTGAGAAATTTTCATCCTCTCCATAGAGATCTTTAAAGCTTTCAATCCCTATGCTTTTCACTTGTATCTCTTGCACTATCAACAACCTCCTGCTTAATGCATCTGCTACCTTATTTATCTACCCCTTCTTGTGTTTGATGGTGAAGGTAAAATCTTGGATGTATTCCATCCACTTCAAGTGTCTATTGCTCAACTTCTCTTGGGCATTCATATAACTAAGTGCTTGGTTGTCTGTAAAGACTACAAATTCCTTGGGTAGAAGGTAATGTCTCCATTTCCTAAGTGACTGAACCAAAGCATAAAGTTCTAAGTCATAGGTTGAGTATCTCTTCTTTGCTTCATTAAGCTTCTCACTAAAGAAGGCTATAGGCCTACCCTCTTGACTTAGCACTCCTCCTACTGCAACTCCACTTGCATCACATTCAACTATGAACAATTTGTCAAAACTAGGTAATAAGAGTATGGGTTGAGTTGCCACTTCTTGTTTCAGTTTCTCAAACCCTCTCTCAGCTGCTTGAGTCCACACAAACTTGGTTTTCAGACCCCATTTGATTGTATCTAGGACCGGTGCACATATACCACTAAAGTTCCTTATGAATTTTCTATAGAATTGAGCCAATCCATGGAAACTTCTTACCTTAGTCCCTGTTGTTGGTGTAGGCCAATTTAGTATTGCTTCCACCTTGCTTGGATCCATCTTCAATGACCCTTTGGACACTACAAAGCCCAAATATACAAGCTCTTGCTTAAGGAACTCACACTTCTCTAGATTGATTGCTAGCTTCTCCTCTTGCAACCTTCTAAGAACCAACTCCACATGTTTTAAATGCTCTTCTGCTGTCTTGTTGAATATGAGGATGTCATCAAGGTACACCACCACAAATATCCATGTAAAGTCCTTCAGCACTTCATTCATGAGTCTTATGAATGTGCTAGGGGCATTGGAAAGGCCAAATGGCATAACTCTCCACTCATATAATCCATCTGTTGTCTTGAATGTTGTCTTCCACTCATCACCATCCTTGATTCTGATCTGATGGTATCCACTCTTGAGATCCAACTTGGTGTAATATTGAGATCCTCCAAGACAATCCATTAGATCTTCAATTCTAGGAATAGGGAACCTATACCTGATTGTGATCCTATTTATTGCTCTGGAATCTGTACATAACCTCCATTTTCCTCCCTTCTTGGTTGCCAAAACTACTAGTACTACGCATGGGTTGATGCTCTTTTGAATCAATTTTTGATCCAACAACTCTTGCACTTGTCTAGCTACCTCTAGGTTTTGATATGGTGTAAGCTTATATGTTGCTTTGTTAGGAAATGATGCTCCAGGTATGAAGTCTATTTGATGACTAATAGCTCTTTGGGGAGGTAAAGTTGCAGGTGTACCATCACTTACTATGTCCTTGTACTTGTCAAGTAAATTCTAGACTACTCCTGGTATGACTGGTTTTTTAGTCTTATCTTCATCCTTGGATTGCAACAACACTAAATATCCTTCTCCACCTTCATGTAGGGTGTTGAGGAACTCTTTTCCACTACTTAGTAGCACACTTGTAGTCTTGGACTGTCCTTCATCTTCTTCTGACAATGACTACAATTTAAAAGTCTTTCCATCCTTCTTAAATGAGATTGTATTCTCTTTTCCATCATACATGACACTCCTATCATATTGCCATGGTCTACCCAATAGTAGATGACATGCATCCATAGGTAAGACATCACAAACTAACTTGTCCTTGTACCCTCCAATGGAAAATTCCACCATTACTTGCTCATTCACCAAAACACTTTGTCCTTTGTTAAGCCATGTTACCTTGTAGGGGTTAGTGTGGGGTACCTTCTTCAATTTAAGTTTTATTACTGCCTCCTCTGAGATAATATTATCTATGGAACTTGAGTCTACTATGACCTTGCATACTTTACCAAGTATCTTGCACCTTACCCTGAATAGAGCTCTCTGTTGTTTGGGTTCTTCTTTGAACGGTTGTCTTATCAACACTCTTCTAAACATCAAACTCTCTCCATTCTCATATTTAATATGACTGACCTCAGTTGCCTTAGGACTCATGGTGTGCTCTTGTGTATAAGCCACTCTCTTCTCATTGCTTGATGATGATGCTTTCTTTGGGCACCTATAAGCTGGATGCCCAACTTGACTACAATGATAGCATTTCATGTTTGCAAAGTATGAACTTCTCCTGCCTGCTCCTCTTCCTCTATTGGATCCTCCTTGAGAACCTCTACCTCTATTATACCCTCCTCTAGAAGGTGTTTCATTGCCATGATCTGTGAATTTAAACTCTCCTTGGTTTCTTTGGTCATTTCCCCTACCTTGGTAGCCACCTCGCTGTCCTCTTTGATCTCTTTGATCTCTGCCTTTGCGTCTACCTTTAGAAGCCTGATCTTGCTTCCTTTTGCTTCTCTCCTCAATCTCGATAGCTAATTGATAGCATTGATGTAATGTTTTAGGACTTAGAAGAGTCATCTCCTCTTGGATGTTCCACTTCAAGCCATTTAGATACCTAGCCACCTTGAGACTTTCATCTTCTAAGACATTGGACCTCATACAAAGTTTTTGGAACTCCTCAGTGTAAGTGTTCACATCTTGGTCTCTTTAACTCAATCTTTGTCTCTTCTTGTGTAACTAAATTTCATAATCATCTGGTATGTATACTTCTTTCAACTTTGCAACCATACCCTTCCAAGTTGAAATAGGCCTCTTACCTTCCTTTTCTCTTTCTGTTTTGATAAATTTCCACCATGTCAAGGCTGACCCTCTCAATCTAGACTTGGCCACCTTTACCCTCTATGCTTCAGTAACTCCATCACATTCGAAATGGTTCTCCATGCCTTCTATCCAATCCATGACTAGGTTAGCTTCCAACTTTCCACTAAACAATGGTACTCCTTCAACTGCTTTCCCACTCAAAGCTTTTAGTGCCTTCAAGAAAGTCTCCTCTTGTAGAATAGGGTCAGGTGCAAGGATCTTGTCTTCCTCTGCAACCTCTTCTTTCTTTGGTACCCTTTTGTTTTCCTCATCCTCCATGCTTAGCACATTGTTCAAAGTTGCCTCAAGTTGAGCTAGTCTTTCCCTTAGTCTCCTATTATCTTCTTCTTGGTCTTCAACCTTCCTTGCCAACTCAGCATTTGTCACCATGATTTTGGAATCACTGGCTTCAAGGTCTAACATGCAATCTTCTTTCCCAAATCTTTAACTTGCTCTGATACCAATCTGGTGTAAGAGGGAATGGATGGAAACATTCACTGTCCCATGCACCGGGTTGCACCTTAGCAATTCCCTTTGGTGGCTCTCTCCACCAACTCAACCTATAGGTCATGACTCAAATGCAGATACCCCTAGTTCTACTAACCATCCCCTCTTCCAACCTTGTCACACAACACAACCAAATCTTGGTGCTTTAACCTCTATTTCTCCCTTGACCCTTATTCTTCCCTAAAGGCCAATTACACACAACATTCAACTATATTTTTGAAGGGGTGTAAATATAGACTACCATGCTTCCTAGCACCCTATTAGGTTTCTGGAATAACCAATAGACTCCACTTCTCCATCGCTCCTTCCAAACCTTCATTTAGGGTTAAAAAGGCTACAAGCCTAGAGCCCCTATTAGCCCTCCTAACCCGAGAAAAGAGGATGTTGCTCAAAAATTCTCCAAAGAATCACAAATATTTTTCATGGATTCTTGGTCCTTATACCAACCTCTTCAAGATTTCCAAACCCTTAGACCTTGTCTTGCAGTACACAGGTCTGTCCTCAAACTTTGCAAAATATAGGGTTTTTAGCCAATTCCTGACCACCCGGTTGGACTGTCAAAGAGTTTGCCTAGCAAAAGGACTATTGGAACCTACTCCTTGGTACCAGACCACTGTGAGACCTCCTTCCACACTTCTACCATGGGGCTTGTCCTGGAGAAGTCTTCCCTGCAAGTTATGTGCTTTTCAGCGCTGTCCTTCCTAGCCGGGCATTGCCAAGCTCGCCTAGGAAGAGGCTTTCCTCATGAACCTTCTACTCATAAAGACTCCTAAACCTAAAATATATATAGGCATGGAGCTTAGCCTCAACCCCCATAGACTATACACTAGGTATAGTGGAAGACAGAGGTCTAAGTCTCCATGATTAACAATTTACTAGACTATTCAGCAATGACAAGAAACTAAACTATCCAAGAATTAACTAAGAAACGATGAGAATGCTTAACTACTGTCCACACAAAGCTTCTAAGATCAATTACATTTCATTCCAAATGTATCAAGATGCCTAGTTAATCCATTAACATGCTACCAAGAACAAAACATAGAAAAATTTAGTTATTTCCTACTGTCCTTGGTTACCATCCATGAAAAACTACAATTTCAAAACTTCCAACTATGCTCAAAGTCTTCCAACCTTTCCAACAGGTCCAGTTTCAAAACTTCCAACTATGCTCAAATTCTTCCAACCTTTCCAATAGGTCGAGGCACTCCTTATGAAGTTAAAAAAGTGGTTACCCTTCCCCTTGGTCGAACATAACCACCTCTTTAGGCCAAAATTGCTTAAAGCAACATTTTGGGCTTTATCTCTAATTACTAGAACTTACCAACCTTGAGTATCCAAACTCACAACTCTTCAACTCCTCATAGCTCTTGATCAAGATAGATCTAAACCTTACCCACAAATTCAATGGTCAACATGACCTTCTCAAATTCAAACAAAAATTCACAAAACTTTCCTATTCCTAGTGTTCCTAGGTGTTCTTCCAGGTGCTCCTGCACCATCAACTTAATGATGTTAATATTTATGGCTTTGACAATGTTAATAGGAAACCATTAGGAGTGATCACATTACCTATTGAGGTCGAACTTGTGGTTTTTCCTACCCATATCCATATCATGCTAGGACCTCTTTCATACAACCTTCTCTTAGGGAGACCATGGATTCATGCTATAAAAGGAGTCCCATCTACTCTTCACTATGTAATGAAGTTTGAATACAACAAAAATATATACATGGTTGAAGCAAATGAACAAAGTTATAAATCACAAGTTAAACATGATCATAACACTTCCTATTCCCCTATTACTTTCATTCCAATCTTGAAAGTAGAACCTATAAAAGTTGATGTTAATCCTAATTGTCTTTGACCTACAACAAAAAAATTTAGTGATGGTTGGGAGTCATTATATTTTATTCATTATTTCAATGAAGAATCCAAAATCACACCTCAAATTCCAAGGAGTCATATACAAATGACTCATTTTCACACACATGATTTAGTGACGATTGGGGTTCATTAGATTTTATTTCCTCCTTTATGAGAGAGTATGCAATCTCACAATCTACACCTAAACAACCCTATGTTTCATGTGCTCAAATTGGTTATACATCATCACCATCACCCCATGGTGGTGATGGGGGCTCTTCAACTCACATTCCGAGCATGAGAGGAAGATGCATAATGTTAAGAAAGCTAAAAATGATTTGTGTTCTCATGAAGAATCCAATGCTTCTCTGGAGCATAAAAACCACTCATCTAAGTTGGAAGAATGTTGTGGTATTGGATGCAAACCCCTTTCTAAGTAGGGATATAATTAAAACATTGAGCAAAATGAAAGAGAAAAAGTGAATTCTATACCATACTCTTTCAAAAAATATCATATCAGTTCTTTCATATAAAAATAGGGTTCATCAAAATGAAATGAATCAAGATAATGAACCCATAATTTTTTTTGCTATGAAGTATAAAATTATGAGGGAAAAAACATGCAAATAACAATCATAAACTAATCCTAATTGTTATAGCAACTATGAGGGAGGTTTTTAGAGCTCAAAATGATGTATACCTTGTAGAAAACTTGTTTTTAGGCTACTAACGACTCATTTTCCTTTAGTGGTGAATGGGTCCTTGTGAGGGTTAATGAAAATGAATTCAGGGTTTGATTCCTCTCAGCCTACACTCCCACATCCCAAGTTTTCATTGCTTCAAGCCCTACTTAGGACTCATTCGCCTTTAGTCACAAATGGGTCTTTTTATGGTTTCAGAAAATAGACTTTTGGGTTTTGTTCCTTCATGTCTGCATTTCCAAATCCATAGTTATCAGCTCCCAAAAGTCTAAAATAAATTTTGTAGCCTCTTTTCTTTGTTGTTGCACTATAAATGACAATCTTGCAACTTGACAACTTTTGCAAATTTTCTCCAAATCTTGCTCATCAACCTAAAACCTACAATCACACAAGCAAGAGGATAAAAATGTTGTATATTAGGGGATAGGGGTTTGCCTCGATCAAACCCCTTTTAGGTAAATAAACCAATTGATGAAATAATGAAATTAAAGCATGAAACATTGAATATGTAATTCATGATACCTTGGATGTTGTCTTGGAGTACAAATTTGCAAACTAACATGAAGTGGAGATGGAGAATGTAGATCTTGATCTCAAATAGATGTGAAACAATGCTTGCAAGACGGATCTTCAATGCTACATCAACAATCTTGGCTCAACAACATGCATGAATGCATAAAACCCTTGTCGTGATGAAATGATCTCGAATTTCTGAAATAAACCTTAAAAATCTACCTTGAAATGTCTTATAAAATGCTCTTATAGATTCTTGTAAAATCAAATTTTCTATAAGGATGCTTTCTCCAAGTTGTTAGGTGAAATGATGTGAATTAACCCCTTATTTATACTAAATTGAGAGATTAACCTTGAAATTAAAAGAATTCAAGCTGACCTTAGATCTATGTATTAAAATTATAAGGATCCTACCACAATTAAATTAAAAAAGAGGGGTCATATTAAGGGAGGACCCATTTGCCACTAAAGGTGAATGGGTCTTAGCACAGTTTCTAGTTCCAAGCTTCGAGGAGGTGAAATATCATTAAAAACCCATCTCAAAAATGTAAAGAAAGGGGTGTCCTAAGTGGAGAGGACTCATTTTCCATTAAAGTTGAATGGGTCCTAGCATCATTTTTCGGGACATCAAATTTTCCAAATTAAATGTAATATAATATCATTATTGGGTGTCAAGATAGATCCTTGAAAAGAGGGCTTGAATTTGAATTAAAGGGGTCATTTAAATTCAATTAACCACCATTAAAAAAGGGGACCCTAGATAAATGTGAAATCATGTTACAATACTTTACAGCACCTAAATAAGCTATAAGTTAAATATATATTATTTGAAAAAGGGCCCACTAGGCTTAATTAAGCAAATAAATCCTAGAAAAGTGTGAAAGTGTGTTAAAACACTTTACAACACCTTTAAAAAGGACCAATTAAGTTACATTTTAATCAAATAAAGGTCCTAGAATGGTGTGAATGTGTAAAACACATTACAACATTACTCCAAGACACCATTAATTCACTTTTAATGTCAATTATTCAAACCAAGGGAAAAAGGCTACATTTTTTGTTACTACATCAACTTAGGTCATACCATTCTCTTTCAAGAATAAAGAAATTGGTAGCATGAAATGAAGTCAGTAACTTTTTCATCATCTTTTTGCTTACTCTCATCAAATCACTAAGGATGTCTTAGGGGTCATGTGCACTTGGAAATGGTTAATAAAGGCCTCAAAAAGTTCATTGAATGAACGAATTGAGTTATTCGGTAATGAGGAAAACCATTCTAAGGTGGAATGTTTCAAGGACCTAGGAAAAATATTAGCCAAGAGCTTATCTTCAAGGAAAAAATCACTACTTAAGCCAGTGTAAGCAGAAACATGGTTTGAAGGGTCTCCTTTCCGCCTTTATTTCTCAAATCTAAGAATCTCTATACCTTGTGGTATCAGTGCTCTCAATATCTCCAAGGATAAGGGATTTCTTTTGACATAGTATGTAGGTTGGTAATTTTTATGTTGGTTGATGGGGTAAATTTTATTTTGAAGGGATGAATTTTTTTGAAAAAGTTGGTTAAGGATGGCATCATTGCTTATATTTTGAGAAAGAGGTGAATATGGTGGAGGTGTATATCAGTTTGAAGGGGAAGTGAATAAAATTCTTATGGGAGGTAAATTGATAGGAGATATGACATGTGATACCATAAAGGTACAATATTTCTAGCGAAGATGCCCAAGGTAGGAAATAAATTACTATTAGGTTGCGCCGTAGTTGTAACTTGAGGGTTGGTATAGGTAGGAATAGAGGCAATGGTTATGGGAGGATGAATTTGAGTCCCTCCTTTGCTTTGGAAATTGTTTCAAGGTTGACCACAACTAGTAAGTTTACTAAAAAATTGAGCTAGGTTACACACAAGTTATATTCCTTCTTCACTTTCAACCATGCAGTGTATGTTATCTATGGTGGGAATAGCAGTGGCTGAAATATTTTTAGTACTCAATTGATGTTGTAGGTTTGCTAGGTCTTCATGGATTTGGATTATGTTTTCTTCAGGAATGCTAGTAACCATTGTTTCAACATTTGTCACACTACTTGAAGGTAAAGAGTTGTTAAGGGTATGGTCCATACCTAGTGAGCTAGTGTCAAAAATATGAGTGAAAGAACTAGATAACCGAAGATCCATGATGAATGTGCTATTGTGGGATGACATGAGTCTCAAACTACATCTCACTATAGTATTAGCAATAGGAGACTAAGTTGTAAAGCTCATGCAAGGGACAATCAATAAATGCAAGATAAATGATCAATGAACACACGATAAATGATATACTTTAATTCCAATTCAAATGAAATTAAGCTAGATGCAATGATATGAATGAAAAAAAATCTCAGTAAACTAAAACATAAATCTAACAACAACAAATAGAAGCACAGAAACAACGTTTTTAATGCTATAAAATTCAAATTCAGATCCAACAGGGGATTAAATTTCCCAGAGGGGTGTATGAGTCCTAGTTAGGGTTTTTGAAGGGTTCAAATGTTGAAAAATAGTCAATAGATAATTCCCAGAAATCAAGCAAAACAACCTAAACCACTTGGACTAAATCATCTAGATGGACGAGTGAGTTCCAGATGAGGTTTTTGACACTAAATTCAACAAATTCTGAGTGAATGTTAAGGTTTCTAACTTGTATGTAGTTTAGACTATGTTCAATTACAGATTTAAAATGAAATTCAATGTTTGGTCATTAGATATATATGTGAGGATTATCCTCAAAAAAGATGCATTAAATAAGGATTTTGCATGCAAAATAGGATCAAATAAGGCATAAACAAGCACAATTTTAGCAGGAAGGGCCCAAACAAGTGTGAAAATGTAAAGTGATACATTTTCTACACTACAACTTGCTTTTATTGGATTCATCAATTGAGCTTGCTTTGGAATCCATATTTGTTTGTTTCTTCCTTTTGATTTTTGGATGCATATTTCTTTTTAAATTCATTTTAATTTATTTTTCTTTGGTAATGGATTATATTCATTTTCTTTTTAAGAATGCTTCATTTTTTATAATAGGTGATGTTTTTGGTCGCAATCAAGGGGTCTAGGATATGTAGGTTGTGATTGTGGATGGAGGAAGGAGGTAGAACATGGGTCAATGGAGGATTCTTAGGAGAGTTATGTATGGCCTATATTATTTTCTCATAGGGTCATGTTGCTTCCATTCAAGGATTTCAAGGTATGTGAGGTACAAATGGATGGTAAGGATGGAATTATCACCAAATAAGTTTGTGGTAGCAAGCTCTTTGAAACGACTAGGAATAACACTAGCTTCTTTATTGTTAAGATTGGAAGAGGTATTCTTAGAATTATTAGTAAAAAATATAAGGGCATCAGTATGCTCACCATAAGCACCATCTCCTAAGAAAATGGTTCCATCATTTCTAAGTATATCAATAGGATCAAAAGGGCCTTGTTCATGTAAACCAAGACTTTTTCCTTTATGGTTCATGTCACTACAAATGTGGAAGGGAATGAAATATGTATGTTCTTTTAAGCATGTAGCATATAGCTCATCCTTGTAAAGCCATGTGGTATCAAAACCTTCTATGTCCTTATCAATAAGATAACAATTGAAAAGGAAAGTAGTAGGGCCCTATTGCATTGTAAAAAAGGGATTTTGAACTCTTGGGTGAGGATGCCCATAAGATCATGGTGAAAGAGAAAATTTGGAAATATAGAGGGATTCATGGATATTGTATTCTCCACATCCTTTATAAAGAATCCTGAATGTGAATTTTCAAGATAGTTTTATAGTGGATGAAGCCGAAGATGTGGAAAGTAAATTGCTAGGGTTAATAAATGATGTAGATTTGGTGGAAGATGACTCAAGGAGAATGTTAGAAGAAAAATGGTTTTCATATTTCCATTCCAATTTTTGGAAAAATTGGTAGAGTTGGAGATCACTAGGGATAGTAATTTCCACATTGTTATGTGGGAACTTAAGATATTGATAGTAGGTGAATGGTATGGATCCATTGTCGACCAAGAAAAATGTTATATGGAAGGTCTAAGTCTAAGAAAGAGCATAGGGTATGTTGCAATGATGGTACTACTTCAATGGGAATGTAAATAGTACTAGTTGTCTCTCTCTCTACATTAAATCAAATACTTTGGTCGTGATAGTATGTGACCTGAAGGCTTCTACTAAATAACCCAAATGTTGCACCAATATAAGAGTACAAATATTTAGGATTGAACCATTATCTACAAGTACATAATTCATCTTATATTTGGAAATAAGAGATTTTATATGGAATGGATGGTTATGAGATGGATCAAGTGGAGGAAAAGTAGTTGGAGTAAAAGTAAGGTGATGATCAGAAGAAAGGTGACCAACAAGGGCCTAGAAATATTAAGGGTGGATATCATTAGGGACTTGTGATTCTTGTAGGATATAGTTCAAGATGTCCCAATGAGTAGGTGATATGTGGAGAAGCACAAGAATGGAAATTTGGACCACTGTTTGTTCAAAATGATAAAGAATTTTGTATTATTTGTGATTATTTGAAGTAGATGGAGTATGACCTAGAATGGTTACTTCTCCACATTGAGTGGTAACAACATAATTGGGTGTTTTCACTTTTATGGTATGGATTCATCATCAGAATGCTCAATATGACCAATATCATAATCATAATTATAAGGGGTCTTGTGATAACTAATGGTGTTTGTATGAGAGTCTTGACATTGGATGCATTGCTAACTATGCTTAGCGAAAGGATTTTGGTATATACTCCCTTACTAGAGATTATAACTTTAAAATTTCAAGAGATTGTAAGCACTTAATAGACTTGCATCTTAGGTACACCTACTCCCTTTTAAATAGCTTAGCTCCACCACTTTTATAAAGGACAACCCTAGAAAATTTCAAAAAATTACAAAATCTCTATGAAATCATTCTAAACCTTCTAAAATTGTTAAGCCTATTTTACTAGGTGCATAACACTCTATTTTTATATTTTCCTTTTCTAGTTTTGTTTCTTGTTGTTAGTATGTATATTGCATCATGTGCATATATTTAGGCTTTAAGCATATTTAGACATCTGATTGATTCCTTCTCACATGAAGTTTTAATGTAGATAGATGTCTTGAAAG
The DNA here is from genome assembly GCA_007115665.2 of Sequoiadendron giganteum. Lineage (NCBI taxonomy): Eukaryota > Viridiplantae > Streptophyta > Pinopsida > Cupressales > Cupressaceae > Sequoiadendron > Sequoiadendron giganteum. The sequence goes on from CM021108.1 coordinate 617,186,799, forward strand.
GTGTATATCGTGTTGATCTAATTCATGAATCGAATACTATACAATCTTGTGTTCATTGTGTTTGCTTTCAATCTTCATACTTGTGGGTTCTTTATTAGTATTAGAGTTGGACGCAGACTTTTGCAGGTCGTAAGGTGAATCAGTTTATTATGCATTTTAATTTTCTTTCTTCTTTATGCATTAATAGTCCATAGTAAAGTTGAATTGACCCGAGAAGAAGTGATATCTCTTCAAACCCTCATATCTGTGACCCTGTCCATTTATTGGCAGTTTCAAGCTTCGATTCAGAGGCATGGTTGAGGGGCAGTTTGTTTGTCAAGGCATGATCCATTCATTGCATGTTGGATTTATCATTTTTGGAGGGCATGAGAAATGCTTGGACCCATGGTTGATCTCTGCACAGCACCATTCCTTGGAGCAGTTTAACCATTTGGAGCTACAAGGGTTGGATCAGGCATTCACAGTTTTGGGGTTTATTTTTTTGATCTAGGGAATCACCTACAATTTCAAAGAATTTTGAGTCCAAACGGACCTCGCCGTTGGATCCGCAGTGGTCCAAAACCTGTAAATTGACTATTCATTCATCCATTTTGGACAAAGTTGATTTGAGAGGCAAATTTTTTCTACCCATACGATCGTGTCTGCACCCTAGTAAAAAAAATCGCATTTTTTATTTTCGTCTGCATTTTTAAAAAAAACATGTCATAAATGTTTTTGATATTTTTTTTTTTAATATCAAAGAAAAAAAAAAATCCTTTTAAAGGCTTGCTCTCAGGCCTTGGTACAGGGTACCCGCAGGTACCTGTGTACATAGGCTTGCGGGCCCTTAAGTATGTTGAGCGGTGTACTGTCAGCTGTCGCCGGCTTTACTGCCGACCGACGGTTTGACAATACCACCAACGGTGGTACGTAGGGCGCTAGCCCTCATAGGGTGTCGTGGGGTGGGCCCACGTGCCTCCCCCACCAAAATGTTTTTTTTAAATAGTTTTTAAAAAATAATTTATTATATATCATTTTTTATTGTTTTTAAAAAAAAAAACATTTTTTGTAATAGGCCCAATTAAAGAAATGCAGCGATGGCCATTTATCCATCAAATTTAGGCCCAAATTTTTTCTGCGACGGTCGTATGACCGTCAAATTTAATGCCACATTGGTTTTTTTCCCCTTTGGAGCTATTTTCTTCCAGAGGCTGTAACTTGGGCATACGATATCATTTTTTGGAAAACAAGATATTGACGAAAAGCTGGTTCTGTCAAATTTCTAGTGGTGTGGGTCTCATCACTTCATTATTTTGTTGGTACATTCTATAGCCAGTTGAAGTCAAAGGAGATTTTTTCTATCCCGAGCTCGTAACTTTTGATCAATTTCTCCGTTTTTCGTGATCTCAGCGACGTTGAAACCATATTTTAGAGCTCTTCAGTTCCATCTGTGCAATTTTTCCATATTTCACTCCAAATATATTTTAATCAATTTTTTGTGTTTTCACACTCTGGTGAATTACTTGGACATATTTGCTCTTGGGAACTTCTCGTTTGCATGGAATACTTCATTTTTTGGCTATTCTTTGTGTATTTCAAATTTTTGTCCTTTGTGGGCATTTTGAGCATCATTTGTAGGCCATATTCTATGTAAACGCATTGAGATAAAGTGCCACAGTATTGTACATGTATTTTGGGGATTTTGCACATTAGGTTGTGCCATACTTTGTACTTGCACTTTATTATAAAGTGCTATGGGGGGGTTGTGTAGTGCCTTTGTTTTTGCCATCACACCTTTGTTCGATGAGTGTCCCTCCATGACGACAGTGGATCCATATGATTCCAGCCTCATGCATATGTGCTTTGTTTTGCACACCACTTTTTCAGTTGCACGTGCTTTCTTGCGCACTTTTCAAAATGTTGTTTCTTCTTCTTCATGCACTACAGGGTGTTACACACCATTTCAATGGATTTGTCAGGCTTTCTCAGTTCAGCATTATGGGGGGGTATTATACTGTTCATGTCAAATGCTTCCTTGGTTTCTCCTTGGATGAAATCTTCCATTCTCAGTTGATCAGTGTTTTTCAGACTATTGGTACTTGTGCCATTTGTATCTTTGTTCCAGGTGTTTGCCTTTGTTTGCCATTTGATTCGAGTAGTGTCATTTGGGGCACTCATGCAGATTGTTGTCTTCTTGATCCTAATCATCCTATCTTCAGAGGAGGTTCTTCAACACCATAACAGTCATCTTTTGACAGTTGTTTGCAGCTTCTTTTGCTTCAGTGATGTTCTTCGTGGCTTTCTACATCTCTTTTTGGAGTAAATTTTTTTCCATGTGGTTTTCTCTATTTCTCCACTTTATAGAGATTTGGTTGTATTTGGGTACCTAATTTGGCCTTGTTGCCGGGACCCGTGTTTTCTTTCTTGCATTGTAGTTACCTTTGCTTTCTTGCACATGTTTGTAGCTGCACTCTTGCTCATGTTAAGGGGGGTTATTAGAGTAAAGGTTTTAACTTAATTGTGTTGATCAAGTTACCTCTATTCCCTTCTTAAGATTTCACTTTAGTTTGCATAAAGCGACATTTAATAATTATATTAATTATTAAATGTTTTCCTATTAGGGTTTCTTTTAGGGTTTGCATGATCTCCTTCTTAAGGATTGATCCATTGTATATTTTTCAATTCCTTTTTGTTCTGATAAGATAATTTCTCCATTTTTCAGAGCTTCAAACCCTTGTTTGTTTTCTCCATCCATTTGCATGCAGGTGTTCTTGGAGTCTGAAGTTGGTTTTGACAACTCCTACAGGTGACATTGAGCATTGCAAGTCCACTTGAGGTTATAGTATTTCACTTGGTTCATGTCCTATCAGTTGGTTTAGTATGAAGAAGAATGTTATTGTTATCTCATCCATAAAGGCAGAGTTTAGGGGGTTATTAACTCAACTATTGAGACTATATGGCTTAAGTGCATTCTTTCTAAGTTTGGTATTTTTTCAAGCAACCCATAATAATCTATTGTGACAACCATAGCACCATTCAAATATGCAAGAATTGAGTTCAACATTGGCGAAACAAACACATACAGATTCATATGCATTATATTTGAGAGCTTATTCATTGAAAAATCATCGACTTAGTCTTTTGCCACTCTTCAGAGCAGGTTGTTGACATATTCACTAAACCCTTTACTAAGAGCAAGTGCATTCATCTACGACCTCTTCTTGGCATGCGACCTATATCAACAACAACATCATCCTGGGGTAGGGGCTTTCTAGTCTTCTCCTCATCCTCTCTCTTTTTGGAGGATAGTTTTTTCTCACTTGGTTTTCTATCTTGCTCCATTTTTCGAGAGATTGTATTATACATGGGTACCTTATCAGGCTAGTAGTCAAGACCCATTTCTTTTGCATTGTACATGGGTACCTCACTAGGCTAGTAGTCAGGACCCATTTCATTCATGCCCACCTAAGCTATGCTTAAGGGGGGGTGTTAGTGTATATATTGTATTATGTGCATACACTTAGGCTTTAAGCCTACTTGGGTATCCCATTGACTCCTTCTCACTTGAGGCGTCCATGTAGATAGGTTTCTTGAGAGGTGTATGCCTTGCTGATCTAATTCATGGGTCGACTATTATGCTATCTTGTGTTCATTGTGTTTGTTTTCAATTGTTGTATTTGCGGGTTCTTTCACTTGCTACTTGCCATTTTCAACCCCAACACTAGTGTTAGTTGGATTGGATCAAGTTTTGAATATATATTTAAAATCTAAGACATGAATCTAATTTAAAAATTAATAAACATACTTAACATGGAATAAATCCTATCATATATTCTTGAACACTTAAACTAAATATGTATATAAAGATTTTCCTTTTTCTTTTCTTCAACAATGAAAGAACACTGTCTTCAAGAAAATTTGTATTTTCTTAATTTTATGATATGTAGAAAAAACCTTTTGACATTAAATGAAGTGATAAAAATGACTCTTTTTTGACAATAGCTTATAGATATACGAATAAAAAACAATTAAATTTTCAATGATAACAATTTTCCACAATCCACATTGATAGTTGCTTAACAATTCTAAATTTGATTGTATGACTATTTTTACATTGAATCTAAGCAACAATTAAACCTTCAATCGGATAAAAATAACTTCTAACGTAATATTAACAAAAAGGTGGCATACTTTTACTTAGAAATTGAGCATTTATAATCTCAAACTTAATTGCCACCGCATGTATCTTTTGTTTAACAGACCTTAACTTTACAATGTGAACGCGTTAAAAAAATACCGAAAGTAAACTAGATAAATATTGAGTGAGAACACGGAAAGGCGCGAAACAGGAGGGTGACATAGGATACACGTCATCAAGTGGCATATGCTTGGGAGTACGATATACGTCATTTAAAATTATACAGATGAAGACGAATTCCCTCCATAAAAGACAAAACACGCGACTAGTAAACTGAGTGTCGGCATACGTGGGGCCCACAATCTCTAAGAGATGACTTACGAGCCAATATGTTTTGTCAAATTAGTGTCCCAAGACCTAAGATAACGTGGCTAAGACCTAAGAGAGTAGAATGAGTAGGTATCTTTCAATTTGTCATAATTTATACCAGTCAATTTATCGTAATCTACAAAAGTTGAATTATTTTTCACATATTATTGTTTAGATCTATGAAATATAAAATTAAGATTGGAAAAAGCAAGTAGAATGAGTAGGTATCATTCAATTTGTCATAATTTATACCAGTCAATTTGTCATAATTTACAAAAAGTTAATTATTTTTTACATATTGTTTAGATTTGTGGAATATAAAATTGGAATAAGAAAGTAGAATGAATAGATATCATTCAATTTGTCATAATTTATAAAATTTTCATTCTCATAATTCATGATGAAGTTATTAGGAAAAAACTCATTACATGAACTTATTTTTAATAAGATTTTACCATTTCAAACATTATAAGATGATAAAAATAAAATATGCTTTTATTTTATGTTGAATTATATTCTTTTATAATTATAAATGTGCTCATTTAAATATTGGCTTGGATGACTTTGCATATGCCCAATCTCAAGGTCAAGTGATAAAGTTAAAAGTCTAGAACATAGAAATGACTTATAAATGTACTACAATCAAAAGGTTGATATGAGTGAATTTAATATTATTATCTCTTTTTCTATTAATTATATATAGTTGGTTCCAATTAATGTTGTGGAAATGGCTAGTCAATGGTGCCATTTTTTATTTTTTTTGTTATCTATATAAAACGAGATTGAATCTGCAAAATTAAACTATCTTGTTAGGAATGTTATAAAATTTAATAAAAGAATTTAGAATGTACATATAAGATACTATAAAGATTAAATTGTAAATTTTCAAATGCTAAAGAGGGTACATGCTTGATTTGATTAGTCATGTACTCAATAACACAATTATTGTAAGAAGCAAGCAATGAAAATATATGTGTAGCATTTTTCCATGCAATCACTTCAATTAATCCTAGATAACATAGATGGATTTGTAGGGTATAGGTATTTACTATAAAGATTTGCAATAGAATAACACTTTTATCTTCTTTACAATTACAAACACAATTCATGTGCAGTTCCTCAATTAGAATATTCTAAACCACTACACAATATTGATGCTCTTAGAGTATGACTAAAATTTGGCTAGTGATAATATAAGTCTTTCTTGATTTCTAGTTGTTGTGTGATGTAGAATGAATCTTTTTCTAATAAAAATAACAAACAAGTTAAGATGTGCAGACACCAACTAGTACTTGGGTATAATGCTCAATGAACATGGACACATGCAGGAGGTCCCATCTTAGATGAATGCAATTAATTATAAGAATTATAAATCAATGCACCGCTAATTGTGAACCTCCCTAGGACCAATATTTTAAATGTATTCAAATACTTGCATGAGGTGTAAATTATTGGGCACATAGTTCTATTAGGTCCTCTCTAATAAATTTGACAAGGCACATTACATTGACTAATGATAAATTCTTTTGGAAATAATTTCACATTCTAGAATATGAAGTGTGGGAGATCTAATTTCAATTTATAAGCTTACTAAGCAATATGTGTTATTTCACAATGATAATATTATTCTGGTAGTGATAGCTTAATGTTTGGGAATGTCAATTGTAGAAATAATTCAACTCCATAGAATGGACTAAATAAACAATAATTCTAGATAGGTAAATGAAACTAAATTATTCTACCTTAAAATTTATCTTCTTTTCATTTATAATATGTCATGGTTATCATAAATTTCATGGGTGATTTTCATACACTCTCTCAAATATTTTTTTTCCTCAAGTACTCCCATTCACTAAATTATTATACACAAAATTATTCAAACCAATGCCATATCTCAATTGCTTGTTATTTAACCTATGCAACATATCAAAAATTTACCTAGAATTATGTTCACTACTTTTTATATCTAGGGTCATCCCACAATAATGGGTTCCAAACATGGAACCATCAAATTTTCCTTCTTAGGTGCAAGTAAAAACTTAAAAACACCTTCATTCAAAGGTTTATCTTTGAAGGTATGTCAAAAAGTACCTTTTTTTGAAGTTCAAAACCTTCGAATGAAGGTAACTTCCAAAAAATAAAAAAGACAGACCTTCAAAAATGGAATTTCATTTGAAGATCCCTTTTTTCTATTTTTAGAAATTACCTTTGTTCGAAGGCTTTTTCTTTTGTGGGAATGTTACAACTTCAAATGAGGGTTCTTAAGTTCGAATGAAGGGCCTTAGGTAGACACTTTCAATGTTTTCTTTAAATTTTCCTTAGAAATTCCAATTTCAAACTTTCAATTGGAATTTCAAATGGAATTAACTTAACAAGATAATTGAGAAGATTGTAGTCCATGAAACAAGCTTTATAAAAAGTATAATTTTAATATATTTTTATTTCATCGGGTATTTATTCTCTAATTTTTACTAAACCTGAGTTTTTCACTAGGAAGATCAAGTTCTTTGTTCTACACATGTGGAAAAATAGTAAAGTACTAAAAAAATCCAAAAAATATTTTTTCACTAGGCATTGATGTTCTTCTTTAAGAAAAAATGAATTTTAGTATATACGAAAAAAGTTATGCCTTATGACATACACCTATGTCTGAATTATAATTACCCTGAATTTAAAAGCTAATATAAAAAATATATGTGACAAAAATTAGGAAAAGATATACATGCACTAGATATTGATGTTACAAATCTATATTTCTAAAATTAGAATTTTGCTCTCTATTGAAAAAATTTAAGTCTTACGACATAAACATTACTTTTTAAAATGTTTACTATAAAAAATAAGTTATTAAAAAGACATATAAAAAATAAAATAAAAATCATTTTTGTTTTTAAATAATATATATTTAAAATCAACACATAAATTGTCACAAATCACTAGTTCACATAATCTCTAAATTCTTAATAGTTTAGCTACTATAGGTTTGAAAAAGTGAAGATTTAATTAAAAATGTTTATTTCAATGTCCTACTTCGACCACAAAGTGGGGCTCATTATTGTGGGATTACCCTATATCAATTTGTAAATGGTATGTCAAATTAAATTTCAACTCTCTCTTCATATTTTTTCATAATATCTTCTAATTATGATTATTGAAATCAATTTAATTTGATAATCTCCTTGAAGAATATATAAATTACATGTACCACATCATCATTTTTTATCACAATTTGAATGATGATATTTTGAAAATGTATCTATAAAAATAATATTGAATGATTCCATATTTTTTAGCATCATATAGATTGGTGTCATAAGCTTTTGTCAATGTGTTTCAGAATTTAGACATAATTATATGTCATAGACATAGTGCTCTATCTTTATGATAATGGTTTTTAGACCCTATCCTTTAGTATTTACCTAGGATCCCATCCTTAAATGAGTTCATCTTTATTTGGAAGATTTGTGCAAATTCTTTGATTTATAATTTCAAGCCCCATTTTTACTATAGAATAATCTTTACACCATTCAATTATGTTTTTCTCTTCTTCTACAGTTAAAACCATCGAAGGAATATACTTTGTAGTAGAAATTAACCTACTCAACCATTTAGTGAATGTGCTAGTAAGGATTCTCCATTTTCTTCTTGCACTCATTAAAAATCTATTATCCTTGACATCTTGAAGTAATCCTTCCATATTATCTTTTCAATAATCTCACTACATTGAAATTAGTGGGAAAATATGAATACTATGTGTAAGGAATCTTCACATCTTCATTTTCTTATTCATATTTGATTAAGGGAAAGGAACCAATAGTGGTGTTTCCTAATGTTATGTATTGACATGAACACATAAATGACATGTTAGAACCAAAAAATCATATTTTTATGTACAAAAAGATGTGGAATAAATAAATAATTTTTTCAAATGTATATTATGAATGAACCCTTGCAAGACTTAGATACACCATAAACACAAATTCATTAAATCCTATGTGTATGACACACATTTCACACACTATTATGAAGTCTTTTTTTATGTACTCATGGAAGAGACAATCTTCTATTTAGCTAAGGGCTAATCAAAATATATGATTTTTTACATGGTAACTAAAGAGATAATTATGTAATAACCTAAGGGATAACAAAAATCTATCAATATTCAAAAGAATTTAGTAGACTCAATAAAGTAACACATATTATCAAGGATTTTAAAAGCCATCATTCAAAGTAAGCATTTATAGTGAAAATGATCAATTGTTGGACGAATATTACTTAAAATATGCCATATTCATCTTGAGATTCAAAACACATTAAAATACTTTGTTGGAAAGTTGATATACAATTTTGTTATCGATGGATTTTTATAATCTTATTTATGAATAACAACTATATATATAGTTATGGAAATTAATGTAATTATTATTTTCATATTTAAATTTTATTAACATCTTATATTGATTTTGTAGAGAAAGAATGCATATATTTTTACACAATATTGACAATAAATTTTATATTTTTGAGCTCTTTGCCACCTACCATCTATCTTGATAAGACATATTCTATTTATTTTATATTTTAAAACTAAATAATAACTATATATTTTAAAATATATGTTTAAACTTTACAGTTATAATTAAATAATTAATAAATATATATTATATTTGACATACATAAATTCCTTGTAAGCAATTCATGGATGGAAAATTCACCGCTAGCAATTTATTGTGGGAAAATTTACCGCCATGACAAATTCACCACCAAGTAAAATTCACGACCAACAATTCATGGAAAATTAATCCTATTAATGTTTTCTAATATATATTTTAAAAACTTTGAAATTTTTTTACAAAAAGATAATTTAATTTTCACCTACTTTTACAATTTATTGACAATTTTATTTTTTAAATACTTTTTATGTTTATTTTGATATGAATGTTTTTAACATGATAATATATTAAAAATTGATTTATTTTTCTGTTAGGTTTGGTTCATTTGCATTATTATTTTTTAAATTTTTTATTATCATATATTGAAAAATATATGATAAAATATATTGAAAAAATATATATTAAAAAAATTAATACGGTGACTTTTATCCCGATAAATTTTTCATGCCGGTGAATTTTTCCATCTATGAATTTTCCTAGAACCATTATATTTTTAACATGTTTAATTTTTTAATAAATAATTATAGATCCCAATTTTTCATTTATATACCCAAATTGACAGTAAATTTTTTATATTTAAACGGTTTACTACCTACCAACTTAATAAAATATAATTATATCTACTATCATAAATATTTGAACCTTACAATTATAACTGAATAATTAATAAGCATATATCATACTTCAAACATAGAATAAGTAATGTGAGGTCCCACTTTTACATTCATATACCAACTACGTGCTACGGATTCCTCACCAATATCGGGTTCTCTCCCTCATCTGCTCTGAATTCTACTTTCAAAGTCTGATTCATTACAGAGCTCTTATTTCATTAAGACTTTGCCTATAATCATAGTCCTGGTTTCAACTAAGTGCAATGGCAACCATGGGACACCTGTCACCCACTAATGGAGATACGGTCACCATTCTTAGCATTGATGGAGGAGGCGTCCGGGGGATAATCCCTGCAACTATTCTTCAATTTCTTGAGGAAAAGCTTGAAGTATTTATTTCTATAGATCCAACCCAGTACATATTCTAAATTATTTCTACTGTGCGTACTGTTTTGAAGGCTTTCTTTTGGTAAAATTAACATGAATTTGTTGACAGAAATTGGATGGTCCAGGCGTCCGATTAGCCGATTATTTCGATGTCATAGCGGGGACAAGCACAGGAGGACTCGTGACCGCAATGTTAACTGCTCCAAACAAGGATAACAGACCATTGTTTGCGGCCAAGGACATTACACAGTTTTATTTGGATCGGTGCCCTTCAATTTTCCCACCCACAAGGTTAGTAGCCTGCAATTTCCAAGCATTCTCGGTAGGATAGAAGGACTATTCAAAAGCTATAGGTTACTAAGTTGTTGAATGAATTATCAGCAGGGGCCCTATAGCTTGGTTGCGATCAATTTACGCTTTAGTGAGAGGACCCAAATATAGTGGGCGTTATTTGCACAATCTTGTAAGAGATTTAGTGGGTGACACTCGATTCCACCAACTACTCACCAATGTTGTGATCCCAACCTACGATATCAATTTAGAACAGCCCATAATTTTCTCTACCTTTGAGGTACTTTTCTTCTTTCTTTAATCAGATTCTCTTAACACCATTTCTTTCTAAATAAATAGATTGTCATTTGTACATGTGTTATCTACAGGCCAAAAGTTGTATCTCAAAGGACGCATATTTATCAGATGTATGCATTGCTACTTCGGCTGCGCCAACATATCTTCCTGCTCACTATTTTGAAACAAAATATGCGTCCGGCAAGCCCAGAGAATTCCACCTCATAGATGGAGGAGTGGCCGCTAACAATCCAGTAATACTTCTTCCATTCTCCCCACTACTTGTTAATTGCTACTTAGCTACAGCTAACTTGAATGTTTTCGACTGTACTTTTAAATTGCAGACTTTACTTGCTATCAACGCAGTGACAAAAGAATCCCTGAAGAACGACAAAGATTGGGTACCCCTAAGCAAAGCAAAGGTGAATTAATTAAAGAAAGAAAAGTTATTTTTACTTAAGGAATTCGACAAGTATTAACGGGTAGTATTTTTAAGCAGGACAAGGGAAACATTAAAGTGCTATCACTTGGAACTGGGTACAAAACGGCATCATACAAAGCCAAAGATGTTGCGAAGTGGGGACTGTTGGGATGGCTCCGTCAGAAAGATATGGTGCCACTAGTCGACACTTTTATGCAATCAAGTTCCGATATGGTGGACATTCATGCTTCCTTAATCTTCCAATCCTTTCAGTGCGGAGAGAACTATCTCAGAATTCAGGTATACAATACTTTTCTTCATTTATAAAAGTTCTTTACCCATAAATTTTGAAGTGATCTTTACCCATAAATTGTTTTATTTAGGAAAATAAATTGACAGGAGATGCAGCCTCTGTTGATATCTCTACTAAGCAAAATCTTGAGAAGCTTGTAGAGATAGGCAAGCAACTTCTGGATAAGGCTGTTTCCAGGGTCGATTTAGAGACGGGATTGTTTGAGGCAGTCGGTGATGAGGGCACCAACAGCGATGCCTTGATCAGGTAAACATCTGTAGAAAGAATCACAATTCTTGTTAATTCTACCATGAAATGGAAATCAGGGAAAGTATTAGCCAATGATCTGAATATTAATGATGGTTTCTTGACTTCTGCGCAGGTTTGCACAGGAACTCTCGGACGAAAGAAAGTTGCGAATTATGCGATCATCTGTGGATACAGCTCATAATTCTGTGCCAGCTCTCTAGTTTTTTTGTATAGTTTGTCGTATAAGGACTTCAACGTCAACCTCGCGAAACAAGCCAATAAACGACCGTAGCCTTCACACTTATTTTCTTAGTCATGCTGTGGCAGGGAATCTATATATATAGTAATTGATTTAACATCAAAACTAAAGTGGTGAAAGATTTTTCTTTAGTTTATATTTTTAATTTTTCACTTTTGGATAGTAATAATACAAGTTGTTTTTTTTTGATATTGTAATAGTGGAGAAGTTTCAATTCTTCATTCCTTTAAGGATTGTTTAGATGTATTGAGTGTTACGTACATAATTCATTTTCATAAGAAATGAGATTATGCAAATCATATTGGATAATGATGTCAAGCATGGAAATGAAGATAAGATAAGTGATGCCAAACATACAATTGAAAAAATTTAGACAGAAATTGTAAATTAGTTTTTGGTACTTTTGGTAACTTTTATAGATTGTAATTTTCTTGTTTTTTAATGTTTTAGTTGCTTTAAAAGCTATGCATGAAAATGTGTCTATTGTAGGGATTGTAATCTCTAGAAAGAGTTTCTCTTTTTGTTTAGTTTTTAAATTAGAAGAAGACCTCTATATTGAGGTGCATCGTGTTGTAATCCTTGTAATTCATTATCTAAAAATGAATCAATAGAAGAATAATGTGTGTCTAAAAGTATTTTCCTTTGCTATTACAATATGAGTTTATTGTCCATGTTTTTAAAAACTACATTTGGTATTAAAGCAGGAGATTGGGGAAGAGTCAAGATTTTCTAAAGTCCACAACCAAATAGGATTGAAGTAAAAGAGGTCTATAGAGATATGAGAGGCAATATTTGTAGGAATTTTGTTGCGGTAGAAACCAAAAGAAGTCATTGCAAGTTTCTATTGAAGTGACAAGTTTGAAAGAAAAAATACAACCAAAGGAGAGAGAAGGTGTTTGAGTCACTGAAGTTTGTTTAAAGGAGATTGCAAGAGGTTGTCATAGTTGATGTTGTGTTCACAACCATAGTGGTTAAGTGAGGAGGAATTGTATTTTCAAGAATGTGTGTCACTTATTTCAATGGGAAAGATGGGAAAAAGAGTATAGAAAGAAAAAAAATTGGAGGAACAAATGATACAAATTAACAAATGTAATTACAATTGATAGTAGATTTAAAGAATTTTGGAAAAGAAAGATGTGAACATTTGTGTGAATTTGATAATCTTGAAAAATAATTGGATAATGTTAAAGAAAAAAAAAAAAAATAGAAGAAAAATTAAAATTGTGTGATGAGGTCAAGAGGAAGAACAAAGATTTGTATGAAAAGCTTTTTAAAAAAAAAAAATATAAGTGTTTTAAATTAAAGCCACTAGTTTGTGACATTTCATGTGGCACATAATATTTTTGTTGCTTTTTATCAATATCTTGATTTTTCTTATATAGTTAAAGTTGTTTTTGATAAAGAGTGAATGAGGCTAAAGGTAAGGATGTGTTTTATCCTTAAAATTTTGTAGGTTGTGATGTTAAAAAAAAAGGATGGTTTGAAAAAATATTCATTTGGAGGTGACGAAGAAAATGGGATAGAAAGGAAAAGGTTTGAGAACACTTCAACAACAAATTAGAGAGCCCATTCAACCAATTGTGAGGCCAATGAATGAAAGCATTGGATATGGTAAGAGAGATAGAAATATTGTTACATAAGTTACAAGTAAGAAATGAGCTCAAATAATGGAATGTATGCAATATTTTCATTGTCATAGAGAAAGACATAAAAAAGAAAAATTCTTGGGATATTGACCCTTGTTCTATTTGTGGATTGAAGAATCACTCTAAAAGTTCATTTTAAAATAGAGAGAAGAATGGACAATCTATGAAAGATTGTATGCAAATTAATTATGGATGGATTGATGGATTTAGATAAAAATGGTTACAAATATGTCTAAAAAGTTGTATAAGCCTAAATGTTCACATGTAGAAAAATTAGTGGTCAAATAAGGTTTGTAATTTTGAGTTAAGTGGTTGATGATTTTTTGTTATGATTGGAACATTAAAAGGTGTCATGTAGATTGAAAGACTGTGAGTCTTCTCTATATTAGAAAAAAGAAGGGGAAACCTTGTGTTCTCTCAAGAAGGAGAAGAATAAGTAAATGGGTACTTGAATTCTACAAGAAGTGTATTCGTACTAAGTGGGTCTATAAGATTGGGTACAATAGTGATGGTAATAAATTGCATAGTGAGTTACAACAATTTAGTTTGTGAGTCTGCTTAGTATCAAGTGAGAGTATGTTGGATATTGATGTCAAGCGTGGAAATGAAGATAAATGAGGCCAAACATGCAATTAGATATTTTTAGATAAAAATTTTAAATTAGTTTTTAGTGATTTAGGTAACTATTAATAGATATTAATTTAATTTTTTTAAGTGTTTTAGTTGCTTTAAAATCTATGCATGAAAGTATGTCTATTTTAGGGGTTGTGATCTCTATAAATAGTTCACCTTGTTTTTTAGTTTGTAAGCCATAAGAAGACCTCTATATTGAGGTGCATCATATTGTAATCCATGTAATTCATTATCTAAAAATCAATCTATAGAAGAATTATGTGTGTGCTAAAATTATTTGCATTTCTTGTCACAATCGATGTTTATTGTTCATGTTTTCAAAACCTACAAACCACTAATCAAATATTCAGTCAACGAGTTTGAATAAAAAATTAAACAATTCAATCCTAATATTAATATTATAATTCTATAATTTTGTTGAGTGATGAGCTACTCATAAATCTTGATATATCAATTTAATGGTCATATTAATTCATTTTAAAGCCATTTAAAAGAAAAAAGTTCAAAAATATTTTTAATTATAGTGTAGAAAAATGTATCCCTTTTTCACACTTAATTTGGGAGTAATTAATAATAAAATGATCTCAATATTGCCTTAATTTAGTGTTCTAATATGTTTTTCATATTCATATCAATTTTAGGGCCCCTTTTAAACTAAATGGAATTAATTATGCCTTATTTTTCATGTTGTAAGGTGTACCTTTACACTTTCACATTAATGTATGGCTTTATTAATTGATTGAGGTTAATTTGCCTTAATTTACCCCTTTAATTCAAATCCGTCTAATTAAATGCAATTTTCAAGGGATAAAATTTGACATTCATAAATTCCATTACACAACACTTAACTTTGGAAGATGTGTGTCCTAGGTAAGTGACCTAGGACCCATTCGTCATAGGAAAAATTGGTCCTCGCTTAGATCTAGGACCGTATTTTTACATAATTTTTAACACTGATCGATGTAGGTCCTAGGTAAGTGGCCTAGGACCCATTCACCCTATGAGAAATGGGCTCTCACTTAGACCTTGGACCCCCCTTTGAAATATGTTTTTGGTGGTATTTTAATGATTTCAAATCTATAATTCAATGTCGTCTTGTGATATTTGAATTTGGAGAATTAATGTTAAGATATGCATAAATATAAGGTCATTTCATTAAGTTTCATCTAATCAATTTTCATTAGATCAAGCTATTTTCACAAGAGCATTATAGGAGCACTTCAAGAGAATTTTCAAGGCATTCAAGGGCAGGTTTATTGAAGAATATTGCAGCATTCGAGGTTCCATTGTTATGTCAATGATGTATTGCATCATGCATGTTGTTTGAGCTAATATGGTGATGTAGTGTGCAAGATCTAACCAAGCATTCAAAGACATTGTTTCACATCAAGTTTCACAATCAATTTCTACATTCATTGAGGCCACTTCAAGCTAGTTTGCAGATTTGCTATCCAAGGTTTCAAATAAGGTGTGGTGAGTTGTGATTTTTTTTTTCATTCATCATTCCTTCTTTCATGTTTCATTGTTTCATTTCAAGGTTTAATTACCAACACGGGGTTTGACCAAGGAAAACCTCTATTCACCTAACAAACAACATTTTTTCTCTCTTTGACGTGCGATTACAGATTTTAGGTTGAATACCCTTTGAAGATCAAGATTGAGGAAAGTTGCAAGAAAATTTGTCAAATCATGAAAACTCTTCTAGATAATTTATTTTTGGCTATCCAACAATGAACTCTTGGAATATGGAATTGTAGACTCAGTAGAATAGAGCACATAAAGTATTTTCCAAAAACCTTAGCCATGACCCATTCACCATAGGGTGAATGAGTGCTCAGTGAGCTTCAAAAGGCAACTTTTTGTGAAAGGTACACATTGTTTTCCCCTTTCCAAATCTACCTTTTGATTACTCTTTCAGTCAAATTTAATTAATGTTCTTCATTTGCACATTATAGCTTGCATTTTGAATCAAATTAGGAAAATAGGTCATTGTGGTGAACCAACCTATTCATCACATTACTCCCCCATTTTTTCTTTGTTTCATTAATCATAAATTATGTTCAAATTTTATGATTATTCATTATATTTATTGCAGATGATAAGTATTGACGTTATGTTATTATATATACCTTTAAATTTTTTATAGATTTTAACATGTTATTTTACTATAAAGACACATAATTAATTTTACCAATTAATTGAATTTTTGGTAATTGTCTTTTCTAAATAACTGAAATAAGATTTAGTAGAAATTATTTTTAACATTATTTTAATTAAAATTACCTAAAATGACATAAATCTCTTCTAAAAAACTATTATATAAGAAGATTTACATACACTCCAAGCTCTATGTAAGGCATAAACTCACATTAAGTAATAATATGCTCACAACCTAATCAATATCAACTTTAGATTTCTTTCCCTATGTTGAGGAGACTAGATTTAAATTATAAATTAACATTTTTTCTTTCAAATCAAGACATGAAAATCTTAAACTAAGAAGAATCATGAGTGGGAGTGGTGTTTTCAAATTTTCAAACTAGGGTGTTGGTTAGGGATAGAGGAAGGAGCTTCACATGGCTAGATGCAAAGTGGTGGATGAAAATGGGTCCAAGGGAAGAAATGGTCTCTTGCAATCAATAATTGATAGGGGGGCCCACATTCTCTTTTTTCAAAGATATAAATTAACAAAAAGTGACAGAAAATGGGTCATCCATGGATAATGTCGCAAACTCAAAGTGGCCATGGGATGATCTATTCAAATTTTTAATCAAAGGTAAAATTTCTCACATGGTCCTTCTGATTTTTGTATCTAAAAAAGATAATGCCTAACTTTCTTATTCAAAAGGAAGCTTAAAAAATAGATGCATCACTAGCTAATAAATTTCTCAACCCTAGACATAATATTAACTTGCTTCAAACATGGGTCTATAAAATATGTAAACTTAAATAAAACAATAGTTATGGCTAAGGAAAGAGGGATATTCTCTTTTTGATTTTCATGTAGGGAGGATATAAGTAGCATTCTAGAAAGAGACCCATTTCTAGGCAATTCTATTCTTGTTTTGAAGTAATGATATCCTACTTTTACCTCAAAAATGAAATCTTTCAAAGATACCCTTGTTTGGGTTTAGCTTCTTGGACTCCCTATGGAGTTTTGGGAGGAAGAAATCTATAAACGTATTGTGAGATCTTTTGGACAAGTAAGGGTAATAGATTTTATTACATCCTATAGAAATTTTTTGTTAGTGCAAAGTTTTGTGTTCCTATCAATGATGTATAAATGTCAAATTTGTTTCAATTTTTTTGATTAGATGCAAACCTTACTTTTTGAAGAATACCCTTTCGCTTATTTGGTTTGTAATCAAATTGGGCATTGCCCTAAAATATGTCCTTTCAAGAAGGGTTATGTGCTTACAAAATATGGAGATAATATAGGTTGTCCTCAAGGAAATTCTTTAAGCCATCTACAAGTGGTGGAGGAGGAGAGTTTGTCTTATGGCCCCAATCTTAAGATGGTATATATAGCCTTAATTTTTAAGACCCTCTTTGTCTAAAAAATCTCAACCTTGTGTATTGGTTGCAGGCCTAATGATAATTTGGAAATGTCTTAAGGGACTACTTGGCCTTGTCGTTTCTACTCAAGTCCTTTCCAAGCTTCTTTTAGATGATCCTTTATCCAAAAGTCATCTAGCCTCAATTGAGCCAACATAATCAACTGATGAGATCCACATTTTTGAAGTTGTGGATGTTATTTAAGTAGATGATCATGAAAAAACTGGTGAAAGGGCACAATATATCGTTTGTTAGGTGCATGAATACTATCGGTGCATTGGTTAGGCTAAAAGTCTTGAATGGCTATTCATATCATTCCTCCTTGGTTTTAAATGTTATTTTTCAAGTGATTTAAGGATTAACTATCACATGGTGATATTCTAAATGAAGAGGATAATCTTAGTGAAGTATTGCATACCATAGAGCTAGTTGAAGAGATCATGAATGCATGACAAGGTGCATCTTTTTATCTATATGATTTTATTAAGCATATGACAGACAATGTATAGGTAGGTTATTCTTAAATATCATCCAATTTGATAGTGAAAATTAAATTTTGGGTTGTCAATGGAGGACAAGTATTTACCACTTTTGAATGGGAATGGAATGTAAAATTACAATCGACTCTTTGACCATTAAAATATGATATTTAAATAGAGCAGAAAAACCAAAAGGTTGTAGATGAATTGGTTGAACATAATTGGTGAGGGTGATGGTATGGTTCTTTATTACACCATCTAGCAAGCCTCAAACCCTTGGAGGAATGATATAAGAGAAGATTGCAAGATCATGTCTTCGTGGAATGAATACCCCTTAATCCTTGACTTTCAGCTGAAATGATATCAACACAAATTCATTCTTCCATATTGAATAACAAAATGTACTCATGAATGATATAAAAACCATACGAATCTTTATTTTTGAAAGAACTATCAGAATGCCACAATCAAAAGAATGTTATCCCTGATTTCACATTGATCAATCAGTTCCTTTGATGTCAAACTTCGTCATTCTGCCAAATAGATTTATCGTACAAAGGGCTATGGAATAATACGCTTAGAATAGTAATACCGAAGAAAACGACGTAGTAGGCGAATTTTAGCTTCCCCTAAAGCAGATTCGAAAAGCGTCACAACTCTCGATCATTTCGCCAACAAATGTTACAGACATAGCCCATCGGAGTGCAATCTAAGATTAGAACAAATTAAAGTACAAACGGTTTAAATCGGGATTAGAATAAATTAAATTACGAACGGATTCCTGCAAGATTAGAATAAATTAAATTACGAATGGTATAAAGTAAGATTAGAATAAATTAAATTACGAACAGTTTGAAGATAGATTAGAATAAGTACTGCTTTTCTCCCCAGTACAAAAGTAGGATTGAGCCTCAAATTGAAAATTAACACTTGCGAACTCTTCTGTGTGCTGCAATTCTGTATGTTCCAATATTGCTCTTAATATTGTTGATTGTATAACTTGTATTTATTTTCCAATTTTTTGACAGCAATCTTTTAATTACTTTCACATGTTTAGAACACTTTTAACCTATATAAATCATATGAACTTTTTATATCATTGATCAATGTCATGACATTAGGATAGAAGAACGATTATACAAAATTAAAAATTATGTTTTAAATGTGTTAACAAGTTTGAATTTGTTTAATTATTTTTGTTACTTTTTTAGACTTTGAAAAAAATATAATTTGATTGAAAAGTCTTGTGAATTGGTTGTTATAGTTGTAAACATTTATCGTGGAAATGATCAATTGTTGGACAAATATTACTTAGAAGATAATGTGTTTTTGTTAAGATTAAAAATACATCAATTTTGATGAAGATGTTGATATGCATTTTCATTATAAAAGAATTATAACTTTATATTACAAACTTATTGTATAAATAATAATTGTTTATGTATTTATGGTAACTAATAAGTTTTTTTTTTTTTATTTAAATTTTATATCAGCATATGTTGTATAAATTGTATAGAGAAAGAATGTGTATAATTATACCATTCCATAATATTGAAAATTAATTTTAGATTTGAACTTTTTGTCACAAGAGAAGCTAATCTCCCGACTAAATGCACCTCCTTATGGCATGATAACATAAGACCCAGCCCCCTACGATGGTATAATTGTGAGATATGATTGACAAATGGATGCTGAAGAACCTTTAGGTGTGTGTCATTTGGAGTGTCATCACCTATCCCATCATTGGAAAAACATGCCAATATTGGCAGGTTTTAAAAATCCATATTTTTACTATAGAATCATCTTTACACCATTCAACTATTTTTTCTTCTTCTACACTTGAAACTCTTGGAGGAATATAATTTCTAGTGGAAGTTAACCTACTCAACAAGTTAGTCAATGTGCTAGTAAGGATTCTCTATTTGTTTCTTGCACTCATTGAAAATCTATTATCCTTAACATATTGAAGTACTCCTTCCATATTATCTTTTCTATAATATCACTATATTAAAATTAGTGAGAAAAGATGGATACTATATATAAGGCATCTTCACATATTCATTTTAGTATTCATATTTGATTAAGGGAAAGGGCCCAATAGTGGTTTCCTAATGTTAGGTATTGACATGAACAGATAAATGACATGTTAGAACCAAAAAAGCATATTTCCATGTATAAAAGCATATGGAAAATAAAAAGAAAAATTCAAATGTATATTATGAATGAAACCTTGCAAGACTTAGATACACCATAAACACAAAGTCATTAAATCCTATGTGTATGCCACACATTTCACACACTAGTATGAGTCTTATTTTTATGTACTCATTGAAGAGACAATCTTCTATTTAGCTAAGCGCTAATCAAAATCTATGATTTTTTACATGGTAACTAAAGAGATAGTCATGTAATCACCTAAGGGATAACAAAACTCCATCAATAGTTGTTACATGTACAAATAAGGGTTTTCACCTTCATTTTTCCTCTCTTAGACTCTCTCCCAAGCTCATTTTTACATCTCTTCACAATTACTCTTGCACTCAAGTCTTCCAAAGAAAGCAACCAATCACAAGGGTTTCACAAGCAACCTCCATTGGAGCTTCTCTTATATGTTGCAGACCATCACCAAAAAAGGTTTGGTAAGTGTTTGTATTAGATATATCACTCAATCATCCATTCCTTTCATTATATTTCATTTGGATTTGATTATCATCAAAGGGGTTTGACTAAGGAAAAGCCCTAATCTCTAACCCTAACCCTTTGTCTCCTCTTTGCATGTGTGTTTGTAGATTTAGGAAATTTGCAGGTTTGGAAACCATTCAAAAATGAGTTGAAGGCCTGTTGGGGCATCTCCTTGACAACTAGGGAAAAAATTCCACAAAAGGAAACCTACAAGATGAAAATCAAATAATCTGGTTCAAACAATTGGAGGAATAGAAAGTGCAGATCAAGAGACTCCATTTCCACCTTCATATTTTTAGAAAAGGTAAAAGGGACATTCCCTAAAGTTGTGGTGACCTAGTTCCATTATCCATATTTTATCAAAAAAATGATGGATCCAGATACCCATTTGGCTGAAACAAGCCTCAGGTCAGTTTCCTGAAATCATCCCGAAAAAGGACTAGGTCGCCCAACTTGGCACAAGTGTCCCGCCAGGCATTAAAATCAGTATTTCTAGAATTTCAGAGTACCCCTAGGTCTACAAGACATTTCCAGGTACTTCTCTTTTATTTATAGCTTTCTATTTTGTTAAAGTTTACATTTTTAGGTCATTCTAGTTTATTCTTACATACAACATTATGTTTTCAAACATAGTTCATTTCAGTAGTTTTGCATTAATAGTTGATTTCTATTTTTAGCTTATAGCATTTAGGGTATTCCATATCACACACTTCACACCTTAAACCCCCATTAACATATAATATTTGAATGTAACATAAGAATTTTGGCCCATCTTTCTCATTTTAGGTGAAAAACCCTAGAAGTATTAGAAAGCATTAAGGTGCTAAAATCTGTGTTACACAATCTTGTGTTCATTGTGTTTTCTTTCAATATTCGTATTTGTGGGTTTTTGCAAGCCGTAAGGTGAATCAGTTTATTATGTATTTTAATTTTCTTTCTTCTTTGTGCATTAATAGTCCACAATAAAGTTGAATTGACCTGAGCAGAAGTGATATCTCTTCAAACCCTCATATCTTCGACCCTTTCCATTTAGTGGTAGTTTCAAGCTTCGATTCAGAGGCATGGTTGAGGGATATTTTGTTTGTCAAGGCACAATCTGTTCATTGCAGGTTGGATTTGTCATTTTTTGAGGGCATGAAAAGTACTTGGACCCATAGTTGATCTTTGCACAACACCATTCCTTGGAACAGTTTAACCATTCGAGCGATTTTCAGCTCTACAAGCCATTGAACCCTTCCGTGGACTGTGAATCAACTCAGTAGGGAAATAATTTATGATCTGAGGGCTAAAATTTTTTATTTGAGCATTGTGATTATGAGTGGAGAGGCAATTTTTGATCTAGGAGGTGGTTATTTCTGACCGTGTGAATAAAGGGAAGGGATTTTGTGTGAATAATCCCATACCACGATTAAAATCACACATCGCGTAACTCATTTGGTCATTCATTGACTCACCAACTGTCAAATTCATGGCAGAGTGTAGTGCTACTATTGATGTTGTATTCTTCCCAATTGGCTAGCCTCAAAAAATCCACTAGGGCATATGTCAAGAAAGGGCAGGGGACAACCTTCTCCAAATTTTATCCCTTGGCCATATACAATTTAAGCCCTTGGTTCTTTCTAGCCTAAGGGGGTTTAAATTTCCCTCATTTTTTTCTCTCCTTTATCTAAAATTTTACGCTAAAATCTTTGTCAAAGAAATCAATTTTTTTTTGGCTAGAAGACAATATTTTCTAGCAGGTGGCAAAATTCAAAGTGCCATAATTTTTTCTTGAGAAAAAAGAAACATCTCTTGAAACTATACTTGACACTTCTCATGATATTATGGACTCACTAGATCCTAATTAGAGTATTAATGATTCAGATCATTCTCAGCAAATTCCTAGTGCAATATCTTCTTCTTCCAATTCTTACAGTGATGAATGTTATGAGGGTTCATCTTCATCTAGTTTAGGTATTGCATAGGAAGTTGATATTTCCGCACTAGACTCACCCACGTCTCACACTCTACACAAGGCAGATACAAGGGTACAAGATCCAATAGATGACAAACAAATTCAACTAGATTTTTAAGTGGGGGGAACATGCCTTCTTTTCTTTAGTTTCTGATCCACAAACATTTAGAGATGTATCATACATACCTAAGTGGGATATTACTATGGATGAGGAATATGATTCCTTGATTAAAAATCACACTTGGGATTTGACTTCACTTCCTAAAGGAAGCCTTTTTGATGCAGATGGGTATATCAAGTTAAATTTGCATAATAGATGGGTAAGTTGATAAGTACAAAGCATGGTTGGTTTCCAAAGGTTTTCATAGGTTGTAGGCATTGACTATATATAAACCTTTGCATTAGTTGCTAAGATGACTTCGATTCGACTCACACTAGCTAGATAGCCGCAACACATGGATGGGCTGTAAATCAAATGGATGTGAAGAGTGCACTTCTTCATGAAGACCTTGAGGAGGAAATATACATGGAACAACCACTGGGGTTTGTTCAGGATTAATATTTATCTTATAGACTTAGGAAATCTCTCTATGGCCTCAAACAAGCTCTTCGGGCTTAGTATGCCAAGATTGGTTCCTACCTCCCATCTTTAGGTTTTACTAGATGTCGTTTAGATCCTAATGTGTATCTATTATGACATGATGTCTCATTTTTGATATTGGTTCTATATGTTGATGATCTTTTGATTACTAGGAGTACTTCATTAGTCCTTGTAGTAGTGAAGTCACCACTTCAAGATAGATTTGACATGATAGACTTGGGTTTGGCATTGAGATTTCACAATCCACTTCAGAGATCACTCATGCACAGTTTCACATGACTACTTGTAAATCATCTCTTACTCCTTTTCTATCTAGATTCAAGCTTGAGATTTCCTATACTACATCATTGGTTGATGCTACATTGTATCACAACTTGTTGGTAGTCTTATATATTTGAATCATACCAGGACTGACATTACCTATGAAGTGGGCATGGTTTCAAGATTTATGTAGGAACCTCATAAGTTGCATTGGAAAGTAGCTAAGAGGATCCTTCATTATCTTCATGATACTATTGGGTTTAGGATTCACTACAAAGTTGGTTTGTCAATTGACTTGGTTGGTTCTGCAAATTCAGATTAGGCTGGTGACACTAAGCATCACAAGTCCACTTTAGGTTATAGTTTTTCACTTGGTTCATGTCCTATCAGTCGATCTAGCAAGAAGAAGAATGCTATTTTTATATCATCCATAAAGATAAAGTTCATGGGGAGTTATTAACTCAACTACTGAGACTATATGGCTTTAGGGCATTCTTTCTAAGTTTGTTATTCTTTTTAGGCAACCCACAATCATCTATTGTGACAACCAGAGCACCATTCAAATATGCAAGAATCGAGCTCAACATCGGCGAACCAAACAAATAAAGATTCATATGCATTATATTCGAGAGCTTATTCATGGATAGATCATCGACTTAGTCTTTTTCCACTCTTTAGAGCAAGTTGTTGACATCTTCACTAAACCTTTTACTAAGAGAAAGTGTATTCATCTACGAGCTCTTCTTGGCATGTGGCCTACATCAACAACAACATCATCCTTTGGCGGGGGGGTTTCTAGTCTTCTCCTCATCTTCTCTTTTTTTTGAGGATAGTTTTTTCCCACTAGGTTTTCTATCTTGCTCCATTTTTTGAGAGATTGCATTGTACATGGGTACCTTATTAGGCCAGTAGCCTAGAACCATTTCTTTTGCATTGTACATGGGCACCACACTAGGCTAGTAGTCAGGACCCATTTCATTCATGCCCACCTAAGCTATGCTTAAGGAGGGGTGTTAGTGTATATACTTTATTATGTACATACACTGAGGCTTTAAGCCTACTTTGGGTATCCCAATGACTCCTCACTTAAGGTGTCAATGTAGATAGGTGTCTTGAGAGGTGTACGCCTTGTTGATCTAATTCTTGGGTCGACTATTATGCTATCTTGTGTTCGTTGTGTTTTTTTTCAATCCTTGTATTTGCAAGTTCTTTCACTTGCTACTTCACATTTTCAACCCCAACAATAGCGTTGATTGGATTAGACCAAATTAGGAATATATATTTAAAATGTAAGGGGTGCTGCCACAATAATGGGTTACACTTTTTGGGACATCCTAATTTTTGCTGAAATCACATATTTTGAGAAAATATAATGATTTAAGCCTTAAAAAGGTTCCATTTTAAGGGTTTTAATTGAAGAGGGTTTGATCAAACCCGCTTGGATAGAAAGCCGCTAGTTTTAAACCATACCTATAATGGAGTTTCCTCTACACCTATCAAAATGCTGATAAAAAATCACTTTTGATTTACCTTTTAGGGGATCAAATTAATTAATTTATAATTATTTTTTTGTAAACATGTAGTCCTTATTATAAGCTTCCCAAAAACTATAATTTTAAATATATTTAATATTATTATTATATTTATTTTTTATTTCTTGTGAATGTAGGTTTTTCAATGAACATCGAGGTTTTTATTTCACACATACAGAAAAATAGGAAAAGAGAGAAAAAAAATTCTTAAAAATCCATGTACACTAGCTATTGATGTCCTTATTCCAACAAAAAAAGAATAAGTTAATTCAAATGATTACAAAAAAAGTTATGGAGCTAAAAGTATAATATATCCAAATTATAATTACTCTGAATTAGAAAATTAATTTAAAAATATATATGCAACAAAAAATTATGAAAAAGTATTCATCCCCTATATAATGTTGTGAAAACACTGTATTTAAAAAATTAGAATTCTATGGTTCCTATTAAAAAAAGTTATGTAGTCGAAAGTAAGCATCAGTTTTTGAAAATGATGTTTAGTAAAAACAACAAGTTAATAAAAACTCTATAAAATAATTCACAATTTATTTTTTAATTTAAAAAAAAATATAATTAGACTCTCAACACAAAATACCACAAATCACTAGTTTGATTCATCTTCAAATTCTTAATGGTTTAGCTTGTATAGGCGTACGAAAGTGAAGATCTGGTGAAAAATGTTGATTTCAATGTCAAGTTCGGCCAAAAAGTGTAACCCATTATTGTGGGATCACCCTAAGACATAAATCTAATTTAAAAATTAATAAACATACTTAAAATAGAATAAATACTATCATATATTCTTGAACATTTAAACTAAATATGTATAAGGAGGTTTAAATGTTGGTTTGGATTACTTTACATATGCCCAATCTCAGGGTCAAGTGATAAAGTTAAAATTCTAGAACATAGGAATGAGTTATAAATGTACTACAATCAAAAGGTTGATATGAGTGAATTTAATATTCTTCTCATTTTATGTTAATTATATGTAGTTGGTTCCAATTAATGTTGTGGAAATGGCTAGTCAATGATGCCATTTTTTTAATTTTTTTTTGTTATCTATATAAAATAGGATTGAATCTACAAAATTAAACTATCTCGTTAGGAATGTTATAAAATTTCATAAAAGAATTTTGAATGTACATATGAGATACTATAAAGATTAAATTGTAAGTTTTCAAATGCAAAAGAGGGTACATGCTTGATTTGATTAGTCATGTATCCAATAACACAATTATTGTAAGAAGCATGCAATGTAAATATATGTGTAGAATTTTTCCACACAATCCCTTCAATTAATCCTAGATAACATAGATGGATTCATAGGGTATTGGTATTTACTATAAATATCTGCAATAGAACAACACTTTTGTCTTCTTTACACTAAATTACAAGCACAATTCATGTGTAGTTCCTCAATTAGAATATTCTAAATCACTACATAATATTGATGCTCTTAGAATATGACTAACCTTTGGCTAGTGATAATATAAGTATCTCTTGATTTCTAGTTGTTGTGTGATGTGGAATTGATCTTTTTTTAATAAAAAATACAAACAATTGAAGAAGTGAATACACCAACTAGTACTTGGGTATATTGCTCAATGAACAGGGACACATGTGGGAGGGCCCATCTTAGATGAATGCAATTAACTATAATAATTATAACTCAATGCACCGCTAATTGTGAACCTCACTAGGACCAATAATTTTAACTGGCTTGAAATACTTGCATGAGGTGTAAATTATTGGGCACATAGTTCTATTAGGTCCTCTCTAATAAATTTGACAAGTCACATTACATTGACTAATGATAAATTCTTTTGGAAATAATTTCACATGCTAGAATATGAAATGTGGGAGACCTAATTTCAATTTATTTGCTTACTAAACAATATGTGTTATTTCACAATGATAATATTATTTTGGTAGTGATAACTTAATGTTTGGGAATGTCAATTGTAGAAATAATTCCACTCCATAGAATGAAATAAATAGACAATAATTCTAGATAGGTAAATGTAACTAAATTATTCTACCTTAAAATTTATCTTCTTTTCATTTATAATATGTCATGGTTATCATAAATTTCATGTATTATTTTCATACACTATCTCAATTTTTTTTTTCCTCATGTACTCCCATTCACTAAATTATTAT
Source organism: Sequoiadendron giganteum (assembly GCA_007115665.2). Classification (NCBI taxonomy): domain Eukaryota; kingdom Viridiplantae; phylum Streptophyta; class Pinopsida; order Cupressales; family Cupressaceae; genus Sequoiadendron; species Sequoiadendron giganteum. The sequence continues at coordinate 617,214,253 of CM021108.1, forward strand.
ACACAAACTCTATTCAAACCAATGTCACATCTCAACTACTTGTTATTTAATCTATTAAACATATAAAAAAGTTACCTAGACTCATATTCACTATTTTTTTTTATATCTAGTGTCATCCCACAATAATGGATTTCAAACATGGGACCATCAAATTTTCCATCTTATGTGCAAGCAAAAACATAAAAATACCTTCACTCAAAGGTTTATCTTCAAAGGTATGTCAAAAAGTACCTTTTTTTGAAGATGGAAACCTTGGAATGAAGGTAACTTCCAAAAAAGGAAAAAGAGGGACCTTCAAAAAGGAACTTCCATTTGAAGGTCCCTTTTTATATTTTTAGAAATTACGTTCATTCGAAGGCTTTCTTTTGTGGGAATGATATAACTCAAATGAGGGTTCTTAAGTTTGAATGACCTTCGAATGAAGTGCCTTAGGTAGACACTTTCAATGTATGCTTTAAATTTTCCTTAGAAATTTCAATTTCAAACCTTCGGTTGGACCTTCAAATGGAATTAACTTGACAAGATAATTGAGAAGATTGTAGTCCTTGAAATGAGCTTTATAGAAAGTATAATTTTAATATATTTTTATTTCATTATGTATTTATTTTTCTAATTTTTACTAAACATGATTTTTTCACCAGGAACATAAAATTCTTTGTTCTACACATGTGAAAAAATAGTAAAGTACTAAAAAAATCCAAAAAATATTTGTTCCCTAGGTATTGATGTTCTTCTTTCAGAAAAAATGAATTTCAGTATATACGAAATAAGGACTGCCTTATGACATAAACCTAAGTCTAAATTTTAATTACCTCAAATTTTAATGCACTAGAGATTGATATTACAAATCTATATTTCTAAAATTATAATTTTGTTCTTTATTGAAAAAATTTAAGTGTTACAACATAAACATCACTTTTTAAAGTGTTGTTTACTATAAAAGATAAGTTATTAAAAAGACATAAAAAAATTCAAAAAAAAAAATAGTTTTTTTTTTAAATATATATATTTAAACTCTACACAGAAATCGTCACAAATAACTAGTTCACATAGTCTATAAATTCTTAATAGTTTAGCTGCTATAGGTTTGAACAAGTGAAGATTTAGTTAAAAATGTTGATTTCAATGTCCTACTTCGACCAAAAAGTGGGACTCATTATTGTGGGATTTCCCTCTATCAATTTGTAGATGGTATGTCAAATTAAATTTCAACTCTCTCTTCATATTCTTTCATAATATGTTCTAAGGATAATAAAAAGAATTGGTATCTAGAATATTAGAAATTATGATTATTTGAAATCAATTAAACTTGATAATCTCCTTGAAGAATATATAAATTACATGTACCACATCATCAGTTTTTTAGCATGATATGAACGATGATATCTTTGAAAATGTATCCATATAAAAATATATTGAATGATTCCATATTTCTTAGAACCATGTGGATTGGTGTCATAAGCTTTTGTCAATGTGTTGTAGAATTTAGACATAATTATACGTCATAGATATAGTGCTATATCTCAACAAATACCTTCAATTTTCCTTAATGTAAATTTATGATAATGGTTTTTAGATCCTATCCTTTAGTATTCACCTAGGATCCCATCCTTAAATGAATTCATCTTTATTTGGAAGATTAAAACCATTGGAGGATTATACTTTGTAGTGAAGTTAACCTACTCAATCATTAATCAATGTGCTAGTAAGGAGGATTCTCCATTTGCTTCTTGCACTCATTGAAAATCTATTATCCTTGAAATACTTGAAGTTCTCCTTCCATATTATCTTTTCTATAGTCTCACTACAATGAAATTAGTGGGAAAATATGAATACTATGTATAAGACATCTTCACATCTTCATTTTCTTATTCATATTTGATTAAATGCAAGGGCTCAATAGTGGTGTTTCGTAATGTTAGGTATTGATAGGAACGCATAGATGACATGTTAGAATAAAAAAATCATATTTCCATGTACAAAACGGTGTTGAAATTTTTTATTTTATTTTCAAATGTATATTATGAATGAACCCTTGCAAGACTTAGATACACCACAAACACAAAGTCAATAAATCCTATGTTTATGACACATTTCACACACTAGCATGAAGTCTATTTTTATGTACTCATTGAAGAGACAACCTTCTATTTAGCTAAGGGCTAATCAAATTCTATTATTTTTTATGGTAACTAAAGCGATAGTCATGTAATCACCTAAGGGATAACAAAACTCTATCAGTAGTCATAAGAATTCAGTAGACTCAATAAAGTAACACACATTATCAAGGATTTTAAAAGCCATCACTCAAAGTAAGCATTTATAGTGAAAATGATCAATTGTTGGACAAATATTACTTAAAAGACGTTATATTCATCTTGAGATTAAAAGCACATTAAATTTCATTGTTGGAAAGTTGATATGCAATTTTGTTATAAATGGATTTTTGTAATCTTATTTATGAATAACAACTATATATGTAATTGTGAAAATTAATGTAATTATTTTTCATATTTATATTTTATTAGCATATGTTATATTGATTTTGTAGAGAAAGAATGCATAAATTTTTACCATATCACAATATTGAGATGTTTGCCACCTACCATCTATCTTGATAAGACATGTTCTATTTATTTTATATTTTAAAACTAAACAATAACTATATATATTAGAATAAATGTTTAAACTTTACAGTTATAATTAAATAATTAATAAATATATATTATATTTTTAACATATTTTATTTTTTAATAAATAATTACAAATCCCACTTTTTCATTTATATACCCAAATTGACAAATAAATTTTATATATTTAAACTTTTTACTACCTACCAACTTAATAAAATATAATTATATCTACTATCATAAATATTTGAACCTTACAATTATAATTGAATAATTAATAAGCATATATCAAAGTAATGTGAGGTCCCTCTTTTACATTCATATACCAACTAGGTGCGCTACGGATCCCGCACCAATATCGGGTTCTCTCCCTCATCTGCTCTGAATTCTACTTTCAAAGTCCGTTTCATTACAGAGCTCTTATTTCATTAAGACTTTGCCTATAATCATAGTCCTGGTTTCAACTAAGTGCAATGGCAACCATGGGACACCTGTCACCCACTAATGGAGATACGGTCACCATTCTTAGCATTGATGGAGGAGGCGTCCGGGGGATAATCCCTGCAACTATTCTTCAATTTCTTGAGGAAAAGCTTGAAGTATTTATTTCTATAGATCCAACCCAGTACATATTCTAAATTATTTCTACTGTGCGTACTGTTTTGAAGGCTTTCTTTTGGTAAAATTAACATGAATTTGTTGACAGAAATTGGATGGTCCAGGCGTCAGATTAGCCGATTATTTCGATGTCATAGCGGGGACAAGCACAGGAGGACTCGTGACCGCAATGTTAACTGCTCCAAACAAGGATAACAGACCATTGTTTGCGGCCAAGGACATTACACAGTTTTATTTGGATCGGTGCCCTTCAATTTTCCCACCCACAAGGTTAGTAGCCTGCAATTTCCAAGCATTCTCGGTAGGATAGAAGGACTATTCAAAAGCTATAGGTTACTAAGTTGTTGAATGAATTATCAGCAGGGGCCCTATAGCTTGGTTGCGATCAATTTACGCTTTAGTGAGAGGACCCAAATATAGTGGGCGTTATTTGCACAATCTTGTAAGAGATTTAGTGGGTGACACTCGATTCCACCAACTACTCACCAATGTTGTGATCCCAACCTACGATATCAATTTAGAACAGCCCATAATTTTCTCTACCTTTGAGGTACTTTTTTTCTTCTTTCTTTAATCAGATTCTCTTAACACCATTTCCTTCTAAATAAATAGATTGTCATTTGTACATGTGTTATCTACAGGCCAAAAGTTGTATCTCAAAGGACGCATATTTATCAGATGTATGCATTGCTACTTCGGCTGCGCCAACATATCTTCCTGCTCACTATTTTGAAACAAAATATGCGTCCGGCAAGCCCAGAGAATTCCACCTCATAGATGGAGGAGTGGCCGCTAACAATCCAGTAATACTTCTTCCATTCTCCCCACTACTTGTTAATTGCTACTTAGCTACAGCTAACTTGAATGTTTTCGACTGTACTTTTAAATTGCAGACTTTACTTGCTATCAACGCAGTGACAAAAGAATCCCTGAAGAACGACAAAGATTGGGTACCCCTAAGCAAAGCAAAGGTGAATTAATTAAAGAGAGAAAAGTTATTTTTACTTAAGGAATTCGACAAGTATTAACGGGTAGCATTTTTAAGCAGGACAAGGGAAACATTAAAGTGCTATCACTTGGAACTGGGTATAAAACGGCATCATACAAAGCCAAAGATGTTGCGAAGTGGGGACTGTTGGGATGGCTCCGTCAGAAAGATATGGTGCCACTAGTCGACACTTTTATGCAATCAAGTTCCGATATGGTGGACATTCATGCTTCCTTAATCTTCCAATCCTTTCAGTGCGGAATGAACTATCTCAGAATTCAGGTATACAATAATTTTCTTCATTTATAAAAGTTCTTTACCCATAAATTTTGAAGTGATCTTTACCCATAAATTGTTTTATTTAGGAAAACGAATTGACGCGAGATGCAGCCTCTGTTGATATCTCTACTAAGCAAAATCTTGAGAAGCTTGTAGAGATAGGCAACCAACTTCTGGATAAGCCTGTTTCCAGGGTCGATTTAGAGACGGGATTGTTTGAGGCAGCTGGTAATGAGGACAAAAACAGAGATGCCTTGATCAGGTAAATATCTGTAGAAAGAATCACAATTCTTGTTAATTCCACCATGAAATGGAAATCAGGGAAAGTATTAGCCAATGATCTGAATATTAATGATGGTTTCTTGACTTCTGCGCAGGTTTGCACAGGAACTCTCGGACGAAAGAAAGTTGCGAATTATGCGATCATCTGTGGATACAGCTCATAATTCTGTGCCAGCTCTCTAGTTTTTTTGTATAGTTTGTCGTATAAGGACTTCAACGTCAACCTCGCGAAACAAGCCAATAAACGACCGTAGCCTTCACACTTATTTTCTTAGTCATGCTGTGGCAGGGAATCTATATATATAGTAATTGATTTAACATCAAAACTAAAGTGGTGAAAGATTTTTCTTTAGTTTATATTTTTAATTTTTCACTTTTGGATAGTAATAATACAAGTTGTTTTTTTTGATATTGTAATAGTGGAGAAGTTTCAATTTTTCACTCCTTTAAGGATTGTTTAGATGTACTGAGTGTTCCGTACATAATTCATTTTCATAAGAAATGAGATTATGCAAACCATATTGGATAATGATGTCAAGCATGGAAATGAAGATAAGATAAGTGATGTCAAACATACAATTGAAAAAATTTAGACAGAAATTGTAAATTAGTTTTTGGTACTTTTGGTAACTTGTATAGATTGTAATTTTCTTGTTTTTTAATGTTTTAGTTGCTTTAAAAGCTATGCATGAAAATGTGTCTATTGTAGGGTTGTAATCTCTAGAAAGAGTTTCTCTTTTTGTTTAGTTTTTAAGTTAGAAGAAGACCTCTATATTGAGGTGCATCGTGTTGTAATCCTTGTAATTCATTATCTAAAAATGAATCAATAGAAGAATAATGTGTGTCTAAAAGTATTTGCCTTTGCTATTACAATATGAGTTTATTGTCCATGTTTTCAAAAACTACATTTGGTATTAAAGCAGGAGATTGGGGAAGAGTCAAGATTTTCTAAAGTCCACAACCAAATAGGATTGAAGTAAAAGAGGTCTATAGAGATATGAGAGGCAATATTTGTAGGAATTTTGTTGCGGTAGAAACCAAAAGAAGTCATTGCATGTTTCTATTGAAGTGACAAGTTTGAAAGAAAAAATACAACCAAAGGAGAGAGAAGGTGTTTGAGTCACTGAAGTTTGTTTAAAGGAGATTGCAAGAGGTTGTCATAGTTGATGTTGTGTTCACAACCATAGTGGTTAAGTGAGGAGGAATCGTATTTTCAAGAATGTGTGTCATTTATTTCAATGGGAAAGATGGGAAAAAGAGTATAGAAAGAAAAAAAATTGGAGGAACAAATGATACAAATTAAAAAATGTAATTACAATTGATAGTAGATTTAAAGAATTTTGGAAAAGAAAGATGTGAACATTTGTGTAAATTTGATAATCTTGAAAAATAATTGGATAATGTTAAAGAAAAAAAAAATTAGAAGAAAAATTAAAATTGTGTGATGAGGTCAAGAGGAAGAACAAAGATTTGTATGAAAAGCTTTTTTTTTTAAATAAATAAAAGTGTTTTAAATTAAAGCCACTAGTTTGTGACATTTCATGTGGCACATAATATTTTTGTTGCTTTTTATCAATATCTTGATTTTTCTTATATAGTTAAAGTTGTTTTTGATAAAGAGTGAATGAGGCTAAAGGTAAGGATGTGTTTTATCCTTAAAATTTTGTAGGTTGTGATGTTAAAAAAAAAGGATGGTTTGAAAAAATATTCATTTGGAGGTGATGAAGAAAATGGGATAGAAAGGAAAAGGTTTGAGAACACTTCGACAACAAATTAGAGAGCCCATTCAACCAATTGTGAGGCCAATGAATGAAAGCATTGGATATGGTAAGAGAGATAGAAATATTGTTACATAAGTTACAAGTAAGAAATGAGCTCAAATAATGGAATGTATGCAATATTTTCATTGTCATAGAGAAAGACACAAAAAAGAAAAATTCTTGGGATATTGACCCTTGTTCTATTTGTGGATTGAAGAATCACTCTAAAAGTTCATTTTAAAATAGAGAGAAGAATGGACAATCTATGAAAGATTGTATGCAAATTAATTATGGATGGATTGATGGATTTAGATAAAAATGGTTACAAATATGTCTAAAAAGTTGTATAAGCCTAAATGTTCACATGTAGAAAAATTAGTGGTCAAATAAGGTTTGTAATTTTGAGTTAAGTGGTTGATGATTTTTTGTTATGATTGGAACATTAAAAGGTGTCATGTAGATTGAAAGACTGTGAGTCTTCTCTATATTAGAAAAAAGAAGGGGAAACCTTGTGTTCTCTCAAGAAGGAGAAGAATAAGTAAATGGGTACTTGAATTCTACAAGAAGTGTATTCGTACTTAGTGGGTCTATAAGATTGGGTACAATAGTGATGGTAATAAATTTCATAGTGAGTTACAACAATTTAGTTTGTGAGTCTGCTTAGTACCAAGTGAGAGTATGTTGGATATTGATGCCAAGTGTGGAAATGAAGATAAATGAGGCCAAACATGCAATTAGATATTTTTAGATAAAAATTTTAAATTAGTTTTTAGTGATTTAGGTAACTATTAATAGATATTAATTTAATTTTTTTAAGTGTTTTAGTTGCTTTAAAATCTATGCATGAAAGTATGTCTATTTTAGGGGTTGTGATCTCTATAAATAGTTCACCTTGTTTTTTAGTTTGTAAGCCATAAGAAGACCTCTATATTGAGGTGCATCATATTGTAATCCACGTAATTCATTATCTAAAAATCAATCTATAGAAGAATTATGTGTGTGCTAAAATTATTTGCATTTCTTGTCACAATCGATGTTTATTGTTCATGTTTTCAAAACCTACAAACCACTAATCAAATATTCAATCAACGAGTTTGAATAAAAAATTAAAAAATTCAATCCTAATATTAATATTATAATTCTATAATTTTGTTGAGTGAGGAGCTACTCATAAATCTTGATATATCAATTTAATGGTCATATTAATTCATTTTAAAACCATTTAAAAGAAAAAAGTTCAAAAATATTTTTAATTATAGTGTAGAAAAATGTATCCCTTTTTCACACTTAATTTGGGAGTAATTAATAATAAAATGATCTCAATATTGCCTTAATTTAGTGTTCTAATATGTTTTTCATATTCATATCAATTTTAGGGCCCCTTTTAAACTAAATGGAATTAATTATGCCTTATTTTTCATGTTGTAAGGTGTACCTTTACACTTTCACATTAATGTATGGCTTTATTAATTGATTGAGGTTAATTTGCCTTAATTTACCCCTTTAATTAAAATCAGTCTAATTAAATGCAATTTTCAAGGGATAAAATTTGACATTCATAAATTCCATTACACAACACTTAACTTTGGAAGATGTGTGTCCTAGGTAAGTGACCTAAGACCCATTCGTCATAGGAAAAATTGGTCCTCGCTTAGATCTAGGACCGTATTTTTACATAATTTTTAACACTGATCGATGTAGGTCCTAGGTAAGTGGCCTAGGACCCATTCACCCTATGAGAAATGGGCTCTCACTTAGACCTTGGACCCCCCTTTGAAATATGTTTTTGGTGGTATTTTAATGATTTCAAATCTATAATTCAATGTCGTCTTGTGATATTTGAATTTGGAGAATTAATGTTAAGATATGTATAATATAAGGTCATTTCATTAAGTTTCATCTAATCAATTTTCATTAGATCAAGCTATTTTCACAAGAGCATTATAGGAGCACTTCAAGAGAATTTTCAAGGCATTCAAGGGCAGGTTTATTGAAGAGTATTGCAGCATTCGATGTTCCATTGTTATGTCAATGATGTATTGCATCATGCATGTTGTTTGAGCTAATATGGTGATGTAGTGTGCAAGATCTAACCAAGCATTCAAAGACATTGTTTCACATCAAGTTTCACAATCAATTTCTACATTCATTGAGGCCACTTCAAGCTAGTTTGCAGATTTGCTATCCAAGGTTTCAAATAAGGTGTGGTGAGTTGTGATTTTTTTTTTCATTCATCATTCCTTCTTTCATGTTTCATTGTTTCATTTCAAGGTTTAATTACCAACACGGGGTTTGACCAAAGAAAACCTCTATTCACCTAACAAACAACATTTTTTCTCTCTTTGATGTGCGATTACAGATTTTAGGTTGAATACCCTTTGAAGATCAAGATTGAGGAAAGTTGCAAAGTTGTTAAAGTTGCAAGAAAATTTGTCAAATCATGAAAACTCTTCTAGATAATTTATTTTTGGCTATCCAACAATGAACTCTTGGAATATGGAATTGTAGACTCAGTAGAATAGAGCACATAAAGTATTTTCCAAAAACCTTAGCCATGACCCATTCACCATAGGGTGAATGAGTGCTCAGTGAGCTTCAAAAGGCAACTTTTTGTGAAAGGTACACATTGTTTTCCCCTTTCCAAATCTACCTTTTGATTACTCTTTCAGTCAAATTTAATTAATGTTCTTCATTTGCACATTATAGCTTGCATTTTGAATGAAATTAGGAAAATAGGTCATTATGGTGAACCAACCTATTCATCACATTACTCCCCCATTTTTTCTTTGTTTCATTAATCATAAATTATGTTCAAATTTTATGATTATTCATTATATTTATTGCAGATGATAAGTATTGACGTTATGTTATTATATATACCTTTAAATTTTTTATAGATTTTAACATGTTATTTTACTATAAAGACACATAATTAATTTTACCAATTAATTGAATTTTTGGTAATTGTCTTTTCTAAATAACTGAAATAAGATTTAGTAGAAATTATTTTTAACATTATTTTAATTAAAATTACTAAAATGACATAAATCTCTTCTAAAAAACTATTATATAAGAAGATTTACATACACTCCAAGAGCTAATGCAAGAAGTTGGGTACACAAAAAGCTCAAAAAGTGGAAGTGTTTTTGTTGTTTTTCATAATTTGTCATACTTGGACTGAAAATTTGAGGCACTTACACAATGAATTTTTAAAAAAATCAGTAATATGAAATTTTGAATTTTGAATCTAGTTTCTAAATATGTAAATTATTCAAATACCCAAATTGTAGAAATTAAATTTTGATAGGGATCTATAAAAACCACTTTTTAAAAGTCCCTTTTTTTTACCATACCATGCACGTGTACGGACACCACTTTTTGACCCAAATAAAAGTATTTTCCTAATTCCTTTTGAGGAAAGAGAGCTAACAACATGAAGATTGATGAGGAATTCTTTTTGTAATTTTTTGTTGAATATTTTTTTTTTTATTAAATTTTTATTGGCCTTAATTGTTGTTTTTAAAAATCAACATGTACAGACAACATGATTTGACCTAAACTAAACATTTTTTGAACCTTCTTTTTTTTCATTCTGTAAAGAATTGTTTAAAGATTGATGTCATATAATTGTTTTTACAAGAAACTTCACCAAAAAAAAGTTATTAAAAAACAAAAAAAGTCTGATATTTCATGTTTAAGGACTAGTTTGCTTTGAAATTAATTTAAAAATATCAAATATAATCCAATATTAATAAAAAAATATATATTTGGAAACTAGAAATCATGTTCTGTAATGGGTTTTAATTTTATAGATTGATTTATAAAAAAAATCCATCAACCATATTGTCGAAGATGGGCATTCTTCTTCAATCTGCCTTAGTTTTTTAGTTGCAGGTCAAAGGCTAAGGCTCAGATTGCCAAGCCTTTCCCGAGCCTAAAACCAAGGCTGCAAGTGGGTTGGAGATTCAAGTTTTTAATAACGCGTACGCGTTACAAAACACATATGCGCTCTTTATTTGTTTGATTATTTTTTTTTAAAAATGCTTTTAGAAACGCGTACGCATTTTGAAAAGAAAAATGCGTACGCGTTTCTAAAAAGCATTTTTTTAAAAATAAATGACTTGTATGCACTCAAAAATGCATATGCGTTTTATAACGCGAACGCGTTTTATAACGCGTACACGTTTTTTAGCGCATACGCATTTTTTTAGGCTAGGGTACCCAATGCATAACGCATACGCATTTTTTTAATAACGCGTATGCGTTTTTTAATAACGCATACGTGTTTTTTGCGAGATTTTTTTTTTTTTGGCCGAAACTTCCCCTCTTCGTGGACCCAACTTCTTGCACTTACCCCCAAGCTCTATGTAAGGCTCAAACTCACATTAAGTAATAATATGCTCACAACCTAATCAATATCAACTTTAGATTTCTTTCCCTATGTCGAGGAGACTAGATTTAAATTATAAATTAACATTTTTTCTTTCAAATCAAGACATGAAAATCTTAAACTAAGAAGAATCATGAGTGGGAGTGGTGTCTTCAAATTTTCAAACTAGGGTGTTGGGTAGGGATAGAGGAAGGAGCTTCACATGGCTAGATGCAAAGTGGTGGATGAAAATGGGTCCAAGGGAAGAAATGGTCTCTTGCAATCAATAATTGATAGGGGGGCCCACATTCTCTTTTTTCAAAGATATAAATTAACAAAAAGTGACAGAAAATGGGTCATCCATGGATAAGGTCGCAAACTCAAAGTGGCCATGGGATGATCTATTCAAATTTTTAATCAAAGGTAAAATTTCTCACATGGTCCTTCTGATTTTTGTATCTAAAAAAGATAATGCCTAACTTTCTTATTCAAAAGGAAGCTTAAAAAATAGATGCATCACTAGCTAATAAATTTCTCAACCCTAGACGTAATATTAACTTGCTTCAAACATGGGTCTATAAAATATGTAAACTTAAATAAAACAATAGTTATGGCTATGGAAAGAGGGATCTTCTCTTTTTGATTTTAATGTAGGGAGGATATAAGTAGCATTCTAGAAAGAGACCCATAATTTCTAGGCAATTCTATTCTTGTTTTGAAGTAAAGATATCCTACTTTTACCTCGAAAATGAAATCTTTCAAAGATACCCTTGTTTGGGTTTAGCTTCTTGGACTCCCTATGGAGTTTTGGGAGGAAGAAATCTATAAACGTATTGTGAGATCTTTTGGACAAGTAAGGGTAATAGATTTTATTACATCCTATAGAAATTTTTTGTTAGTGCAAAGTTTTGTGTTCGTATCAATGATGTATAAATGTCAAATTTGTTCCAATTTTTTTGATTAGATGCAAACCTTACTTTTTGAAGAATACCCTTTCACTTATTTGGTTTGTAATCAAATTGGGCATTGCCCTAAAATATGTCCTTTCAAGAAGGGTTATGTGCTTACAAAATATGGAGATAATATAGGTTGTCCTCAAGGAAATTCTCTAAGCCCTCTACAAGTGGTGGAGGAGGAGAGTTTGTCTTATGGCCCCAATCTTAAGATGGTATATATAGCCTTAATTTTTAAGACCCTCTTTGTCTAAAAAATCTCAACCTTGTGTATTGGTTGCAGGCCTAATGATAATTTGGAAATATCTTAAGGGACCACTTGGCCTTGTTGTTTCTACTCAAGTCCTTTCCAAGCTTCTTTTAGATGACCCTTTATCCAAAAGTCATCTAGCCTCAATTGAGCCAATATAATCAACTGATGAGATCCACATTTTTGAAGTTGTGGACGTTATTTAAGTAGATGATCATGAAAAAACTGGTGAAAGGGCACAATATATCGTTTGTTAGGTGCATGAATACTATTGGTGCATTAGTTAGGCTAAAAGTCTTGAATGGCTATTCTTATCATTACTCCTTGGTTTGAAATGTTATTTTTCAAGTGATTTAAGGATTAACTATCACATGGTGATATTCTAAATGAAGAGGATAATCTTAGTGAAGTATTGCATACCATAGAGCTAGTTGAAGAGATCATGAATGCATGACAAGGTGCATCTTTTTATCTATATGATTTTATTAAGCATATGACAGACAATGTATAGGTAGGTTATTCTTAAATATCATCCAATTTGATAGTGAAAATTAAATTTTGGGTTGTCAATGAAGGACAAGTATTTACCACTTTTGAATGGGAATGGAATGTAAAATTACAATCGACTCTTTGACCATTAAAACATGATATTTAAATAGAGCATAGAAAGCAAAGGGTTGTAGATGAATTGGTTGAACATAATTGGTGAGGGTGATGGTATAGTTCTTTATTACACCATCTAGCAAGCCTCAAACCCTTGGAGGAATGATATAAGAGAAGATTGCAAGATCATGTCTTCGTGGAATGAATACCCCTTAATCCTTGACTTTCAGCTGAAATGATATCAACACAAATTCATTCTTCCATATTGAATAACAAAATGAACTCATGAATGATATAAAAACCATACGAATCTTTATTTTTGAAAGAACTATCAGAATGCCACAATCAAAAGAATGTTATCCCTGATTTCACATTGATCAATCAATTCCTTTGATGTCAAACTTCGTCATTCTGCCAAATAGATTTATCGTACAAAGGGCTATGGAATAATACGCTTAGAATAGTAATACCGAAGAAAACGACGTAGTAGGCGAATTTTAGCTTTCACTAAAGCAGATTCCAAAAGCGTCACAACTCTCGATCATTTCGCCAACAAATGTTACCGACATAGCCCAACAGAGTGCAATGTAAGATTAGAACAAATTAAAGTACAAACGGTTTAAATCGAGATTAGAATAAATTAAATTACGAACGGATTCTTGCAAGATTAGAATAAATTAAATTACGAATGGTATAAAATAAGATTAGAATAAATTAAATTACGAACAATTTGAAGATAGATTAGAATAAGTACTGCTTTTCCCCCAGTACAAAAGTAGGATTGAGCCTCAAATTGAAAATTAACACTTGCGAACTCCTCTGTGTGTGCTGCAATTCCGTATGTTCCAATATTGCTCTTAATATTGTTGACTGTATCACTTGTATTTATTTTCCAATTTTTTAACAGTAATCTTTTAATTACTTTTGCACATGTTTAGAACACTTTTAACCTATATAAATCATATTAACTTTTTATATCATTGATCAATGTCATGACATTAGGATAGAAGAACGATTATACAAAATTAAAAATTATGTTTTAAATGTGTTAACAAGTTTGAATTTGTTTAATTATTTTTGTTACTTTTTTAGACTTTGAAAAAAATATAATTTGATTGAAAAGTCTTGTGAATTGGTTGTTATAGTTGTAAGCATTTATCGTGGAAATGATCAATTGTTGGACAAATATTACTTAGAAGATAATGTGTTTTTGTTAAGATTCAAAATACATCAATTTTGTTTGATGAAGATGTTGATATGCATTTTCATTATAAAAGAATTATAACTTTATATTACAAACTTATTGTATAAATAATAATTGTTTATGTATTTATGGTAACTAATAAGTTTTTTTTATTTTATTTAAATTTTATATCAGCATATGTTGTATAAATTGTATAGAGAAAGAATGTGTATAATTATACCATTTCATAATATTGAAAATTAATTTTATATTTGAACTTTTTGTCACAAGAGAAGCTAATCTCCCGACAAAATGCACCTCCTTATGGCATGATAACATAAGACCCACCCCCCTACGATGGTATAATTGTGAGATACAATTGACAAATGGATGTTGAAGAACCTTTAGGTGTGTGTCGTTTGGAGTGTCATCACCTATCCCATCATTGGAAAAACATGCCAATACTGGCAGGTTTTAAAAATCCATATTTTTACTATAGAATCATCTTTACACCATTCAACTATTTTTTCTTCTTCTACACTTGAAACTCTTGGAGGAATATATTTTCTAGTGGAAGTTAACCTACTCAACAAGTTAGTCAATGTGCTAGTAAGGATTCTCTATTTGTTTCTTGCACTCATTGAAAATCTATTATCTTTAACATATTGAAGTACTCCTTCCATACTATCTTTTCTATAATATCACTATATTAAAATTAGTGAGAAAAGATGGATACTATATATAAGGCATCTTCACATATTCATTTTATTATTCATATTTGATTAAGGCAAAGGGCCCAATAGTGGTTTCCTAATGTTAGGTATTGACATGAACAGATAAATGACATGTTAGAACCAAAAAAGCATATTTCCATGTATAAAAGGATATGGAAAATAAAAATAAAAATTAAAATGTATATTATGAATGAAACCTTGCAAGACTTAGATACACCATAAACACAAAGTCATTAAATCCTATGTGTACGCCACACATTTCACACACTAGTATGAGTCTTATTTTTATGTACTTATTGAAGAGACAATCTTCTATTTAGCTAAGCGCTAATCAAAATCTATGATTTTTTACATGGTGACTAAAGAGATAGTCATGTAATCACCTAAGGGATAACAAAACTCCATCAATAGTTGTTAGAATTTAGTAGACTCAAGAAAGTCACACATATTATCAAGTATAAATGGCGAGTGTGAGTTCAAGCGAGAAAAGGATATTTTTGAATTCTTTTGAGGATATTGGCTATGGTGAGGTGGAATCAGATGAAGATGATTCTCTCATGTGTCAATGGCTCTTCTCTTAGCTGGGTACTGAGATTTTCATGTGGCCTCTTCTTCCAAGTTTTATTGCTACTACTACTGCACTTTCTAATGAATGTTCTTCTCTTCTGGCTTTGTCCAAGGGTCATTTGGTTTTTGTCCTTCTACTAGTTTGGGGAGTGTCTTTTGGCATCCTTATTGCTCTTTTTGGGATTTTTGTAGTTCTATTGCGCAACTTGTAATATGCCAATTGTTAAAAAAAGATAAATTCTCTAAGTTTTACCTTTCAAGTGAATAAACTAGGTTCATTTCCCAACGCAATTAAAAAATTTCTTTCAAAGAGAGATTTAATATGCAAAAATTGCACAACAATATTTTCATACATTGTTTCTTTCATAGCAAAGATATTTACATGCTTCCAAGATAGATTACAAATTAAGCATACATAGCTTCTCAAAGCTTCCTTCAGTGATATCAATGATAGTAGTACATTGACCTGGAAAGATTTCATCAAACCTTGGGTACCAACTATGGAGGAGAAGCATCACTCAGGCACTTTTCTACAATCCATGGAATCTTATGCAGTCCACCACACATCATAGGTCATACATGGAAAGATAGGCCTACCCTTCGATGAAGGAGTTGGTTTGATAACCTCATAAATTTAGCCTATTTGAACTCAATGTTGTGCCCTACATGACTAGAACTTGAATACATCCTATCTTGCATGTCCATCATGGACTAACATGCATAAAAGGAATATGGTGAAATTGACAGCGTAACCAGTGTTACATTACACTACTTTGGCCAAAGTTTAACACTTCCCTAGATTGATTTGTCTCAAGATCATTTGTACACTATGCATAAGTAATCCCTTCATGAGGTAATCTTTAACCATGGGAACACCTATTTGTTGGAAGAATGAAGAAGAAAATACATTATGCATATTGTGTGTTGTCATTAATGTCACCATATTATTTGAGTTGCAACTACAAGCTTAAGCTCAAGGTTGATCCATTATTCTAAACTCGTATGCAGGTATTATCATCCGATATTTTGGTCTGCAATCACTCTCTAGTGATCATCATTAATTACAGTTTTGGGAAATGGTTTTTGAATGTTTGAAGCCTATAAGCTAAACACCTTGTGTGCTCAACTGCTCGTATGGAAAGTTGGAATTATTTTGTTATTAGGTCTATCTCTGGCCAACCTAATGAAGAGTTGGTGGTATAGTGGATTAATTTTGTGTATTACGGATGTATGTGCGACCTATCCTAGGTCCAAGTCGACATGATGTAGACTGTTACATGCTTGGATTATTTCTTTGGAGACTTGTTGTACTAACTTGGAGTTGATAGTTAGTCTTTTTGATGAATGAAGGTTGCATCTAATTAGGCTGACCTAATTGATGCTTGCGGATGAGTTAGATATATATATTTGAAAGATTTGAGTGTTGAATGGTGTGAAATGAGTGGTATTGAATGCAAATATGAATATATTTCTACTAGTGTACGAATTTACTAAGCATCAAAGGAACTGAATCTACACTTGTTAGGTGTAAGTTCATTGGTTCATGTTCTGGCTGTAAGCCATCTTGTTACTATATCTTTTGTAGGCAATGAGCATCTCTTTCGAATAGTGAGTCCTACCAATGAGCTACCCTTTGAAATATCTTATAATCAGTTATACTATATTGTGAGCTGACCCTCACCATGGTTTTTTCCATTTTGGGTTTTCCACGTAACATTTATGGTGTGCATGTTGTGTTCTTTTATGTTTTGTTAATGCTTCTTCTCATTTTCACTATTATATGCAATGGACTAATTGGATGGTGTTTGTTCAATAATTTTAAGGAGATATTGATTCACCCCCCCTCTAAGTATCTTCGATATTCAATAGTTAGTATCAGAACTCGGTTCCTCTGGAGAAGCCTAACAACTTGAGGAAGTTATTGAAGATTGAACAAATGGATGATAAAGAATAAATCTTGACAACTCTTGATGATCTAGACAAAGCTAAAAATGAAAACAAGGATCTGAAATAAAATTTTGATGAGGCAAATCAATGCATCTAGAAATTGAAAGAGAAATTGAAGAAGTTTAAATAAATACATAGAGAAGTGAGTGAGCAATTAAAACAAGCAAATGAAGAGATTACCAAACTGGAGGTGTAAGTGGAAGAAAATAAGAAAATTGAATATTGTCTAAATAGAGTGGTGGAAAGCAAGTCTGATGAATGCTCAAGGCTTGAACAAAAAGTGGTAAAAATGAGAACAGATTTGGAAACAACAAAAGTCTATGAAGATAGTTTCAAAACAAGCTCCACCAGACTTGATGAATTGATTGTAGGACAAAAACCATATAAATACAAGGGTGGTTTGGGACTCGAAATAGGTGAAAGCTCAAAAGATATGAAGACCTCAAATCTAGTGAACAATCAAAAGACTCAAGATAAAGAGAAGCAAAGGAGAAATCCAAGAAACTTTACTAGAAGACCGCTTATCAGACAACCAAATTCTCAAAGGTATCCATCCTTCAATGGTGTTTTTTTTTCATGCAATAAATTTGGTCATAGGGCTAGTGACTGCAGAAGTAGGATGAATAAGTTTTCTAGTTCCTTCTCCGGACAATGTTATGCATGCTAGAAAGTGGGACATAGAGCTAGTGAATGTAGAACTCAGATGATGAATTTGTTTGATGGAGGTAGAATGAATCAATCTTTTTTTGGCTACTGGTATACTTGTAATAATTTGGACACAAAGAAAACTAGTGTAGATCAAGGGTTAATGGAGGACAAGAAAATTAGAAAACTGTTGTCTGCTACAACTGCACTAAACCTGAACATATTTCAAGAGTTTCCATATATAAGTAAAAAGGGAAAGCAATCTGATTAGGTAAAGAAGAATGAACCTATGAAGAAATTTGACAAGAATAAGGTTAAGCAAGAAATGAACAAGATATGAAAATAGAAAGACGAACCAGAGATGACAAATGTGTCTACGCCCTCATCGAGTACAAAAAATTCCTCTCGGAATTAGACCTAGCATGGTCTTAGGGGGAGTATTAACAAAAAAATGTTCAAAACCCCTAATATTTGGTGTGTCAATATTTGGCATGAGGATATGTTGTAAGTAATGACTAGGTAGAGGTTATGCAAAAGAAACTGGAAGAAAATATGTAGGCATGATCCTTTGTGGAGGTGATTAGGGTTTTTCAGTGCAACCAAAGGGTTTTATTAGCTTTCTGAATTCCATTGCATTTAATACGAATTAGGGAATCCCATTAATCTATAAAGTGAAATTATGAATTTTTTTTAGTCACTTGTGTATTTGAATAAAGTGGAGAGCGATTTGGAGCATTCTTGAGGCAATTTGAAGAGCATGCCATGCAGACACTAGTTTCAGTATTTTTTGAAGGAAAAAGGTATTTTACTCTTCTGTGTTGTTGTGGGTTTGAGATAATCCTCTTTTGAAAATCATTAGAGCTCAGTGTGTGTGAAAAATTTCAACCCCTGTAGTCGTTAAAGCATAAGAAAGACCTAGACCTTCCTGTAAGAAATATTTTATGAAGATTTTCGAAGATGACCCTCTGGGTGCCTTCTCATTGATTCCTCATGGTGTCATGCCCACTGAAGACTCTAGGATTTACATTCAAGTTTAAAATAAGGAATTTGATCATAGAAAATTGATAGACATGAGGAAAAATGATCTCACTAGGTATAATTTCTTGATAAAATTTGGATATTTAAATATTATTGTGAAGTTGGAATGATCGAACTTGTTTCCCGATTTTAGCTCAATTGTTGATGATAAATATGTTAAACCTACTATCAAAAGAATGCATGATAGGTTTTCATGGACAATCAGACCTCAGATTCCCAACTCAGTTCCCAAATCAGGTTCCCAGCTCGGATTCCCAGCTCGGTTCACAACGCGGGTTCCCAACTGTAGGAGAATTAGCATTATTGTTGTTCTCATCAAGTTGGACACACGTTTCCTAGACTTTAATTATTGAATGTGGCAAGTTCATAGAAGCTCTTTGGAAATATGTTTGGGTTACAGTAAAAAATGCCAAAAAAATGGTGACTCTTATAACCAAGGAAGTGATTAAGGCAATTATCAAACTCTCTAACATCGAATCAGTACTATTGTTGAAATCTATAAAGAATGGAGTTGCCATGGAACTCACCGAAGCTACGTTTGATAAAAGGGAAGTTATAATGAAGCCTATCACTATCCTGATGTAAAGTATGCAACTATAATGATTAGACACAAAATCTACTTCACTAACAAGAAAAATTATGTGTCTGTTACAACAATTTCCACTAGATATGACATGGCAGCTAATGGTGTTGATTATGATTTGTGTGAACTTCTTCGACAGTAGTTGTTTGAAAATCTAAAGATGTCAAAATAAAATAAGTATGCATTTAAGTTTTGTTCTTTGATTATTTGTTTTCTATTCTACTTTCTTAGAAGGCTTCTTGGATGAGATGATGTGGTAATTTGGGACACATCTAGACTAGTTGCACATCATTTGCATGATTTAGGTGACTTGAAGATTTGAGATAATGCTTTGACATCATTATGTGTTGTGTTCAAAAGAAATATGAATGAAAGAGAAAGAATTCCAAAGCATGTTTTTGAAAAGTATAAGGATGATATCATATTTCATGTCCCTTTTGATGAGTGCATGGTTGAAGCTATTGAACCCCAGACTATATGGATTCAAACCTTGGGGTATGAGATTATAGATATTGAAGTTGAAGGCTATGTACAATTTTTTTTGAAAATTCTGAAAGATACTGGTGAACCCAAAGTTGGCACTTATGCAGAAAAATCTATAGAAGTTCACTTGGAGCTCAAGAAAGAAGGTAGAAGAAATGTTTAGGATGTCTGGATTTACTGATGAGTAGATTGCATGAGGAAGAGCCTTGGAAGAAAAAAAGACTAAAGAATCATCAGGTCTAAGGAGATCCATCAGGACTGCTCCTTCAAAACTAGCTTTTGGCCTTGCAATAGTAAAGATAGAGCCTAGTGCTCCTCACAAAGGCAAAGGCCCGACGACTTTTGAACCTGCTATAAGATCTGGTAAAACAAAAGGAATTCCTTTGGTGGTACCTATCAAGATAGGAAAGAAAGAAAAATCTACAAGAGAAAATACTTTTAGTATCACTAAAGAGGAAGAGGTGAAGGAAGAAGACCCTGCAACAAAGTTAGTAAGAAAAAGAGAGTGAGCATGCACTTTGGTGAAGGTACTTCTTAGGAAGCTAGTGTTGGTTTTCAAAGAGTTCATTTTGTATCATCCTTGGAAGAAGATGAAGAACAAGGTTTTGGTGTTCATGTGCACACCAAACTAGAATAAAAGAAGGCTAAAGTTTTAGAAGAGGTAATTCCTGACAAGGAAGAAAAAAATGCCTCTCAAGTAAGACCCAGTTGCCCTCTTATATTAGAGGCCTTGGTAAATAGCTGGATGCAGTTTGAAGATATGCTACGACCTACAACATAAATTTATGAACAAGTAGGTAGAGAAGATAGGAAAATATTAATGATGGCTATCATTCAGTATATTATTACTTTGGAAGTGAGTTGGTACTATGTTACAAACAATGTGCCTAGAAAATTTTGGGAGGCCCTAATAAAAAGGATATCAGAGGCTATTGAACTAGAAGAGAAAATGATAAATTAAGCATTTGAGAATATTGGGTCCTCTCTAACCCTAGATGATTTGGAAACATTGAAGAAGGTTTGTTCAAAAATGCTCTGAATGAAGAAAAGGGTAAACATCTTGATGAAAAAATACAAGAAGAAGATAAAGAAAATAAAGAAATAAACTAAAAAATCCATTAGGGGTATGGTTGAGAAATATGGCATGCTTGGTGCACTCCCATTTGGTTATGCACCCAAGTCAAGTGAAGAAAATTCTGCAGAGGTGAAGGAAGACACTCCTTCTAGTGTTGTTGATACAAACATCCCTCACGATCCAAATGATGCAAATATTACTGAGGAAACAAGTAATACAAATGTCCTTCCAGAAATAAATGTTACTATGATCCTTCGGAGATTGATAAACATAATTATAAAAATTTTGAAGCCCAGAAGCATGATGTTGCCCCTCTGGTGCTTACTGAAAAAGAAAAGGATACATATGAAGGCGAAAAGGATGAAGGAGAAAAAGAAGATGATAGAAAAGAGGAAGTAGAGAATGTAGAGGAAGAAGAAAGAAATGAGGAATCTTTTCAAAAGAATGAAGAATAAATAAGGCAGGCAGTGGAACCACAAAGGTCCTCTAGAGAATCCTCCTCTGGTGATAATGTTTTGAAAGGCCTGTTATCCAAGTAGATCAGGTTTCAGTTGGTGATTTCACCGAAACTTCTAGAACTTCCCATGATAATATTCCCTTGATTTCTCTTGAATGCTCTTGTAAACACTTGTGAGCTCAAGTTTTCTATAAGGATGAATACATTGACTGCTTGGAATTGAAATGAGTGAAATAACCTTGTATTTATACTCAAGTATGCAAGAATTCTCCAAATTACAACACTACAAGCTGACATCAGATCTTGGAGGATAAAATCCTACCAAATATTTGAATTAATTTTGATTTTGGGACACATGGGACTCATTCGCCCACAATGGAGTATGAGTCCCATTAAGCTTAATTTTTTGGTCCATTTTTAAAAATGCTTAGAAAGGTATGAAACTAGGTTCGAGACCCAAAATTCTAGGTGGGACTCATTCGCCCAAGGTGGCGAATGAGTCCCAAATCACTAAATCTGGGTCATTCAAGCTTGAAACACCCGAATTATGATTGGGTTATGATTTGTGTCAGGATATCATCAAAACGATGCATTAAATTAGGCTTGTGTATGCAAAATAAGACCAATTAAAACATAAATAAGCCTAATTATTAAATAAAACCCTAGAAAAGTGTGTTACAACACTTTACAACACTCCAAACAAGGCACCAATAAGCTGATTTAGCTCACAAGGGCCCAAGACCTATTGCGAATATGTTAGACATATTACAACACTAAATCAAGGCCAAGTCAGGGGACCTTTTTTCGTCATTACAAACCTCAATTGTAGTGTTGGTTGGATTAGATCAAATTAAGACTATATGTTTACAATCTAAGGTGTAAATCCACTTTTAAATTTAATAAACTTTATTCTATATTTTTGAACACTTAAAATAAATATTGTATGAAAGGGTTTTCCTATTTCTTTTTTTCAATAGTAAAATACAAATATCTTCCAATTTTTATTTATTTTTTATTGAACACTGAAAATAAATATTGTATGAAAGGGTTTTCCTATTTCTTTTTTTCAATAGTAAAATACAAATATCTTCCAATTTTTATTTATTTTTTATTTATTGAACACTGAAAAATAAACATGTATGAAAGGGTTTTCCTATTTATTTTCTTCAATAATGAAATACAAAAGTCTTCCAATATATATATATATATATATATATATATATATATATATATATTTTATTGAACACCTAAAATAAACATGTATGAAAGGGTATTCTTATTTCTTTTCTTCAATAATAAAATACAAATCTCTTCAAAAAATATATTTTTTATTTATTGAATATTGAAAATAAACATGTATGAAAGAGTATTCCTATTTTTTTTTCAATAATGAAATATAAATGTCTTCCAAATATATATATATATATATATATATATATTAAATCTTTAATATTTGACAACAAAACCTTTGACTAACGACACTTCATTGAAAGTGGCTTACACAATGACTTTTAATAATCATTATAAAAGAAAATTTACTTGCATAATGGACAATTTCAATCTTAATGGACCTTACTTTACAATGTGAATGTGTTAAAGAACTGTTGATTACTTTATAAATATTGACTGATAAAACACAATGGCGCGAAACACAAGAGTGACGTAGGATACGCATCATCAAGTGACATTTTATTTGTCATTTAAGAACATATAAATGATCTAAAATTATTTAGATGATGACGGATGCCTTCCATGAAAAAAAACGTGTGACTAGTAAACTGAGTGCCGGCTTACGTGGGCCCCACAATCTCTAAGAGATGACTTCCCAACCAATATGTTTTTAATGTAGGATAAAATAAAACAAAAATATCACTATCCAATTGCTAGAACCTAGCTTGAAGCCTAACCTACCTCATATAACGTTTATAGTGAATACAATCTTATACAATAAAAAATAACATTGTTGTCGGCCCTTTTCCACACCTCCATCTCTTATATTCACACCTAATGGATTATTCATGCACATTAAAACAAAATTTGGAAAATGAAAGTAGAACTAGTTATCATTTAGTGTCAATGTTGTACTCTTTAGTCCTTTTCTTTAAGTATAGGTAGTTGGATTCAACTTATGTTGTAGACAAAGGTGCAGTTGCTGGGGAAATTCTCTAATTTGTTGCTATCTATATAAATAAGGGATGAATTTATAAAATGAAACTATTTTATTAGGAATGTTACAAAATCTCATGATGGAATTTTGAATGTGCCTATGAACTACTATAAATATTCAATTATATGTCTTCAAATGAAAAAGAGGATGCATCTTTCATTTGATTAGTATTATATTCAATAACACAATTATTGTTAGGATTTGGTATTGTACACCATTACATAAAATATTTTATTATAATGTTGTAATCAAAAACTTATTTAGCTGGGGTACATCTAGGATATGTGGTGAGCCACACCAGGTAATTATTTGGTACTATAATGGATGAAAATAGTCATCACACACACAACTAAAAAATTATCAGCATATTCTATAACTTTTATGAAAATTTGTTTAAAGAAGAAAGTAACAGGACAAATATTCAATATCACTTGGAGGAAAGCATCCAGAGTTGTATACCTAATACAAGTGATCTAGGATAGAGTAGGTACTTTGATCACATTCTCTCATTGGAAGAAATTGAACACACTCTGTTCTACATGAAATATAATATAAGCCTTGGTCTTGATGGTCTTCTAGCATAATTTTATCAACGTATGTGGAGTCATAGTAAAGATGATTTCTATATGTGTTTATTTAGTGGCTCTTCAAAATGGTTGATCAAACTTATTCCCAAAGGAAGGAATGAAGATTCTATTGTTGGTTGGAGGACTATCACCTTACTAAATACCTCTTATAAAATAATTGCGAAGGCTTTAGCTCTTAGAATTAAACCTGTTGTTCAAGTTATTGTGAGAGTTGAATAAATTGGGTTTATTAAAGGCATATATGTTTTGGGTAATCTTATTTTGGCTTGGGACACTATGCAATGGGCTCAACAATTATGACAAAATGCTTTGATGGTCAAGTTAGATTTTGATAAAGCATATGATAGAATTCGTTGGAGCTTCATTATTAAAATGCTTCAATGGATGGGATTTGGATCACAAATTAGGTACCATGTTCAAATTATTTTCAAAGATGTTAATATGCATCTTATTACCAACAAGATTATGTTAAATTCCTTTGAATTACAATGCCCTATAAGATAGGGTTTTCCTCTAGCTAGACCTTCTTATACATACTTTCTACTGATGCATTGGGATATCTTCTTCAAAAAGCTAACTAAATGAAGCTTATTAAAGGAATTTCTATTCCTCAAAGAAAAGTGGTTATTAACTCCCATTTTGTTGATGTTCGTATATCGTTCTTGCAAAATGATGAAGATGAAGTTAATAATACCTTGGGAATTTTGAACATGTATTGTACTATTCCAAGTTCTTAGTTAGCTCATAATAAGACTAATTTTCTTATGTGTCAGATTGGTCCTACCCTTCACTTGATTCCCAAAGATTTGAAACAAATCAAACATGGTGAGATAACTAGATATTTTGGTATACCTTTTGGGTTGGGGGTCCCTCTATTTGATATGTGGCATTTGTTTTTAAATAGACTTAAGAATAAGTTGTTTAATTGGGGAAACCAATTCCTTTCCCTAGCTGGTAAAATTCAAGTTGCTAAAAGAATACTCATTACTACCCATGTTTACTACTCTTCTTGTTGGATGCCTTCCAAACAAGGTTATGAAGGGTTAAAAAAAATCATTTGAAAATTATTATGGTCAAAATGGGATGGTAATGTTGGATTTGTTACATCTTCTTTGTTTCATTGCATTCAACCATAGTGTAAATGGGGCCTTGGGCTTATTGATCCTAAAACCAAAGGAATATGTTTGGTTTCTAAATGGATCATTAGAACTACCCGTGGAGATCATGAGCCATGGAAAATTTTAGTTTGTCATCAAATCTTGACAATGAAAGTTAAAAATAAGTGGCAAAATTTTATTTTCTTGGATAAAATATTGTTGTCTCCTTTTTTTTTTAAATTAGGGATTCATTTCCTCTTCAAATTTTTTGGAAAGCATGGCAAAGATTTTATATTTTTTTAAAATGGAATTACTCTTCATTGCATCATGGTTTTATTTTTTCTTCAGCTTCAATTTGGTGGAATAAATTGATAAAATATCATGATATACTCTTGGCTATTAGCTTTCGAGGACAAGCTTATTATCTTTTTAGGAAAGGTTTTCACCACTTTAAAGATATTTGGAACTTTAATAATTTAGATTGGGTCCCTTGTACAAGTATTAAGGAAAAACTTGAGCTAAACAATAAGTACAAGCATTTTTTGTTTTTTGTTCAATCCTTAATGCCTATTAATATTTCCATGAAACTTTGCACATCTATGATGTGTAATCTTTTTAAAGACTAGAAATGGCTATCCTACAGTCATTTTAATCATTTTCCTCTAAAGAAGGTCTATTTTTATATCCTTCCTAGCTAGCCTCTTACAACTCAACTTAACCAAAAGTGGAAATGCAAATCTAGTTCTAAAATTTAATCCAAAATGAGTGTTCAAATATGGAGATCTGAAGTTGATTTTGATACTCAAGTGTTGGCCTAGAAAATTCTACATTATGAGCTTCCTATTGGGGATAGGTTGAAATGTATAATGGTTCAACTAGAAAAGTGTCCTTTTATCCATTATGAAAAAAATATGAAAAATATTTTTTGGGATTGCATACATGCCAAGAATCTATGGCTAACTATGTTTAGAAACTTCCCTACTATCATTAGTCATGATTTAAACTAGAAGGAAGCCATTTTGGGTTTTGGTTTGTAAAATGATGTGATTGTTGATTCTATTAGACAAGTTATTTTAAAGCATTGATGGAAGAATAGATGTATTGTGTAGTGTTTTCTAACAATTTTTATCAGGTAGCTGGCACTCTATGGCTTTACTCAAACATTTTTCTTCAAATGGTTTTCTTGTTTTCACAACTCCAAGCTTTGAGTAAGAAGAATGATAAAGTCACAATTTAGTTGCAAGAAGTTAAAGAAAAAGTATTATATTTTCAACTTTCAAACAAGTTTAAAAATACAAATCATGAAACATTTACGACCACAAAAGTTGAAGCGGGTCAGACACGTTAAGTTTGTTAGAGGGGAGCCTACAATACCCCTCCTAAACAAATAGTGAAAGTCTCTAGAGCCAGTTCTACTTTGGATGTTTCTAAAAGTATTTTGAAAACTATAGAATATACCAAAAACTATTGATATATCCTAGAATTAGACATCGAAGTATCCTCTAAATTCCTCTATATTTATATTAGATTGGTCATCCTTCCTAAAGAAATAATGGACAAAATTGCACCAAAATTTTGTAACAAATAAGGGGAGTTTTGTTTAATTTGTCCTATAGTGCACTTCTTGCCCTCATCAAGAATTTTTCCTACCTATACCACCTAGTAGATATGAATTTATAAATAGTATAATGCCTTAAAATAACATTAGTGAATTGATCTCTTTTAAATATAGTATTAGTTTTTATATTTAGTTCTGCCCTATGAAAATATAAACCAATATATACGGTATCTAATAATGATGGAAAATATAGATAGGATTTTTTTATATTAAAAGTAATATGTTATCTAAAAAAAGGTAGAAAATTGAAATAAAAATAAATCTCACCAATTTTTAAATAAAGATGGTATGGGTTTTGTGTCACCAAAAATTGTAGCCTTTGACACTTTTCACTCATTTGGACCCTTGCCTATGGATTTTGGACCTCTTTTCACCCTTTTTATCATCATTTATAGGCCCCTATGACCCCTTATTATTCATCCCAAGGCTTAATTTAATCAAATCTATGATAAAGTGATCATATAAACTTGATTTATTCGCTCTCGAACAATCCATCTAGCAAAAGGTCCCTTGTGGGACCAAGTCGCCCATCTGTGTGAATTAGTCCCCTTTAGGTGGACTAGGTCACCCAAGGTGGTGACCTAGTCCCATTGGAGCTATTTTCGGGGTTTTGAGTGGGAAAAGTTAGGGTTTTAGTTTATTTCCCCTTCATGTTAGCCTTGAGGATCAAATAACGGATGTTTTAGGTGGATTTCCTATAAATAAGCCTAAAAACCCTAATTCATTATTACACACTCATTATTAACAACTCCTTCATTCACTCTTCACTCCTTATCCACTATTCATCTCAAGCAAGCTAGGGTTTCTGCATACTAAATCATCAAGACATCTCTCCAAGGCATTCAAGGGTTGATTGATGTAACAACACAATATCATTAATCATGGCAAGGTATTGAATTCATCATTTCATATTTCATGCTCTATTACCTTGTCTTTTCATTTGATTTAATTATCTAAAAGGGGTTTGACCAAGGAAAACCCCCCATGCCTTAATAATCAATACTTCTTTCTCTTTGTGTGTGTTTGCAGATTTAGATACTTTGCAGGTTTGGAGATCATTCAAAAAATGGGTTGAAGACTTGTTTAGGGCATCTCTTTACTGGCTAGGGAGAAACATTCAATAAAAGACACCTACAAATAAAAAATCAAGGTTTCTAGTCTGAACACTTGGAGGAGTAGAAAGTGTAGATCAAGAACTCTTGTTTCCACCTTTAAATTTTCAAAAAAGGCAAAAGGGACAACTCCCATAGTTTTGGCAACCTAGTCCCATTGTGCTTATTTTTCAGATATTTTTGCAGATCTGAATACCCATTTGGCTGAAACAGGCCCCGAAGCAGTTTTCCAAAATCACCCCAAAAAAGGACTAGGTCACCCAACTTGGCACAAGTGTCCCACTAGGTATAAAAGTCAGATTTTGTAAAATTTTTGGGACATCTACAGTCTTCACTCAAGCCTCTGTCATTTTCCAAGTGCATATTTTCATTTTTACAGTTTTCTATCTTGTTTCATAAGCTTTCATAGGTTGTTTAGTTTAATGCTTGCATATCTTTATGTGTTTTCAAACACTTTTGCACTTCAATAGTTTACATTCAATAAATAGTTAATTTCATTAGTTTCCAACAATTAGATACATTTCACACACATCACACCTATTCCAAACCCCTAGTTTTGAATGAACACCAAGAATACCAAGTGTGAAAGGGGAATTTTACCAACTAGTTTCTAGGTGAAAAACCCTAGGAGCCTATTGGGGAATCCTCTTTCCCTAGTTCATTTTGGTGGTTCAAGTTCCATATATCAAAAGGATAAATGTTTAAGTGTTTCCCTTGATGCTACTCGTTCCCATGTTATACCAACTACCACATAATCATGGTCATGATCATGTATGGTCAATGGAGGCCTAAAATGAAAGCTATGGAGATAGAGTGTATAGGATTCTTAGAAATTGTGAGAGTCACCACACATGCATATTTCTTTAATGTTGAAATGGATAGCCAAATGGAGTCAAACTAGCTACAAAGATATTATTTAGTTTTTCATACTCAAATTTTTTATAGACATAAGTCCTACTTTGTTGGATAAAACTAGACTATTTAATTGCATTAAAAATATATCCAAGAGAATTATTTTTTGTTACTTGAAGAGAATCCTAAGAGAATTTCAAAAAAATGAAATTAGATTTTCGATGTTTCTTGAATTTAACCATGTAGGTGTCCCCAAATTCCTCTAGATGTATGTCAAATTATCTTTTTATTCCATAAATATTATAATGATGAATGATATTTTGAATAAAATATCAATTGAAAGGGATATAATTTCACATAACTTGTAGACTATAAATTTTCCATGGCTCATGTCTTCAAACCGCACTTATTCTTTTATTTTACTTTCATATATCTTCCCTAAGAACTACTTAAAAAAAAATTCCATCATGGATCCTCTTATTTAATAAAATATATATGTATAATCATAGTCTTGGTTTGAACTAAGTGTAATGGAATCCATCAAAAATATTTCACCCACTAATGGATATATTATCACCATTCTTAACATTAATGGAGGACGAATCTAGGCAGCTATCCCTACAACTAATTTTCAATTTATTAAGGAAAGATTCAATTATTTATTTATATCCAGTCCAACCATTACATATTCTAAATTTTTTTCTTGTGCTTACTGTCTTAAAGGAATTTTTCATGTAAACTTAACTTAATGCTATTGAGATAAAATGGATAAACTTGACATCATATTAGATAATTATTTCAATGTCATGGTAGGGAAAAGCATAGGAGGACTTGTTGCTACAATATTAACTACCCCAAGTAAGGAAAAATGACCCATCTATACAACCAAGGATGTTACATTGTTTGATTTGGACCACACCCTTCAATTATCATACGGAAAAATTTGGTGCCTTAAAAGTCTCCTCATTTAGTTGGATAAGATATAGGCATAGAGATTGAGGTCAAAATTAAGGGTGGATATTCTCCTTGGAAAGATTAGATGGATAAAATGGAAGATGTACTTAGGAGTACCCATGAGTGATGGGAAATTCCTTTCAACAATGTGACATGGTCTTGCTACCATGTCACATGTACAAAGGCCCATTTCTTGTGTATAAAGGCCATAGCTTTGTACACCATGGAGGAATGTGCATGATTTGAGGGTAGTTGGACCAATATTTAACATGTTCGAGAGGGGGATTAAGGGGTTAACTAGCTTTATCCCACTTAATGAAAAGAGAATAAAGTAAATAGTTAAATAGATAAGATATTTATTGAATATTTAGTATGAGGATGGACAGCTTAGGTAAGAAAATAATTAGGATTATTTACCTAAGTTGGACTATAGGAGTGGAATGATTAAATAGTTTAGCTTGGAAATAGGTTTGGATAAAGAGTGATGAATAGAAAATGAATAATGAATTTGTTAATTAAGTACTAAAATATTAAATAATTAATAAGGGGGGGAAATTCATAATTAACCGAATAATTAAGTTTATATTCAATCAATTATGAAGGAAATAGTCAAGTAATGATGATGGTCAATTTTAGTTGTGTATAGAAATATCTCCAAAGGAACTAGTTTGAGTTGCTAGGAGGGATGTTTTTAACACCCTTTATAAGTAGCTAGTGAAAGCATATACAACCTATTCCACTCCCAAGGCCTCTACAAATAGCGATTAGAAAATTGTATAAAACACTAAAAACGTATATTTTGATATCCTTGGACTGAACCATATAGGTTCCTTTCAAACGAATCTAGATTTCTATCATATTAGTCATTCCCCCTTATGTAATATACCCATTGAACCAATACTCTATACTAAATGAGGGATTTTTTATCCAATTTGGTCTTTGGGAAACCACTTTCCCTAATAAGAAAAAAAAGCTACTTGTATCACTTAATAGGGAGGAATATTCTAGTTCTTAACTATATTTACTAAAGCATTAACGACTTAATATTTTTTCAATAGAGTAGTAGTGTTTAGATTTAATTTTGCACTATGAGTATGTTTACCAATAAATATGGTGTGTAACAACGGTGAAAATATGGATGCAACACTTTTGTTTTAAAAACTAGATGTAATTTTAGAAAAGGTGGAATTGAGATTAGAAACATTCTCACTAATATGCTTGAAGATGGTGTAGAGTACATATTGCAGGCATTAATTTTTTTTTGTTACCATTGAATCCACACTTTCTCATATTTGAAATACTATCAACCACCACATAGACATAGCCATGACTTTGTTTCATTGTAGAAGGCCATATATGAAATCCATGTACATAGAGTATCAAGGCTTATATGTACATAGAGTATCAAGGCTTGTTCAAAATTAGAAGAGTTAGCACACTTTTCTCCTTAGAAGTTTAAATGGACACTTGGATGAGGATATATTATCTACAAAATTGAAAACATACTAAAAAAACCATTTAATTTGTGTACCCTAACTTGTTGGGACAATATCCCCTACCTTATTGAGTGAAAATTAGACTACATGGATGTATTAGAAATGTCTCTGAAAGAACTAGTTTGAGTTGATTGGAGGGGAGTCTAGAATACCCTCTAATCAACTAGTGAAAATCTCTAAAATCAATTCTACTTTAAAGACTTTTAAAAATATAATAAAACATATAAAAAGAAAAAATAAGAGTTTTGATATTTCTCAAAATCAACCATGCAGGTTTCCTTGAAAGTGTCTAGATGTCTATTAGATTGGTCATCCTTTGTCAAGAAACAACAGACCCCACTGAACTGAGACTTTTCAAAATATAATAAAACGTGTAAAAAGAAAAAGAAAACAAAGAAAATATAAAAGATATTTGATATTTCTTAAAATCAACCATGCAGGTTTCCTTGAAAGCGTCTAGATGTCTATTAGATTGGTCATCCTTAGTTCAGAAAAACGGCCCCTATTGGACTGATATTTTGTAACAAATGAGGGCAATTTTATTGAATTTGTCCTGTAGTCAACCACTTGCTCTAATCAAGAATTTTTTTGTACCTATACCACCTACTATAGAGGAATTTGTTAAATTCTGCTGTCTTAGCAAGAAGATTAGATTCAGTCATGCCCTAGTGTGGACTCAAAATTTCTCAGTGCTCGCGTGTTCAACCGGTACCCGTGATTCTATATATACCCTAAAATCTATTACAAAATTGTTTCCATCACAGAGCTCTTATTTCATTCAATATTTGCCTCTAATCGTAGTCTTGGTTTGAACTAAGTGCAATGGCAACCATGAAAAACCTGTCACCCACTGTTGGAGATATGATCACTATTCTTAGCATTGACGGAGGGGACGTCCGGGGGATAATCCCTGCAACTATTCTTGAATTTCTTGAGGAAAAGCTTCAAGTATTACTTCTACCTGATCTAACCTGTTACATACTCTAAATTATTTCTCTTGTGCTTACTACTTGTAAGGCTTTCTTTCGCTAAAACTAACTTGACTCCATTGACAGGAATTGGATGGTCTAGGCGTCAGATTAGCTGATTATTTCGATGTCATGGCGGGGACAAGCACAGGAGGACTCGTTACCGCAATGCTAACTTCTCCAGGCAAGGGAGAAAGACCACTGAAAACGGCCAAAGACGTTACGCAGTTCTATTTGGACAAATGCCCTTCAATTTTCCCACCCAGAAAGTTAGTGCCCTAAAAATTCTAGGCATTTTCATTTAGTAGAAAAGAACGAAAATTTAAATGTATAGGCAACTAAGTTGTTGAATGAATCCTCACCAGGGGCCTTATGGGATGGTTGCAATCAATTTACGCTGGTGCGACTGGCCCAAAATATAGCGGGAATTACCTGCACAAGGTTATAAAAGATTTAGTTGGTGACATTCGGTTGCACGAACTACTAACTAACGTGGTGATCCCAACGTCTGATACCAATTTACAGCAGCCTATAATTTTCTCTACTTTTGAGGTACTTTTTTCTTCTTTCTTTAATCAGCTTCTATTAATACTATTTTTTTCTAAATAAATAGATTGTCATTAGTACATATGATATCTACAGGCCAAAGACGATATCTCAAAAGATGCATATTTATCAGATATATGCATTAGTACTTCCGCTGCCCCAACATATCTTCCTGCCCACTATTTTGAAACAAAAGATTCATCCGGCAATCCGAGAGAATTCCACCTCATAGATGGAGGAGTGGCTGCTAACAATCCAGTAATACTTTTTCCACTGTCCCCACTACTAGTTAATTACTACTTAACTACAACTAACTCAAATGTTTTCCACTCTACTTTCAAATAATATATGCAGACTTTAGTTGCTATCAATGAAGTGACAAGAGAATCTCTCAAGCACAAGAACGATTTGGTACCGGCAGGAAAAGCAAAGGTGAATTAATTAAACAAAGAAAGATTATTTAAATCAGGGAATTCAAAAAATAGTAATGGTTAGCATTTTTCATCAGGACAAGACAAAGTTTTTGGTGCTATCTCTTGGAACTGGATACAAAACAGCCGCTTACAAAGCCACTGATGTTGCAAAGTGGGGACTGTTGGGATGGCTGTATAACAGTGGGAGGGTGCCAATTTTGGAGACTTTTATGCAATCAAGCTCCGATATGGTGGACATTCATGCGTCGGTAGTCTTCCAAGCCTTTGAATCTGAAAAGAACTATCTCAGAATTCAGGTATATAAATTCCTTCATCTATAGAAGTTCTTTACCCATAAACTTTAAAGTGATCTTCACCCATAAATTGATTTATCATAGGAAAACGAATTGAAGGGAGACGCAGCCTCTGTTGATATCTCTACTCCGGAAAACCTTAAGGAACTTGAAAAGATAGGCAAGGGTCTGCTGAAAAAGCATGTTTCCAGAGTCAATTTAGACACGGGATTGTTCGAGGAAGTTGTTGGTGAGGGTACCAACAAAGATGCCTTGATCAGGTAAACATCTGTAGAAAGAACCACAGTTTTTGTTGATTCCGTTATGAGATGAAAAACAGAGAAAGAATTAGTCGATGTTTTGAATATTAATGATGGTTTCTTACATTTGAACAGCTTTGCAAAGCAACTCTCGGACGAAAGAAAGCTGCGAATCTCGCAAACATCATCGTCAACTTAATCTGTGGATACAGCTCGTAATCTTGTGGCAGATATCTAATCAAATTTCGTTTAGTACTGTTTGTCGTATAAAGAGTTAATGTTACTCATGAAACGAGACAATAATAAGCTGAAGACCTTTGGACTTAATTTATCATTAAACTAGCCAATCTCTTGGAAATTTATGTACTGAAAGTATGAGGGAATTGAAATTTCATTAAGTTAATTTTTATTTTCTAAATTAACTGAGAACTTATATCTTATGTGGTTTGGCAAAAAATAACTATGTCGTTTTGAAAATTATTCATATTTTGTTTTGATAATTAAACAATAATTAATTAATAAGATTCAATTTTTTTGGAGAATGGTCAGTTTATAAATTGGAATGTTTTATTTAATCTAAGGTTGCCGACCGTTCGATTAGTGTCTTCTACTTTTTGAAATTGAATCTTAAGAGGTCAAGGCACTCAACGACGTCCCAATTTTAGCCCAACTCCACCGACCTAAGGTTGGCACCACTAACCTAATTAATCAACCAAGGGCGCCCACCAACCCGAGCTTCCCTCGACCTTGCCTTGCGACATGTGCAACATGGGTGAAAACAGGTAGTGGAGGTTAGAAGGTAGTCCTGACGTCACATACCTACCCCACGTTACCCACCTGCCACCCACTCACCTGAACTATAATTCCCTCCACACCCCAACTATAGTAATTTGGATGTCTTTTTATAAGATGGAGTTGGAAGTTTGATAAATTATTGTTCACAATTGAAGTTCTTATTGTTGTATGTAGTTGTGATACTCCATGACTAAACTATTAATCTTATTAAAAATACACTCTCTAATTGTTTTCAAATCGTGTACTTTTTGCAAGTGTGCTCCACGACTAGACTATTAATCTTATTAAAAACACAATGTTTAGTTGTCTTCATAGCTTGTACTTGTTGTAAATGTGCTCTACAACTAAAATATTTGTCTTTTTAATTATGCCGAAGGCATGTCCTATTTGAAAATACCCGGCTGAATTTGTCAATCAACAATGTGTGTTGCTTGAGAGGGGATGGAATACAGTTGAACTGTACATAGCCGTTCATGATGATTAACTGTGAGAAGCATAGAAATTTGGTTATAATAGAATGAATGGCACGTCCTATCGAGCTCCTGATATCAAATCTACTTTCATGAATGCCACTTACCCTAGTGTTAGAGACACGACTTCTTCGATACAATGTGGCCAGTTGAGTCCTCACATGTTTGGTGATCTACATGTATCCATAGACGAAGAGGGTCGTATGTGGTGTGATAATAACCGCCGCCTGTCTGTTCTTAGAGAGGCCGGTGTTCATTCTGTAACTGTCATTTTTGATGGCACTCAACGCCCCACAAATTCCTTAAAAAGTAAGTTGAATGATCCAGCCTTCATGCCTAGGATCAGAGGCTAACCGTCGAGGGTTCATATCCCACCACTGCCCACTTCTGGGCGGAGTGCTTATCAAATGCAAAAGGAGACGTCTCTGCTGGGCTCTATTTCCGCTGGTTATTGGAAGAGACAGATGTATTACAGCCATCAACACCACGAGGTCGATTCCGAGTATTTGTACTCGTACGAAGAAGAAAGCGCCTTCAAGGACAAGTACCTGTATGAAGATGAGGATGAGCTTGAGGTTAGGTTCACCCAGCTTGATATTCAGTCTACTTTTAGCGATACCACATACCCCACTCATAGGGAATCAGTGCCTTTAGAGCAATGGGGAGAGCTGGATCCAGATGGGTTTGGCAACCCTACTATACACAAAGATAAGAAGGGAGTTATGTGGTGTGACGATAACGGCCGTTTGTACCCGAACAAAGAGGCCGAAGGTGATTCTCTACCCGTCAACTTTTGTGTGAATCGACGTTGCAAGAATGCATTTGAAAGTAAGAGGAATGATCCTTCATGCTTAGGACTAGAGGTGGAGCATCGAGGGTTCAAATCCCATCGTTGCCCACTTCTAGGCAGACTGCTTATCAAATGGAAAAGGAGACTTCTCTGCTGGGCTCTGTTATTCTCTCTAATAAAATGGCAAATAGTGGGGTTACCCTGAAATTCGGCCTTTAACAGTTTCGTTGGATATTAATTTCTCCTTCGGCTACTTCTTGTTGAATAAAACCAACACGTTAACAATCACAATAAGGAAGTTGCAACTATTCTTTATGCTTTGATGGATGTCCATGCACTATTCCAAAGCTCCCATTCTAGTGCAAAAAGATAGGATGCTGATAAAAGGCTGTGGAAATAGCATTACACTTGCATTAGAGAAAAGTGAAAAAAAAAAATCATATGGCAATACTTATATAGATTTTCTTTAAAGATAGATAAACTAGTTATATGTACTTTCTTAATCTTAGAGTGAATGTGAAAGTAGAAATTAAATTGGAGAGATTGAGAACAGAGGGCCTCTCAGCTGCATTGTGAGAATAGTTTAATGTCAACGGCAATTTCTCTATGCAAAGTGTTCTTAAATATGTTCTCAAAAATTTCAAGTTCCAAGCATCAAACTCTAAAAGCTTTAGCCTTGCTCAATTAAATGCTGAAAATAGTGATGCCAAAATGTTGGTTTAAGTGTCTGCTATGTTCCATTGAGGAGGGAAGTGAATTGAGTATTTGTATTTTGATAGTCATTTATAAATACTGCTGCTCATCTATAATTTTTCCATAAAACATGATATGCTTTTTCTATCATCTGAATGTTACTGTTTATCATTTACAACAGGTGTCTACAATATGGTTCCTTGATAGTTCTCTTGTTTTGATTGGTTTGAAATTGTTGTGATTTTAATTGATAATTTTTCATACTGAGGCATGTCATTTACTTGATTGTTGCTCTGAACGGAAGCAAAGCATGCAGGCATAATGAATTGTAGTGTAGTTTCTTATACTGCATGGTAAGGGCTCTGTGATAATTGTTAATAGGTTATAACTTGAATGGGAAAAAATTAGGTTGGATGGAAGTAGCTCTAAATGAAATAAATTGGATGGTGTTTCAGTGAGGCAAAAATTAATTCAGTTGGTTTCCAGTCTCTCTAGCATGATTTCTGGCAAAGTAGCTATTTATGAATGTTAAATTTTGTTGTTCTTTACTCTTTGATGATGGCTTCATGGGACATCTTATTATCCTTCCAGCTTTGAGCATTTAGGAAGATATTTACTAATATAAGTAAAGTTTTTTAGGTTTCCTTCTATGTAAATAAAGGCCTAGTGAACATTTCTTTTATAAGAAAACTGCATGAAAATGTGGGCACGTCTATTGGGTTGGATTTTTTTTTTAAAACTGTGCACAAATTACTTTTCTCGATACACATATGTGCAATAAAACTAAAATAATATGCAAATATGCAAAACTTCTCATCTCCAGACACCCATCACATTGAACAACTAAAAGAAATCCCCTACATACTGTTAAAGATATTGTATAGAAATGCAAACCTTTTTTCTCTTAAACTTTTGGGTTTGCAATGTAATTAAGTGCTCCTAAGTTTTCCACAATTTAGGTATGAGGGTCTACCCAACCGAAAATTTAAATTGGGGAATCTCACTCACATAGATAATGTGTCTCCCCAGTATTCAAGCCAAACCAATAATATATATTTCTATTAGCAATTTAGTACAGGTTATGCTCACAGAGGTGAAGTATTGGGTGTTCCCAATAGGTCACCCATCCCAGTACTACTCTAGCTCCTTTTTTATGTGGAGGTCACTGGAAGTTACTACAACCTATAATATATTCAATGGGAGTCTCATTTCTTTTCGATGGAAGAGTTGTAATTTAAGAAGGGAGACTAGTTAGAAAGTAAATTTGTTTTAAGAATTTGTCTGAAAGGACTGTCCAATACTCCCTAAAACATTTTGACTTCAAATTTGATTTTAAAATTTAGTTTGATTCATAAATTGTATGCCTTATGTTTGTTGTATTCAATTCTTTTCAAACTTAATATTGTTTGATCATTGTTAATAATTATTTTATTGAATGAACTTCAAGAATTTATTTTTACTTCATAAAAACTAGACCTTTTTAAAAAACCTTACTTTTATCTCTTATAAAAAAATATTAAAAATAAAAACTATTAACATTGTTATGAGTATCCTTAAGATACTCAAATCAATCATATCTTTCATGTGGTGCATTTCATTTGGTGCATTTTTGTATTAGAGAAGATCCATCATATAGTAGAAAGTTTTAAACCTTTACCCCACCATAAAATAAATCACTTTTACTATCATAAGCAGTCGTTAGGACTGGTTAGATACATTATAATATATATATGTATATGTTTTAAATGTTAGGTTCATACCAAAATTTTAGTGAAATGTTTTAGAGCATTATGATATATTTGTTTATGTTTTTGACTGTCAAATAGTAACAAAATTTTAGTGCAATGTTGAGCTTTAATGAAAGATCCTTAAGAAGCATAGTTACTTTAGTTTCCCCAAAACCAAGCATGCTACATAATCATACAACAAACTAGGCTTTTGACTGAAATATCTTTGAAATAATCTATTCTAATAATTTTTTTATGAAGTTAATCTAGATTCCTATGGTAGGAAACAATAGTTTCTTCAAATTACAACAAAATTATTTATTATAAATTTTCATGATTGCCTATAGAATCTTAATGGATTTTCTGTTATGGTGGTATTGAAGGTTCATACATTTTATAACATAAACAACACATGGGGCAAGTACAAGAGTAGAAACAAATTTTATTAATAAAACTAAAATAATAATGACAAAGATTGGATTCTTTAAGGATTTTTAAGTTCAAACATTTTTTAATGTGTAAGGCATCATGTTTGATCAACTGACAATTCAAAAAGTAAAGGTATATGCTCTTAAGAAAAGTCTTGCATCTAAGCACTTCTACACAAAATTCATACAATTTAAGTGTTGGGAATTTAATGTTTAACGTGGTTAATTTTCCTAATCTTTATTTACTATTAAAGATTTTAGGATTTTCGATTTTTAGGGTGTTTTTTCTTTTAATAGCATTCAGACCTTTTTCTTCCTTTTCTCCTTGGATAAAGGATTTTTTTCTATAATTTATACAAACTTTTTTATTAATTGACCTTCCACACATCTTCGGCGTACCCATTGCACACCAAAATGCGATTGCTAGTTTATAAATATGCTATAAGATGTTTCACTACTAAATTATTCCTCTTATTTGCAATCAAGATACTTTATTAATACTCTGTTCCTTTCATACCATCTCAAATTTTTGCTAAAATATTTTAGCACTAAATCTTGTGCCCTATTTTTGGTATAGAATCTTTATTATTTTAGTGTAGCTCGCTCTCATCCACACAAATGAATGCCATGAAAGAAAGTAGTAAAACCCATGCAGTATGAAAGGGATTATACTTTTTCCTAGAGATATTAGAAATTCTGATTGAGAGTTGCATCACAAAAGCTACAAAAATTCAATTTTTTTCTATGATACAAGAGAAAAAATTACAAGTGGACTGAGTCAGTCTGAGGGTAGACTTGCTGACAAGTACAAGGGTGACATTGGTGAGAAAATACAAATCGTGAAACATTTACGACCACAAAAGCTGAAGCAGGTCAGACACATTAAGCTTTCGATTTGAAGACTGGTTTTAACTTACATGATGTCTACCATTCACAAACAAAATTCAATGTTGGACAGAAGGATTCGATTTAGTTCTACAGCTCACCCTGTAAATCCCAGCGATACTTCCCAAAGTGTGGAAAACAAAATCTGTCAAGGAAATGGGACAAAATATTATAATTACAAGTATTATCAAAATAATTGGACCCCGCACGATTTTGTCATCTTCCGCTTTTTCAATGGAGTAAGAATGTGTCTTTTACCATCTTTCATATTACATATTACAAAAAGTGCAGTATTAAACTACAAACAGAACTTGCAGACTCATAACAGTTGCAACAAAAATAGCTACCATCTTTCATCGAAGACTAAATATTTTCCATATTATTAGGTATAGGTTTTCTATTATATTTTTATTGGTTTATTAATAATATAAAATTATATGATGCTTATCATGATATGAATTTATGTTAAAAATGATCAAATATGGTTAACTTGCTGATATCTTATGTTTTTTATGCAATTATAAATTTTTATAAGGAATATGATGTTATGTTTCTTTTGACTTCAACTTATTCATTATTTATCTTCACATTATATTATCAATTCTATCATTATAAATGATAATTTTACAACACTTACATTCAATCTTGTATATTTCTTTTAACTAATAGTTTACATTGATAAATTTTTATTCATGCCATTAAATTTTAACAACAATCTTTTCATCAATAGATATTCACATCTCTTTGGTGCATCTAATCAACTCTCTTATCCAATTGACTCTTTATCTACTTGTACAACTCATGTGCTTCCTTCAAGTATTTTAATATTACTTAATTGAGATTAGGGACACTCAAATGCCCTATGTCCTTCAATTTCATATTTGAAACAAGTTCATTTATATGATCTTCTAGCTCATGCACCGTAACTTCCTCTACATCACTAAAATACATATTATGTTTCATTGTTGTATATAGTATCACCTCCTTTTGCTTTAGAATATTTGGAATAGAATATTCTACCACCTTGATGGTGTCTTCCTCTCTAAAATCTACCACTTATTCTCCTTTTTCTATTCTACCTCATTTAAAAATTCTTATTCAACTTATCCTATCATTTAAGTGAAAATTGAAATGTTTCTTTAATCATTTG
Organism: Sequoiadendron giganteum; assembly: GCA_007115665.2. NCBI lineage: Eukaryota > Viridiplantae > Streptophyta > Pinopsida > Cupressales > Cupressaceae > Sequoiadendron > Sequoiadendron giganteum. The sequence goes on from CM021108.1 coordinate 617,254,998, forward strand.
TAATTATATTTATATCTTAAAATTTGTAATATTCTTAATAAGTCTGATTGTTTGGTTACAAGTATAATCTATTTTTAAATTTTTTTATCATCTCATTCCATTTCTCTAATTTCTTACCTCTCCTATTTGTATATTTGCACTTCCTTCCACCATAGTGTAGCATTTTCTTTTTATTATTGTCTTAGAAAACCTCTCTTTTAGGTTTGAAATCTCTTCATACATAAAGCATTCCTCTAGATCATTTATTTTAATTTGTCGATTCTCCTTGACTCAAATTAGTATCATTACTAGTAATATTAATTTTAAATCTCTTACCAATATTTCAAATATCTTTCAACATATTTTATTGATATTGATCTTATATTTCCTTTTTGTTCTTCTAAAACTGACTTAACAAATAATTTTTTTCTTCTTCATCGCTTCCATAATCTCTAGATTCATGATCCCTTCTATATTCTTCAACACCATCCAAGAAAAGCTACAAATTTATCATAACCTCAAAAATTTATTCTCTTATTACAACAATGATAACAATGCATTACCCTCACCCACTCTTTATGGAGGAATCTTGAATTTTAGATCTAAAATGCAAACTACCTCAAACTTTGAAATCTATTTATAACTATTTTTTTATTGATACCATCTACCCAATACAACACATCGAAAGATATCTACTATTAATTTTATTGTTTAGGATTTAAATCTTTCATTGATACCACTCGGTGCAATCACAAAAGAATGGTTTACTTAAGAACCATCCAACCATGCAACTAACCAAAAAAATGGTTGAGTTTTGTGTAGGTTTGGTATAGTTTTTCAAATGAAAAGTTAATGTAATGCATGAAATGAGCCAATAATGGAAAAAAGGCCTTTAGACTTATTTTATCTTTGTACTAAAAATATGAAGGAATTGAAATTTCACTCTATATATAATTGATAGTATGTATTTTATGTAGTTTACGAAAACAAAGTTATATATATATATATTCATATGAAAGGGGATCCTAAGTCTAATATCTAGATTACTAGGTTCAAGAATTTTCCAATAAACATTGGATTTTAGATCAACAAGGGTATGAGATTAACTTGCAACCTATAAGGTGAGCTAATCAACCTTGGATATAAATTATTTGAGGACTTTAGACATTGAATTTTGATGTGGTGCAATGATGTAACTATGTAAAATATGAAAATATAGTGTTCTATTATGAATTATGACAAATTGAAAACACATACAAATTTCAACTCCAAAAAAGAAGCTAGACACTAATGCACCTAGGGTTTAAATTTGAGTAAGATCTGGGTGGTCTATTATGTAACGATGCCCTAGACTAAGGAACTAGATCTAGTAACTTCTTTCACAATCATAAGGTCCTCGATTTGTAGTTTCTTTCTTTGATCTTTTTTTATTGTGGAGAAAAACTTTTCCTTAAATGTTTTCAACCCGTGTATGTCTTCTTTTGACCCTTACTTCTTTTCCACATTAAGATGGCATTGTGCCCTGAAGGCTAAAAGTTACTCTTGTAGAAAAGTGTGCAATGCGCCATGTGGTGGCTGTGTGTTTTTTCTTTATTTCGTCTTCCTTTCGAGCATGAATTGGGACACATGTCTACTTGGCATGGATTTTCCCCAAAACTATTCTCACAAATTCAAAAATTGTCTGCTAGCTTGCCATGTCAGCCAATTCGTTTGGTGAGTTATGCCTTCCATGGATGTATCTCTTTTTGGAAAATTTTGTTGGGAAACATAGCAAACTTCATACTTTTCGAGCTAGACTTCTGGGGTGGCATCATCATTCCTTGTAGCTGATCAGATCATGTTTTTCTAGGCTATGCTTGTATCTGATCATCCTTTGGCAGAATATCTTCAGGAAACTTCTACAAAATCTAGAGCCATTAATGAAGTCACTCAAAACTTTATGAGTGAAGATTGTTGCAATATAATCAAGCCGTAGATCAAATTGCATTTTATCGAGAGAGGAAACCTGGTAGTTGTTCATCTCTATTCATTGTGGTGGTGGCTCTTTCTTCTATCTATTTAAAGGGGTTTGTAGTATGGATGAAGGAGAGATTTTATGGATGGATAATTATTTAGAAAAGATAGGGATATCTATTTTCTAGGAGTAGGAAGATTTTTATAGAGCATTGTTTATGCTCTATGGCATATTTTATTTGTCAAGACTATTCATCAGATTGGCATTCAACCTTTGTTGTCAATTGATTTATTGCAAGAATAGATATTATTAAGAAGAAATATTTGATATTTTATCTTTTATGACCTTTATAAAAAATTCCTTCATATCATTTATGTTGAATTATTTGTGTCAAGTCTTATGTAGATAGTCTAGATAATTATTTTATATGCCATTAGCTTTTATGTTTCAATGCAACCTTTCAGAAATTAGATCATGTTTATTATAATCTTCTCATTTTCGTAAAGATTATATTTTATTTAATATTATGATGTAAGAAGCAAGGACGGTTCCATAGAGATCTAAAATATTCATGTTAATCTTAGGGTTTTCTTATTCATGTCAAACCTTAATGGATGCTTCCCACGAGGAGATTTGAATGACTACACTATGCTTGTAAAACTCATAAGAGTTGTCAATTACAAGAGCATAAATTCCCTCTCAAAAACCTATGCCTAGATTTGGCAAGTAGACTTCCACCATGTAAATAGAATTCAAACTAAAGTCTTCCTCAATTTAGGCACCCCAAACTGAACACTTAACTAAACTTTAGTCACAAAGATATCTTGTAAACATCACCTCAAAGTTGGTGCCCAAGAATGGACCCCACTTGACTAAGCCTTGTAAATATCTTCTCATGCAAAAGGTGTTAACTGAAACATGACAACTTGGGCACCCAAGGTGGACCCAATTCAATCTTAATTAACTGAAACATTTCTCTTGACCAATTCATGCAAAAATTATGCATGATTGATCATCCCCACTTAACTAAAAGTATCCACATGTTATCTATCATGCAACTAAATTCATTAGCCATGCAACTCAAGTCAACTAACATGCAACTCAAGTCAACTAGCATGCAGTTCAAAATAACTACACACAACTCAAGTCAACTAGAATGCAACTCAAGTCAACTAGCATGCAACTGAAAATAACTACATGCAACTCAAGATAACTGAACTTTAACTGAACTGAACTGATACTAAATTGATAGTGCCACTCCACTCATGTAAATATCAATCCCTATTTTGTAGGAACAAGACATGCATTACTGAAGTGTTACCAATCCTCCAAACAGTTAACTGAAGCAAGGTGGGTTCCACCTTCCATGTGGGTTCCCCATGTGCTCCTATCTTGTAGGAGCTCAAAATGGATATCCCCACATGTTCCTATTATTTAGGAATAATTACAAATGCCAATTTACATGTTCATTTCATTTGAAATTAATCTCTTTCTAATCCTACTATTGGGGAACACTTTCCAGGGACTTAGGAGATACATGAAATATATTTAGTATTGCAATTAAATGGCATCCTATTCCCAATAGTATGTATATAGTCCAAAGAAGACCAAGTTCTTTTGGAAAAATTACCTAAGTCCCAGACTGAAATAATATGTAACAAAGTGTAAACACCAAAATTTTGCAGATTGCTTCAAACAATGACCACCATTAGATTATTAGCCAGTTTGAAACAAGCAAATCAAGCATTCATATGAAATATTCACTCATGCTACCTATGAAAATAAGAAAAATAGAACCAAACAACTAATTGAAAGCATAAACAACAAGAGAAAACTCTATTCCATAGTGGATTGGTGCCACTTTGTTGTGTGTGAAGCAACCCTTTCCCAATCCCTGATAAGCTTAGATGCCAAGATGCAAGATGCTGAAAATGCAAGAGCTTGTGCATCTAGTTGTGTTGTCAAATTGTCTTGTAGTTGTGGTGTTGATATTCCTTGCTTTTATAGATTCAAGTTTGAAATATTGAGTGATTTTGATGAATGTGGGATCATTCATGAGCCAATGACAAGATGCCACTTGTCAAGATGTGAGAGGATGAAGGTTGTGCAAGTTCTGGCCAATGTGCCAATTTGAAATTTGAATTTGCATGAAATGACATGTTTAGGGGGGATGAAAGGTGAATTAAATGCTAAGTTGACTTGTGTAAGAGATGTGTAAGAGAATGTGTAAGATCATTTAATGCTTTGTTGGATGGACAAGCATTTGAGAGGGAGATTCAAAATTGGAGGAATATTCCATCTTGAAACCTTTTTGAGAGTAATTAGAAGAATTAATAAATCAAAGAAATGATTTATTGGTGCAAGTGGGTGGGTTAGTTGAGAGTTTAGATTTGACTCAAGTTGAGTCAAAAGCCGGAGAACGGGTGATTATGATTAGAGGTTAATTAATCTAGATTAATTAACTTGGAGAGGAGTTTGATATTTAAATCATTTTGATTTATTGAATCAAATAAGAAGAACTTAAGGACTTAATTAAATAATTTGATTTATTTCATTAAATATGATGAAGCTAGGGAATTAATCAATAAATTGTTTTAATTGATTAATACAAGAATTGGGTGCATGATGTCTATTTTACGTGTCTACAATATGGATTATTGTTTCCTTCCCTATTAAGTAGTGTTTCCATTTTTTAATACTCTGAACTAATGCATGCAGTTCCTTATCATAAGTAGGATAGTTAATGATTACACCTGAAAAATGTCTTAGAGTGATAGTTGATTGGCTTACCTCCTTGCATTAGCACTGCTCCCATGGAAAATCCACTTGCATCTGTTTCAATTTTAAATGGTTAGTGTAAATCTGGTAAAGCTAGAACTGGTGTTGTACTCAACTTCTCCTTCAAAGTGTTGAAGGCCTTCTGCTGTGTACCTCCCCACTAAAAAAAATTTCTTCATATTGGTCAATGAATGCAATGGTGATGCAATAAAAGAGAAGTTTGTAATGAAATTTCTCCAGTAGTGGACCACACCTAAGAAACTTCTGACTTCAGTAACTATACTTGGCTTAGGCCATTTTACAATGACTTCGACCTTCACAGGGTCTAATTTAAATTGACCACCTCCTACAACATAGCCTAAGTAAACTAAGGATGTCTTAGTGAATTTTCATTTAGACATCTTTACAAAGAGTTTTTCTTTTCTCAATACGTCAAAAATATTTTTTACATGATTTGCATGACCTTCACAAGTTTGACTGAATACAAGAATATCATCTAAATACACTATGACAAAATCATCAATAAAAGGATGAAAGACATCATTCATGACTCTCATAAATGTAGTTGGTGTGTTGCAAAACCCAAAGGGCATGACCAACCACTCAAATAGTCCTTGTTTTGTCTTAAATGCAGTTTTCCAAATGTCATCTTCTGCAATTCTTATATGATGATATCCACTATGCAAGTCTAACTTACAGAAATAAATTGCATGTTTGAACTATTCAAGTAAATCATCAATACGGGGAAGAGGATACCTGTTCTTTACCGTTTTCTTGTTCAGGGCTCGATAGTTGATGCACATTCTCCAAAACCCATCCTTCTTTGGAACCAACACAATTGGAGAACCACAAGGAGATGTACTAGGACGTATGACTCCCTTTTCCACTAGCTCTTGAACTTTCTTTTTGATTTCCTCATTCTGCAAAACTGACAAACGATACATGTCGCTGTTTGGAAGAGGCACATCCTGTTGTAAGTGGATTTCATGTTGTATCTCTCTCCTAGGTGGCAACCCTTTTGGTTCCTAAAATAAGTCTTCATAAGTAGAAACTATTTTGACCATCTTAATTTTACGCTTTGGATCACACCCCTTAAATGCTTCAGTTGTTTCATCCTCTTGAGGGTTTACAAGCATTAATACAAATTTCTTACTAGAATTGATCAACCTTTTTGTTTGAACAACTTTGACTAGTGCAAGATTAGTCTTAACGTTGTGTGCATGTACAATGTATTCTACCCCATCCTTAAAAATATGATACTTATTCTCCCCCCTTAAGAAGATTATTTTTTTATCATACAGATAAGGACTCCCTAACACAAGCCCACAAATATCCAAAGTGACAACATTTACTTCTACCTCACCAACAAAGTTTGCAGTGCAAGAAAATTTTAAATTACATTGTTTTGTTACTTGTAGTTGAGCATCATTGCAAATCCCTTCAAGTGGATATGGATTTGGATAAGGTGTTGGAGTTAAATGGATTTTCCTTACCACCTCTTCAGATATTAAGTTGACTTGAGAACCCGTATCAAACAATGTGTCAATTTTAGTGTGCTTATATATGACTTAAATATGAAACAGGTCATTTCGTTGTTTATCAACTTTAGGAGGAGTGAATACTTTACTTGTACCTGCACTACATGCACTTGCATTGGAAATAATTGTATCAGAAGAGAGAGTTATACTTTTATCTTTACCTTGGATCCAAGTAGCAACAATCTTTGTCTCATCTTTGGAGTCAGATCCAAAATCCTGTTGAATCATTGCAGCAGTCTTTTTCTTGCCTTTATTTCCTCCATATCTTTTCAGCCTTAGTTCTGAGTGTATCTTCCAACACTTCGAATCATCATTACCCTCTTTCTTACAATGGGAGCATGTGGGCTTATCACCCTCCTTCTTAACTTTAGTTTTCTTTTTCCCTTTTCCTTTATCTTTGTCTTTACCTTTACCCTTAAACTTCCCCTCGGACTTAGATGGTTTATTTGAGAAATTATCACTGAAAGTGCTCTTACCCCTTGACTCTAAATGAGTGGCTTGGACTAATACTTCATTGAAATTTTTAGGACTCAACATTAGAATGTTATGTCTTAGGTAAGAATGCAAACCACCTATGTTCTTAAGTAATGTATCTTGAGTATACAAAGGAACACTTAAAATAATAGCTCATTTTCTAAACTCGTGGGTGTAATCTTGGACAAACTGACCCTTACCCTACCTAAAGGTTTTCCAATTCATTTTTAATTGGTGCATATAACCTAAAGGATAAAATTGTTTTTAAGGGTAGCAACAAATTCCATCCAAGTCATATTAACCTTACCATGGCGAGCAATTTCCTCCCGAGTTGTACTCTCCCACCAAGTGAGAGTTGTACCTCCCAACAAGAGAGTGGCTAACTAGATCATAGAAACATATTTTGTTAGGCGTTGAATCCTACAATACACTTCTACCTGTTGGATTCAATCATCTAACTTTTCGGCATTTAACTCACCACCATACTTAGGTAATTCAATTTTTTTACCTAGTTTAATAGCAGGCTTCAACTTGCTCTTAAATGGATTATTAGTGGGAGAAGAAGAGGGAGAAGAAGAGGAGGAAGAAGAGGAGGAAGAAGAAGACGGGGTAGATGGAGGATAAACTCGAATTTTCTCACCATCTTCAAATTGCTTCTTCTTGTCTTTATAATCTTTAGAATCTTCCTTCTTCGAAGAATCTCCTTTCTTCTTCTCATACTTCTTCTTATCTGCATAGAGCTCTCCAACTATTGCCCTCATATCAAGGAAGGCTTGCTGAATAGACTTATCATCAAGCTCGGTCTTAGTACTTTTCCCAGCTTTGATTCCTTCCATCTTTAGCAAGGTTCTTCTTTTGTCAATCTAGCGATTATATTCTTCAAGCTCTCCTTCGTCTTTCTGAAGCTTGGAGCGTGTTAGCATTCAAACATTCAATCTTAGCCAAACACGGCTCTGATACCAAATTTTTTCTGATTTAACGGATCTATGACAAATGCTTTGAATACTTAATTACAATCTGAAAGTGCTTAATTAAAATTTAATTCTTAACAAAATTAAATTAACAAAAATACAAAGAGATTAAAGAAAGAATGGAAAGAGAGAAAAAGAGAGTGCAAACGAAATTGATAATGGAGTTTTTCGTTTAAAATGACTACATCTTCGAGCCCCTCTCCAATGAGTGGACAGATCCAATTATTCCTCTAGAAGTTTGGTTACATTCATCGGTAGAACCTCCTCTTGGTTTACAAAGAAATTCTCAAATGCACTTCCAAAGTGCATGGAAATAAAATAATTTATCCAAGGAAAGCAACTCTCACACTTTCAAAGTTCTTCCAAAATCACCTACTTCACACCCCCCATTCTACCCCTTTTTATATTACATTTTATGCCAAAATTGGTGTAAAACCAATTAACTACCTAATCTCGCTTACATAGAATTTTTTTTAGTAATATCCTCCTTTAATAATTTCCGGAAGGATAATATCCCCTCAAAATAATTTCATTTCCATTTGAATGGTTATGAATAGATTTATTCTCTATTATTTAGGAGATAATTTATGTAAGGTTTTATTTGACCCCTTAATTTAGAAATAATATTCCTAATATTTCCATGTAAAGGAAAATATTCTAGGCCTCTAAAAATATGGGATAATTTAGGCCTCTAGTAAAAAGGAATTGATTAGGCCCCTTAAATTATGGGATATGGCCTTATTCCTAGGATTTGAAAAAACAATTTAAAAAAACCACTTTTGAGAGGATGGTGGGTGGTGGTCCCACCAACCTCTTTTCCTTCTTATCTCCTTCCACATGGTAAGGGAGGCATCCCTATTTAAGTGGGCCGCCCCCCATACCATGGGTGGAATCCCACTTTATGTGGGTTACCCCCCATAGCATGGGTGGCGCCCAACTTAATGTGGGTCATCCCCCATACCATGGGTGGTGCCCACTTAATGTGGGCCACCCCCCTTGGATGTGTGGGACCGACTATGCATTTTTATATATAATTTTTTTTTTTTGATATATTTTTTTTGCATCTATTTTTTTTATTGTTAATATTATTCAACAATAATATTGCCATATAATGCCATTTGTCAGGGGTTGATTGGTCATTGAGCTGACTGGGTGTTGATGTCATCGGGCAATTTTCACCCACTCTTTGACCTTCTATAACATCGCCGTATGGACTCCGTTTTCCGTGAAATGAACTCTATCGGAATCGTGACGATGAGCACTACAAAATGGTGTTGACTTTGACTAGTTTTGACCACTTTGATTTTTTCCCTTTTTTTTGCTTGGGTTTGGGAGTTGACAAGAAGTTTGACCATAAATATCTTTAGCTCTAAGACTCTGATTGACTTTATTCAAGTTGTGTTGGAGTCAAGATCTTGAGCATTTCTTAATGATACTAAAACTAGAGAAAAGTGGAGAATTTCAAAATTTGACGAAAAATCCTCTGGATCAAAATTGTAGGAAAGGAAACAAAGCAAATGTTGAACATCACTCAATCAAATGTAAACTTGTTATGCATAATAGGAAGGAAAATTTAAGCATCCAATAGTAATCTACTCTTCCTGCCTTGACTGCAGGAACAGTCACATAATAGAGTTCTAGTGGTTGTAGGAACAATCAATGCCAAAATCTTAACTAAGTATTAAACAAAAACTAACACTAATTTAACTAAACTAAAGGAAAAAATTACTCACCAAGTGGGCCCCCTTTGATGAGTATCCTCTAAACTAATATAAAAATTAGATACTCAACTCAAAATCTCATTTCATTCATCAGAAAATGTAATTACAGACATATGGCCAATAATCAGCTTGTACAAGAACTTGGCGATCAAATCACTAACTCGATATTGCTAGATCGAGGAAGGAGGATTCGAGCCTTATTTATAAACTAAACAGGGCCATCAACTCCCACTAATTGAGAGGATGTCATTTAGGGAAAACGAGAAGAAAGTGGAAAGAGCGGTTACACATGTAGGGGAATCACTTCAGACATGCATGCCCAAATGTGGACTCGACCACTGCAATATTGCTCACGATGCTCAATTCCATTAAATATCGATGCAAGGTGGTTACATGTAGTAGGCACAATAATATTTCGTCGTCGTCTTTAATTGGCCTTCGTGCAACTTCTCAACCTGACTAGCTAGTGAGTGCATTTCTAAATTTAGTATTTCAATCATGTCTACAAAGTAATATCAATACACATAATAATTGCATAATCATAACCACTTTAAAGAACATTCACCAATCAGATGAAAAATAAATATAGATGGTCAACATAATAGGTAAATGTCATTAAAACCAGCATAAATGAAATTAGTCCAAATATCTTATGACTGAGAGAAACTATATGAAAGTGCCAGCATAGAATATCGAAGTCTTTGGTAATTTTAGCAAATAACAAGCGTTTATACCCTCCTAACTAGGCCAAAATCAAGATTCATCAGTAATCTATTGTTGGAGCATTAAATGAAGGCCAGTCACATCAATCAACATTGAAGTATGAAATTCAACTCCATATGAAAGATTTGAAAGATGAGGAACTTAGATATGAAATTAATGTGGTATGATATCAAAATTTAACAAGGAAGATTGAGAATTTGTGTGCTCGTGCTAGTAGAAGTTGAGTACAGGCGAGCTCAAAGAACGATAGTGGAAGAATTCTACAGAGCAAGCAAGATTTCGGGTAAGTCTACTTATCATTCACTAAAATTTAAACAATGGCGCAAAAGAAATTAGAGGCAAGAACTTAAAAGGAAGAAAAATCTAGTAGAATTTCATTGCAGTCACCGTTGCTTGCCCTATTACCTTGTTCAGTAGATAAGGGTTCTAAGAAATTCTTTAAGGATTTAGCTTAGGGGTTTAGGGACCCAATAATTCTATAGTCTGGGTGGAATTTATAGTGGTGTTTTTATAGGAATAGAGATGAAAGGGTTCCAGTGTCAAACCCATGGACTTTTGACATAGGAATATTAGTTGTTCCTAATGTTTTTTTTGTTGCTGAGCTAATCAGAGCCTTGGCCAATAGATATCACGCTCCATCAAAAGTGGTCAAACTTCTAGATGGAAAATTTCTAGTAGATATCTTGAGGGAAGCTATAATTAGGTGTTTTGAGCAAAACATGCAGGCTATCATTGAAATTGACTTGGGGAAGTTGGAGCAAGAATATAGAAGGTTGAAAAGGACCTATAGAATTTATGAACTCCCCTTACACATGAAAACGGGTGACAAAAATAGAGTCCTGCCCATTCACTCTTCAAGACTTGAACCCTTTCCAGTGTTTGACTTTTAGACCTATTTCAAAAATACCTACTATGCATTATTTCAAATTCTTGGAGTTGATCTAGAGGAGAATATGTTAATAGGGTTGATGAGAATGGCCATGATTATCCAGCATCCTGAATCAAATGTGGAGTTTGATTTTGCTTCATTCATTGAGGAAAAAGTTCATGAAGGTATGTTACAGGTTAGGGAAGTCAAGGTCCCCATAACTTTTAGAAAGTACTCCTTATTATGTCATTTGATTCTATCTCAAAATGAAACAAAATGGACAAAGAGGATGAAATTGAGAACACATGAGAATGGAGTTATGCTCCCAATACAAAATTAGTGTTATATTTGGGACATAAAATGAAATGAAAGTGATTATGTTGTATTTAGGGATGATTTTGTCATCAGACTGATTGATCAACTTGGTTTTCCTACACCAAGATTACCACAATCCTTAATGGATGTCATGAGACCCCTTTCAATACAAACTAGATCAAGGTTTTACACATAATTATGTTGATTGGTTTTTGATGCCACAACACACCATCATCGGGGTATATGGTTGTGATCAGGCCCCTCATATTTTACCAAAATTTGCACCTAGCAGAGTATTGTTTTTAGAATTTATGTGGAAAATGCTCTGGATGGTGCATGATTTGATGAAAAATCAGAAAAAAAGGCACATTTCCACCTAATTTGACGATATTTCAAGAATTGTCAATTGGATCAGATATGTTGGAGGAATTGCAGAGATTTATAAAAGCTATTTTTTCTCTCAGATTAGGGAAAGAGAGAATATGTGATCCAAAAGGCCACATCAACAATATCAGAAGAACCCTACTCACAAAGAGGGCAATAACATATGAATTTGATCTGAAAGAGGATGTAATAAGAAACCTAGTCTATTTTGTAGATGTGTTTGAAAGAGGGAAAAGATGGTTATTGATGATGAGATGGGAGGATCAAAAGAAAGGAAAATATAAGAAGTTCAAGGGTTTTTTTCATGACGAGCCAAATTTATTGAAAAGAATGCAATTAGTCCTTGGTAAATTTGATGAATTATATAAAAAGGCCCAGAAAGTGAAATCAGCCCCACTTCCTACACCCCAACCACCAGCATCCGCAACCTCTACATTACATACACCACCTTCATCACAAATTCATCCATCTCCTCCATCTCAAATAGATGAGCCTCCTACCAAGAAACAAATGATTTGGTCACCAGTGGACTATGAGTCAAGTGATGAAGAACAAGAGGCAATCTTAACTTTGGCTGAGATGAAAGAGGTTGTAGAGAAACATAAAATCCTTGAGCCTCATGATCCCAGAATGAGAATATCGGAGGAGGCTATTGATGAGATGCATGATGATGAAAGAATGATAGCTTCCCAAAGATTCATGGAGGATGATGACTTTATCCATACTAGGGATTTTAAAGATTATTGGATAAAAATGAAGATGAAACAATTTGATGACAGACTAAATATTAACCTCATTGGAGTTAATGATTCTAAACATGCAAAAGTGCAGGCATAAACAATGGCAGAGTTAAATATTGACAATATCAATATTACTCCTAAAGAAGCAAGGGAGTTAGCATTGGTAAGTAACATTCTCATTATACCGGGAATGGAGATCTCCAAAGTGTTTTTGTTGGATCAAATCAGAGCTCAAGATGATCCCAAATTGGTTCCAAAATTTGATTCGAAAGAAAGAGTATCAGGGACATGATATAATCCAACCACCTAGACCCTTGCCCTATGGACGAAACAAAAAATCACAAGGAAGCCTAGGATTTTAGATGTGGTGCAGGAAATGAGAGGGTCTACTTTGGTTAGAACTATGAAGGACACTACTCCTACAAAAGAAACAACCATAACAATGCATTCAACAATGTTTACAAGAGATGTAGTGGAAAATATGGAAAAGAAGATGACAGAGTATGAGAAAAAACTCAAACTATCAAATGAGGAGATAAATAAGTTATTCATTGAAAATTTCAGATTGAAACAACAATTGCAACAATCCATAGATATAAAGGGGAATGAAATGGTTGTATATCATCCACTTGCTTTAGTTGAAGATCTACAGATTCAACAATTGAAAGAAGACGTTGAGAAACTAAAGAATCATAATATGGATGATATCAAATGACACATCTTGAGTACCTTGGAGGAAATACTGAAACAAAGAGTTGAAGTTTTAAAAGAGAAAATAAGCGGATTTCATGAGGGATTTAGTCATTTGATAAAAGCTCTAGAATAGATAAATACTAACTCCCCTATCTTAGAATAATTGCAAAAAATATGGCAGCCCACTTACCCTATCTTAACCACTCTGTGTAAAGCCACACAAAGAGATCCTGATGCAACCCAAAGATTAAAACCTGCTCAAGAAATGGTAAAAGGAATCATTGATGACCATAAGTATTTGATTGATATGAAGAAGAAGGTAGAAAATAGAAGGAATTCATTTGATTCAATAAAACACAGTTTTAGCCCTCTGATCGTTAAAGGTGATGGTCAAATCAAGGATGTGGATGAATGGAGAAATGAATTTGATCAAATGGTTCCACAATGTTTGACACATATACAGGGTGATGGTAATATCAATCTAGAAAAAATTCATACTCTGCTTGATGGAATTATTGCATTGGATAATGGTTATACAAAGTTCATTGTAGATGCCAGAAACTTGCTCAATAGCAGATGGAAAAGCCACCTGTCAAACTTCACTACTCCATAGGAATACAAGTGGCTGAATGATTTAACCATAAGAGAGTGGAAGGAGCAATACCTCAGTTTAGATGAATATTAATCACTATCAATGATGATTATCATAAAGTAAAAGCTTTGCACAGGTCTTTGGTGACTCGGGCTTTTACTCAAAGATTAACAAAATTGTCATGTGTTAGTTGTTAAAATTGTTTCAGTTATATTTTACATGTTAGTTAAGATTTTTTATCAAAAGTCATGTATTTTGGTCTAAAGCTTGTTACCTCTCCTGTAAATAAGAGAGACCAGGACCAAGAAAAAGATATTAATATAGGAGTAGATAGAAGAAGTAGGAGAATAGGGATTGATACAATGTTTACATCATAAAGGACCAAGATGCACGTGTAAATTTTTTGATGAAGTTAATGGAAAATATTTGATTTAGTGACTCTATGTTGATATCAATTGTTTGTTAAGTTAATTGAAGGTAATGCTAGATTGTTTCCATATTTAATATTACTTTGTTGTTTAAATTGATATATCAAGTGTATTTTCAATTTATTAGTGCACATTTGTTGTATTTGTGTGGCATATTTAATTGGGTCTTTCAAGTAAAGATTAAAATCCTCTTGATTATTCACAACAACTTGGAATTATCATTTTGGATTATTAAAGAAGAATCTGATAATTACACCCTTTCCTAAATGATTATATACAGTCAAAGAAGAAGGGCTATTGTTGGATGGAGCATGAAAACATATGGAATTGGCGATAAAACTCAAATATGAAGCCCGGAATGCAGTGCATGATGCAGATACCCATACCTTGGAGGACTATAAAAATATCTCTTAGTGGCTAAGTCAATGTTAGGAGAAAATGAAGTATTTTATAAGTTTAATTAAGATCTTTAGTTTAATTATTTGCCAAAAGACAATCTGAAGAGACACATTTGTTGGGTCTTCTTCTTATATATATGAAATTTTAATTGTAATATTTGATCATCAACATTTTTTTTATATTTTAATACTTTTTAGTAGTGAAAGACTTATTTTTTGGAGTAATACAATATGAGTACTTTTCTATTTGTGTGTGGAAGATTCTTTCATTTGGACTAGTTCTCTGTTGTTTATTTTCAAGCAATTTAGGGCAATGTAAATTGTATTCTAATTAATCTCCATGACCATCTTATAATTACCTCTCACTTTCCTCAATCTAACTTTCCCCATCAGGTACTCCCTTCGAATCAGTTAATGGAGTTGGGATACCAAATGCGATCTACATGGATCTTTGTTGCAAACTTAGGAAGATATTCAGTAATGTACACCATGGTCTTGTATACCATATATCCCTCCACCATAAAATCCGCAGGATGTGCTCTTTGTCTAACCAAAGCCTTCAAAAATTTCAAGTTCCTCTCAACCATCCAAATTGACCTTGTGTTTATAGGTCCACACAATTCAATCTCCTCAACTTAGTGTATGAGGTAGTGTTCTTATGCATTAAAAAATGTCGAAGGTAGACACTTTTGCATTTCACACATTAGATGAGGAATTTTTCTCCTTCAATAATTCATATCTTCTTAATGGATTTCTTTGGATGACAACCATCTACAAGTGATTCAAGGCACAAATATATTAATGAGATTTAATAAAAATATACAATATATTACATAACAAGTAAAAAAATGGAAAATATAAGATCTATACGACGAATTGAACAAATATCGCTACTTACCTCATGTATTTTCCAAGATCATATATAACTTTCATGACATTGTTGTCGAAGTTGTTTGGGAGAGATAGAGGTAGAGCATACAACAACAATTATAAAATAATCTTTTCATTATTTTTCAAAAACCAGTAAACATAATACATAGAAAAGTACATGTAGTATACAAATATATATAAAATATACCAAAATAATTAACTTAATGAAGGTATGCCAATCATGCGTTGTCATCCCTGACACAAATTCACCTTTCTTTGTTATGATATTGTTTAAGTTCGCAACAAATCCTATGGGAAATTGAATTTTTCATATGACTTATTTTATAGCATTGCTTTGTTGCTTCGTTAATAACCAAGGAAGGGCACTTATATTAATTTGGTCTCCATCGCTATTTAATTGAATGGAATTTTTCATTACATGATTGGCTTCCTGAATGTCACTAAAAAATTTGACAATTTTTTCTTTGTCATGCCATCCATCCAATATATTCCATAACGTTTCTATTATATTCTTTCCGATATGCATTGTATCAAACAAATGCACAATTTGTAGCTTCTCATAGTAGGGAAACCTACTATATTGTCAGGGATAACTTTTCAGTCCCTATGTAAGTCGACCATTAATTCCTTGATGACCTTCATGAAGCATATAAGTTAAACAAATTAACAATGACAATCATTGTCAATTACAACATGAGTAAAAAAAACACAATATTAAAATATAAATTTCAAACATATCATATATGATAGATAAACAATCTGGTCTGATGTATAACCTTGACGATTAATTCTATTATATTCCAATTGCCATAGGTGAGGTGTCATTCTTCGTGGTTTTGATGTAGTCTCTTCTTTCCCATTGAAAATATTTTTTTGAGTAGTTCGATCACCTCCACAAACTATCACAAGTATAGCAAATCACTATCGCAAGTATAGATAAATTGTCGAATTTATTTATAAAAAAATTTCGTCGGAACCCCGATGAATGCTAACCATATACTCGTCAGCCCAGAAATTAAGGAGGTTAACCATATGTCAGCCCACAAATTGATGGAAAAGGATGGTTCAATTTAAGTGTATGTCAAAATAGCGAAGAAAATCATGGAGCATTACAATTTCGACAAATGTCGGACATAATTTTTTTTTTTTTTTGCAAATTCCACATTAAATACACAAGTACCCAACGATACATATAATTATACATATTTTTTCAAAAAGTTTCATTGTATTTTGCAGTCAAATGAGTTAGCAGGTTAATATATGATGTGGATTTGGTGGAAGATGACTGGGGGACAATGTTAGAAGAAGGGAAATGGTTTTCATATTTCCCTTCCATTTTTTCGTAAAATTGGTAGAGTTGGAGATCATCAGGGATAGTAATTTCCACATTTTTGTGTGGGAACTTAAGATATTGATGTACCTAGGTGAACGGTATGCCTTGAATGGTATGGATCCATGGTCAACCAAGAAAGATGTTATATGGATGGTCTAAGTCTAAGAAAGGACATAGGGTATGTTCCAATGATGGTCCTACTTCAATGGAATGTAAATAGTACCAGTTGTCTCTCTCTCTACATTATCATATACTCTGGTGGTGATAGTATGTGACTGCAAGGCTTCTACTAAATAACCCAAATTTTGCACCAATATAAGAGTACAAATATTTAGGCTTGACCCATTATCTATGAGCACACAATTCATCTTATGTTTGCAAATATGATCTTGTATATGGAGTGGATGATTATGAGATGGATCAAGTGGAGGAAAACTAGTTGGAGTAAAAGTAATGTGATGATTAGAAGAAAGGTGACCGACAAGGGCCTATAAATATGAAGGGTAGATATCATTAGGGACTTGTAATTTTTGTAGGATACAGTTCAAGATGTCCCTATGAGTAGGCGATGTGTGGAGAAGCTGAAGAATGGAAATTTGGACTAGTGTTCGTTCAAAATTCTCAAGAATTTTGTATTATTTGTGATTATTTGATGTAGATGGAGTATGATCTAGAATGGTTACTTTTCCACATTGAGTGGTAACAACATAATTGGGTGTTTTCACTTTTATGATATAGATTCATCATTAGAATGCTCAATATGACTAATATTGGAATCATAGTTATAAGGGTTCTTGTTATAGCTGATGGTGTTTGTATGAGAGTCTTGACCTTGGATGCATTGCTAATTATGCTTGGTAAAGGATTTTGGTATATACTCCCTTACTAGAGATTGTAACTTCATAGTTTCCAGAGATTGTAAGCACTTACTAGACTTACATCTTAGGTACATCTACTCCCTTTTGAATAGCTTAGACCCACACCTTTTGTAAAGGACAACCCTAGAAAAATTCAAAAAATTACTAAACCTCTATGAAATCATTCTAAACCTTCTAAAATTCTTAAGCCTGTTTTACTAGGTGCATAACACTCTATTTTTATATTTTCTTTTTCTAGTTTTTTTTCTTGTTGTTAGTGTTTATATTGCATCATGTGCATATATTTAGTATTTAAGCCTACTTAGGCATCCCATTGACTCCTTCTCACGTGAGGTTTTAATGCAGATAGATGTCTTGAAAGGTGTATGCCTTGTTGATCTAATTCATGGGTCAAATATTATACAATTTGTGTCACCAAAAAGTGTACACCTTGGCACTTTTTCACTCATTTTGGCCTTTTCCATTGGATTTTGGCCTTGTTTTACCATGATTCAATCTTGTAAGCTTGCAATTCAACAATAACCTAACGGTCTTTTACTAAGGTGTTGTGAAGTGCTGTAACATATTTCCTCACTTTTCTAAGACCCTTTCAACATAATTCACCTAAACAACACCTTCTTACACCTTTCTAAGCCTTATGACAAAGTGTTGTAAAGTGTTGTAATGCATTTTCACACTTATCTAGGCTTATCACCCTAAATTAACCCTTTTTCTATGCTAATTTGTCCCCCTAATGTACTTTTAGTCCTAACCTAAGTGTGTTTCGAGAGGCAAAGTTGATTAACTTCATTAAACACAAATTAATTTCCGACCACCACTTGAAATTTCCCAAGTGGACTAGGTCTCCACTTTGGGTGACCTAGTCCCTTTTGAAAAAATCTCAAATTTAAAATAAAATTCAACAAGAATCTTGCCTCCTAAACCCTAGTGTTGGCCTATTAAGTTGTATTTCGGGAAAAATAGGGTTTTACATGTATAAATAAGGGTTTTCACATTCATTTTGCCTCTCTGAGACTCTCTCCCAACCTCATTTTTACATCTCTTCACAAGTACTCTTGCACTCAAGCTTTCCAAAGCAACCAACCAAGCACAAGGGTTTGAAAAGAAACCTCCATTGGAGCTGCTCTTGCATGTTGCAAACCATCAACAAAAAAGGTTTGGTAAATCTTTGTATTAGCTTTATCAATCAATCATCCATTACTTTCATTATATTTCATTTGGATTTGATTATCATCAAAGGGGTGTGACTAAGGAAAACCCCTAATCTCTAACCCTAACCCTTTGTCTCCTCTTTGCATGTGTGTTTGCATATTTAGGTATTTTGCAAGTTTGGAAACCATTAAAAAATGGGTTGAAGGTTTATGAGGGCATCTCCTTGACAACTAGGGAAAAACATCAACAAAAGGACACCTACGGGCCAAAAATCAAGGTTTCTGGTCTGAACACTTGGAGGAATAGAAAGTGTAGATCAAGAGCCTTTGTTTCCACCTTTAGATTTTGAGAGAAGGTAAAAGGGACATTCCCTACAATTGTGGTGACCTAGTCCCGCTATGCATATTTTGCAAAAATTTCTGCGGATCCGGATACCCATTTGGCTGAAACAAGCCTCGGGTCAGTTTCCAGAAATCACCTCGAAAAAGGACTAGATCGCCCAACTTGGCACAAGTGTCCTGCTAGACATAAAAATCAATATTTTTGATATTTCAAAGTTCCCCTAGGTCTGCAATAAATTTCTAGGTACTCTTTTATTTATAACTTTTTGTTTCGTTAAAGTTTACATTTTTAGCTCATTCTAGTTTATGCTTACATACAGTAGTGTGTTTTCAAACATAGTTCATTTCAGTAGTTGTACATTAATAGTTGATTTCTATTTTCAGCTTATAGCATTTGGGGCATTTCATATCATACACTTCACACCTTAAACCCCCATTAACATATAAGATTTGAATGTAACATAAGCATTTTGGCCCATCTTTCTCCTCTTAGGTGAAAAACCCTAGAAGTGTTAGAAAGCATTAAAATGCTAAAATCTATGTTACATTTTGGTGAGCCCAATGTCTGCATCCCTTCCTTTCTGATCTAGAGTCCTTCATCCTAGTTTTGCATTACATTGCATTGCATTTTGCATTGTATTATTTTCATCCTAGGGTTTTAAATTTTACAATAGTGAAAGTGCATGTAGGTTGCATTTTTGTATAATAAATCATTCCAAAATTCATCTTAGGTCTGCATCATACAACCCAAAAACCACCCAAATCCATCCAAATATCCTGAAAATTCTCAAAAAAATCACCAAGAGGACTAGGTCGCCACCCTGGGCGACCTAGTCCCTTTAGGCCTCTAAAACTATCATTTACAAGGTTGAAAACCTTATTTTTAGTTTTTAGTTTTCTTCCTTTAACTAACTATATTAGTGGGTTGTCTTCCTATTACATGCATTTCATGCATTTCTTAAATTTCACTTTGCATTCGCAACATTTTATTTTTCATAAAATCAGTAAATTACATTGTTTGAAATCTAAAACTTGCATTGCATTCTATGTCTTTACATTACATCTTATGTTTGCATACCTTCTATTATATTTCATTTCATGGAACCTATGGATAGTATTATAATTTTACAATTTTCATTTTCAACATTAGTTCCTAGTTCATTTAGATCAAATTCATTAGAAAACGAAAATAATACTTTACACACAACACAAGCACCCACTCACACCCTTCTTCAACCCTTTAGTAGCAATGACTTGGACATGTTATATGAATCCCTTGACAACTTCATCTCTCCTCTCTCATCCACTAAATATTTTCCACAAGAGGATGCACACATCAATAATCACAATCATCATAATTGTTCTTCTCCTAATATCTCTCCCATTGGTGATGAAGGTATCTTTTGGAAAGGAGACACAATCATTGAAGATTGTGAGGGTCTTGCTTGTATTCCTCTTCCTCCCCCTTGCATAGACCTTATGACACACAAAGCTAAAATCATGGTTACTACCTTATCTAGTCTTCCATCCTCTCCCAACACCTCCCCTATTTGTGATAGTGCTTTAATAAATAAGGCTAGGTTAGTATCAAGCACCCCAATGATTTAGAGTTATAGCATTATTTCTCTCCTTCCTAATATCCCTCACATTTGGAAGGGTCTATTTGAACAAAATGGTCCAATCATTGGTAACCATCTAATTCCTAGTTATCCTTCTCTTAATGCCTATCCTATGAGTGATGAAGCTACTTTACCAAATAAAATCATGACATGTCAGGAACCTAATATTTATCACTTTCCCAGAAGTTCTCCTCCTAGGATAGATACTACGGAACAAGAGAATGACACCTTAGTGGCAAATAATGCAATCATCAACAATCACAACAACCAACTTTCCCCCTCTCCTAATATCTCTCCTATTAGTGAAGAAGATATTATGGTCCAAGATACTTCAACCATCGATCATTCCCTTACTTGTGATGAAGTCAATAGTGAAGAACGAAAAAATAATGTCTTGAACATCTTCTTTGTAGTTCTCCTAAACACTCTCCTACTAGGGAAGGTATCATGTTGGAAGAAATCAACAACATGGTTTCACTCCTTTCAAGCAATAGTAATGTGTCTTCCTTGGGTAATAGTATAACAATGATAGTTAATTGCCCTTTCTTAGAGATACATCAACCCAAGCTTGATAAGGTTATGCATACCAAGTGTCCACTACATCCCCATTTACTATTGGACCTCCTAAGCATCCTCTAATGTTTCCCCCACCTAAGAAAATTGTCTCATATCACCCAAGTTACAATGACATTAATCACATATATGACAAAGTCTATACCATCAAGGTTAACTTTGCCGAAACCTTGTTTCCCTACCCACATAAATAACATTAGTTGCTACTCCTTGCCCTGTAATAGTTGTAGGGTCATAACACACTCACTATTTTATATTTTGCATCCGTCACGAGGAGTAGCATACCATCATCCATGCCAGGCTCACCTTTCCTATGCACTAAGTGGAAGCAAAGGGGTTGAGTAGCATTTTCCCTCGTATGTCATTTGTCATTACATATTTTGACTAGGCATTAACCTCTCATGAATATACAAGAGAAAGCTTTGGATGCGGATGGCATGTCTTAAGTTGGATCGCATGTGACATACTTACCCCCTCATACCTTCTTCTACTTTAAATAAATTGTTCACAATAAGATGTGTAGCAATTACTTTAAAGTGGGGGCATACACTGGCACTATTTCCTATTGCATTTTTCATTTTCTTGGTTCTTAGTGTAGCCTTATCACTTCATACGATGAGTCTCTCACTTGGTGGATGATATTGTGTGTAATTTTCTTCATGAAAGTGGCCTATCTTAGCATATTACATTCCTCTTAGTGGCTTGATGTGATGAACTGCATCCCCTAAGTTGTGAATCTTCTATTCTTTGACTGGTCCTCTCTTGGAGACATTAAACAAATTTTTCCTAAGTCAAAGACCTCACATGGACAAAACAAGACTCCTTTGAACATCCCTTTTTATATTTTACCCTTTTGAATTTTACACTTTTGCATTTTTCATTTTACACCTTGCATACCTGGCCACCTTGCATAACACAACTTGCATGCCTATGGTGCCACCTTGCACTTGTTCATGAGTTCTAAGCATCCAAGGCTATTCTTGTCTCATGAACCGCACCCTTGTCCTTTGTGGCACCTTATCAAAGTTATCAGGAGGTATGACTTTGGTATGGTTGAGCGGGAAGCCCAACTAGTAGCATGACTTTCCCCATAGCCACCCTTTTGTGTGTGAGTGCATACAAACCGTGTGTATGTATCTCACCACCTTTTGGAATTCTCACCCGATGGACAACCGAAATTCTCGTCAGCCCAGATTGAGTACATCCTTTCCTTTCAAACAAATAGCCTAGATTTTATCCACAACTAGATGGACAAACAGTCGAAGCTTGATCCAACTTTTCTCCACCCTTTCAAATCACTCCTTGTGTGATATGTTATACTTATGTTTAGTTTGCCATGGGATCTTGATCCCGGGGGCTTGATCATCCCTCTTGATCATAAGTCATCTCACCTTACTAGCATTATTACATTAGTTCTCGCTCGACACATGTGATTCAACTAATTTAGTGTGAGTTTGAAGTAAGTTCATATTCTCACTAAAGTGGGGACTAAATGTGTCACCAAAAAGTGTATACCTTGGCACTTTTTCACTCATTTTGGCCTTTTCCATTAGATTTTGGCCTTGTTTTACCATGATTCAGCCTTGTAAGCTTGAAATTCAACAATAACCTAACGATGTTTTACTAAGGTGTTATGAATTGTTGTAACACATTTCCTTACTTGTAAGACCCTTTCAACATAATTCACCTAAACAACACCTTCTTACACCTTGGCACTTTTTCACTCATTTTGGCCTTTTCCGTTAGATTTTGGCCTTGTTTACCATGATTCAGTCTTGTAAGCTTGAAATTCAACAATAACCTAATGATGTTCTACTAAGGTGTTATGAATTGTTGTAACACATTTCCTTACTTTTAAGACCCTTTCAACATAATTCACCTAAACAACACCTTCTTACACCTTTCTAAGCCTTATGACAATGTGTTGTAAAGTGTTGTAATGCATTTTCACACTTATCTAGGCTTATCACCCCTAAATTAACCCTTTTTTCTATTCTAATTTGTCCCTCTAATGTACTTTTAGTCCTGACCTAAGTGTGTTTCAGGAGGCAAAGTTGATTAACTTCATTAAACACAAATTAATTCATGGCCACCATTTTGAAATTTCCCAAGTGGACTAGGTCACCAGTTTCGGCAACCTAGTCCCTTTTGGAAAAAATCTCAAATTTAAAATAAAATTCAATGGGAATCTTACCTCCTAAACCCTAATGTCGGCCTATTAGGTTGCATTTTGGGAAAAATAGGGTTTTACGTGTACAAATAAGGGTTTTCACCTTCATTTTTCCTCTCTTAGACTCTCTCCCAAGCTCATTTTTACATCTCTTCACAATTACTCTTGCACTCAAGTCTTCCAAAGAAAGCAACCAAGCACAAGGGTTTCACAAGAAACCTCCATTGGAGCTTCTCTTATATGTTGCAGACCATCAACAAAAAAGGTTTGGTAAGTGTTTGTATTAGATTTATCACTCAATCATCCATTCCTTTCATTATATTTCATTTGGATTTGATTATCATCAAAGGGGTTTGACTAAGGAAAACCCCTAATCTCTAACCCTAACCCTTTGTCTCCTCTTTGCATGTGTGTTTGCAGATTTAGGAAATTTGCAGGTTTGGAAACCATTCAAAAATGAGTTAAAGGCTTGTTGGGGCATCTCCTTGACAACTAGGGAAAAAATTCCACAAAAGGAAACCTACAGGATGAAAATCAAGTTTTCTGGTTCGAACACTTGGAGGAATAGAAAGTGCAGATCAAGAGACTCCATTTCCACCTTCAGATTTTTAGAAAAGGTAAAAGGGACATTCCTTAAAGTTGTGGTGACCTAGTTCCATTGTCCATATTTTATAAAAAAAATTGTGGATCCAGATACCCATTTGGCTGAAACAAGCCTCAGGTTAGTTTCCTGAAATCACCCCGAAAAAGGACTAGGTCGCCCAACTTGGCACAAGTGTCCAGCCAGGGATAAAAATCAGTATTTCCATAATTTGAGAGTTCCCCTAGGTCTGCAAGACATTTCCAGGTACTCCTCTTTTATTTATAGCTTTCTAT
Source organism: Sequoiadendron giganteum (assembly GCA_007115665.2). Lineage (NCBI taxonomy): Eukaryota > Viridiplantae > Streptophyta > Pinopsida > Cupressales > Cupressaceae > Sequoiadendron > Sequoiadendron giganteum. Next base: position 617,279,387 of record CM021108.1, read on the forward strand.
TTTGTTAAAGTTTACATTTTTAGGTCATTCTAGTTTATTCTTACATACAACATTATGTTTTCAAACATAGTTCATTTCAGTAGTTTTGCATTAATAGTTGATTTCTATTTTTAGCTTATAGCATTTAGGGTATTCCATATCACACACTTCACACCTTAAACCCCCATTAACCTATAATATTTGAATGTAACATAAGCATTTTGGCCCATCTTTCTCCTTTTAGGTGAAAAATCCTAGAAGTATTAGAAAGCATTAAGGTGCTAAAATCTGTGTTACACAATCTTGTGTTCATTGTGTTTTCTTTCAATCTTCGTATTTGTGGGTTTTTGCAAGCCATAAGGTGAATCAGTTTATTATGTATTTTAATTTTCTTTCTTCTTTGTGCATTAATAGTCCACAATAAAGTTGAATTGACCTGAGCAGAAGTGATATCTCTTCAAACCCTCATATCTCCGACCGTTTCCATTTATTGGCAGTTTCAAGCTTCGATTCAGAGGCATGGTTGAGGGGTAGTTTGTTTGTCAAGGCACAATCCGTTCAATGTAGGTTGGATTTGTCATTTTTTGAGGGCATGAGAAGTGCTTGGACCCACAGTTGATCTTTGCACAACACCATTCCTTGGAACAGTTTAACCATTCGAGCGATTTTCAGCTCTACAAGCCATTGAACCCTTATGTGGACTATGAATCAACTCAGTAGGGAAACGATTTATGATCTGAGGGCTGAAATTTTTTATTTGAGCATTGTGATTATGAGCGGAGAGGCAATTTTTGATCTAAGAGGTGGTTATTTTTGACCGTGTGAATAATCCCATACCACGATTAAAATCACACAGGGCGTAACTCATTTGGTTGTTCATTGACTCACCAGCTGTCAAATTTATGGCAGAGTGTAGTGCTACTATTGATGTTGTATTCTTCCCAATTGGCTAGCCTCAACAAATCCACTAGGGCATATGTCAACAAAGGGGAGGGGACAACCTTCTCCAAATTGTATCCCTTGGCCATATACAATTTAAGCCCTTGGTTCTTTCTAGCCTAAGGGGGCTTAAATTTCACTCATTTTTTTCTCTCCTTTATCTGAAATTTTACACTAAAATCTATCAAAGAAATCAATTTTTTTTGGCTAGAAGACAATATTTTCTAGCAGGTGGCAAAATTCAAAGTGCCATAATTTTTTCTTGAGAATAAAGAGACATCTCTTGAAACTATACTTGACACTTCTCATGATATTATGGACTCACTAGATCCTAATAAGAGTATTAATGATTCAGATCATTCTCAGCAAATTCCTAGTGCAATATCTTCTTCTTCGAATTCTTACAGTGATGAATGTTATGAGGGTTCATCTTCATCTAGTTCAGGTATTGCATAGGAAGTTGATATTTCTGCACTAGACTCACCCACATCTCACACTCTACACAAGGCAGATACAAGGGTACAAGATCAAATAGATGACAAACAAATTCAACTAGATTTTTAAGTGGGGGGAACATGCCTTCTTTTCTTTAGTTTATGATCCACAAACATTTAGAGAGGTATCATACATACCTGAGTGGGATATTACTATGGATGAGGAATATGATTCCTTAATTAGAAATCACACTTGGGATTTGACTTCACTTCCTAAAGGAAGCCATTTTGATGTAGATGGATATATCGAGTTAAATTTGCATAGTAGATGGGTCAGTTGATAAGTACAAAGCATGGTTGGTTTCCAAAGGTTTTCATAGGTTGTAGGCATTGACTATATAGAAACCTTTGCATTAGTTGCTAAGATGACTTTGATTCGACTCACACTAGCTAGATAGCCGCAACACATGGATGGGCTGTAAATCAAATGGATGTGAAGAGTGCATTTCTTCATGAAGACCTTGAGGAGGAAATATACATGGAACAACCACCGGGGTTTGTTTAGGATTAATCTTTATTTTATAGACTTAGGAAATCTCTCTATGGCCTCAAACAAGCTCTTCGGGCTTAGTATGCCAAGATTGGTTCCTACCTCCCATCTTTAGGTTTTACTAGATGTCATTTAGATCCTAATGTGTATCGATTATGGCATGATGTTTCATTTTTTATATTGGTTCTATATGTTGATGATCTTTTGATTACTAGGAGTACTTCATTAGTCCTTGTAGTAGTGAAGTCATCACTTCAAGATAGATTTGACATGATAGACTTGGGTTTGGCATTGAGATTTCACAATCCACTTCAGAGATCACTCGTGCACAGTTTCACATGACTACCTATAAACCATCTCTTACTCCCTTTCTATTTGGAGTCAAGCTTGAGATTTCCTATATTACATCATTGGTTGATGCTACATTGTATCACCAACTTGTTGGTAGTCTTATATATTTGAACCATACCAGGACTGACATTACCTATGAAGTGGGCATGGTTTCAAGATTTACGTAGGAACCTCATAAGCTGCATTAGAAAGTAGCTAAGAGGATCCTTCATTACCTTCATGATACTATTGGGTTTGGGATTCACTACAAAGTTGGTTTTTCAATTGACTTGGTTGGTTTTGCAAATTCAGATTAGGCTGGTGACACTAAGCATCACAAGTCCACTTTAGGTTATAGTTTTTCACTTGGTTCATGTCCTATCAGTTGGTCTAGCAAGAAGAAGAATGCTATTTTTATATCATCCATAAAGAAAAAGTTCATGGGGAGTTATTAACTCAACTACTGAGACTATATGGCTTTAGGGCATTCTTTCTAAGTTTGGTATTCTTTTTAGGCAACCCACAATCATCTATTGTGACAACCAAAGCACCATTCAAATATGCAAGAATCGAGCTCAACATTGGCGAACCAAACAAATAAAGATTCATATGCATTATATTTGAGAGCTTATTCATGGATTGATCATTGACTTAGTCTTTTTCCACTCTTTAGAGCAAGTTGTTGGCATCTTCACTAAACCCTTTACTAAGAGAAAGTGTATTCATCTACGAGCTCTTCTTGGCATGTGGCCTACATCAACAACAACATCATCCTTTGGTAGGGGGTTTTCTAGTCTTCTCCTCATCTTCTTTCTTTTTCGATGATAGTTTTTTCCCACTAGGTTTTCTATCTTGCTCCATTTTTTGAGAGATTGCATTGTACATGGGTACCTTATTAGGCTAATAGCCTAGAACCATTTCTTTTGCATTGTACATGGGCACCTCACTAGGCTAGTAGTCAGGACCCATTTCATTCATGCCCACCTAAGCTATGCTTAAGGGGGGGTGTTAGTGTATATACTTTATTATGTACATACACTGAGGCTTTAAGCCTACTTGGGTATCCCATTGACTCCTCACTTAAGGTGTCAATGTAGATAGGTGTCTTGAGAGGTGTACGCCTTGCTGATCTAATTCATGGGTCGACTATTATGTAATATTGTGTTTGTTGTGTTTGTTATCAATCTTTGTATTTGCAGGTTCTTTCACTTGCTACTTCACATTTTCAACCCCAACAGTAGTGTTGGTTGGATTAGATCAAATTAGGAATATATATTTAAAATCTAAGACAAATCTAATTAAAAAATTAATAAACATTCTTAAAATAGAATAAATCCTATCATATATTCTTGAACACTTAAACTAAATATGCATAAGACGGTTTTCCTATTTCTTTTCTTCAACAGTGAAAAAATAGCGTCTTTAAGAAAATTTGTGTTTTCTTAATTATATGATATGTAAAAAAAACTTTTGACATTAAATGATGTGATAAAAATGATTTTTTTCTTACAATAACTTATAAATATACTAATAAAAAACAATTAAACCATCAATGATAACAAGTTTTCACAATCCATATTGATAGTTACTAAACAGTTTTAAAATCGATTGTGTAATTATTTTTACATCGAATCGAAAAATCTATTAAACAACAATTAAACCTTCAATCCGATAAAAATAACTTCTAACGTAATATTAAAAAAAGTTGGCATACTTTTACTTAGAAATTGAACATTTATAATCTCAAACTTAATTGCCACCGCATGTATCTTCTGTTTAACAGACCTTAACTTTACAATATGAACGTGTTAAAGAAATACCAAAAGAAAACTAGATAAATATTGAGTGCGAACACGGAAAGGCGCGAAACAGGAGGGTGACATAGGATACACGTCATCAAGTGGCATATGCTTGGGAGTACGATGTACGTCATTTAAAATTATACAGATGAAGACGAATTCCCTCCATAAAAAACAAAACACGCGACTAGTAAACTGAGTGTCGGCATACGTGGGGCCCACAATCTCTATGATAACAAATATGTTTTTTCAATTTAGTGTCCCAAGACCGAATCTAACGTGGCTAAGATAACGTTTATGGTGAGTACATCACAGACAACAAAAATATCATTGTCAAAATTGCTAGAACTTACTTTGAAGCTAAACCTAATTTTTTTCCACATGTTTTTGTTTAGATTTGTGGAATATAAAATTAAAATTGCAATAAGAAAGTAGAATAAGTAGGTAACATTCAATTTGTTATGGTTTATATCAGTTCATTTGTCGTAATCTACAAAAGATTAATTACTTTTCACATGTTATTGTTTAGATCTGTAGAATATAAAATTAAGATTGAAATAAGAAAGTAGAACGAGTAGGTATCATTCAATTTGTCATAATTTATACCAGTCAATTTGTCATTATCTACAAAAGTTTAATTATTTTTCACATGTATTGTTTAGATATTTAGAGTCTAAAATTAAAATTTGAATAAGAAAGTAGAACAAATAGGTATCATTCAATTTGTCATAATTTATAAAACTTTAATTCTCATAATTCATGGCGAAGTTTTAATAGGAAATAAAAACTCACTACATGGTTATTTTTAATAAGATTTTACTATTTCAAACATTATAAGATGATAAAAATAAAATATAATTTTGTTTTATTTTGAACTATATTTTGTTATAATTATAAATTTGCTCATTTAAATATTGGTTTGGATTACTTTACATATGCCCAATCTCAGGGTCAAGTGATAAAGTTAAAATTCTAGAACATAGGAATGAGTTATAAATGTACTACAATCAAAAGGTTGATATGAGGGAATTTAATATTTTTCTCATTTTATGTTAATTATATGTAGTTGGTTCCAATTAATGTTGTGGAAATGGCTAGTCGATGATGCCATTTAAAAATAAATAAATTGTTATCTATATAAAATAGGATTGAATCTACAAAATTAAACTATCTCGTTAGGAATGTTATAAAATTTCATAGCAGAATTTTGAATGTACATATGAGATACTATAAAGATTAAATTGTAAGTTTTCAAATGCAAAAGAGGGTACATGCTTGATTTGATTAGTCATGTATCCAATAACACAATTATTGTAAGAAGCATGCAATGTAAATATACGCGTAGAATTTTTCCACACAATCCCTTCAATTAATCCTAGATAACATAGATGGATTCGTAGGGTATAGGTATTTACTATAAATATTTGCAATAGAACAACACTTTTGTCTTCTTTACACTAAATTACAAGCACAATTCATGTGTAGTTCTTCAATTAGAATATTCTAAATCACTACATAATATTGATGCTCTTAGAATATGACTAACCTTTGGCTAGTGATAATATAAGTATTTCTTGATTTCTAGTTGTTGTGTGATGTGGAATTGATTTTTTTTAATAAAAAATACAAACAAGTGAAGATGTGAATACACCAACTAGTACTTGGGTATATTGCTCAATGAACATGGACACATGTGGGAGGGCCCATCTTAGATGAATGCAATTAACTATAATAATTATAACTCAATGCACCACTAATTGTGAACCTCCCTAGGACCAATAATTTTAACTGGCTTGAAATACTTGCATGAGGTATAAATTACTAGGCACATAGTTCTATTAGGTCCTCTCTAATAAATTTGACAAGTCACATTACATTGACTAATGATAAATTCTTTTGGAAATAATTTCACATGCTAGAATATGAAGTGTGGGAGATCTAATTTCAATTTATTTGCTTACTAAGCAATATGTGTTATTTCACAATGATAATATTATTTTGGTAGTGATAACTTAATGTTTGGGAATGTCAATTGTAGAAATAATTCCACTCCATAGAATGGAATAAATAAACAATAATTCTAGATAGGTAAATGTAGCTAAATTATTCTACCTTAATTTTTTCTTCTTTTCATTTATAATATGACATGGTTATCATAAATTTCATGTATTATTTTCTACACACAAATCGTCACAAATAACTAGTTCACATAGTCTATAAATTCTTAATACTTTAGCTGCTATAGGTTTGAACAAGTGAAGATTTAGTAAAAAATGTTGATTTCAATGTCTTACTTCGACCAAAAAGTGGGACTCATTATTGTGGGATTTCCCTCTATCAATTTGTAGATGGTATGTCAAATTAAATTTCAACTCTCTCTTCATATTCTTTCATAATATGTTCTAAGGATAATAAAAAGAATTGGTATCTAGAATATTAGAAATTATGATTATTTGAAATCAATTAAATTTGATAATCTCCTTGAAGAATATATAAATTACATGTGCCACATCATCAATTTTTTAGCATGATATGAATGATGATATCTTTGAAAATGTATCCATAAAAAAATATATTGAATGATTCCATATTTTTTAGAACCATATGGATTGGTGTCATAAGCTTTTGTCAATGTGATGTAGAATTTAGACATAATTATACGTCATAGATATAGTGTTATATCTTGACAAATACCTTCAATTTTCCTTAATGTAAATTTATGATAATGGGCTTTAGATCCTATCCTTTAGTATTTACCTAGGATATCATCCTTAAATGAGTTCATCTTTATTTGGAAGATTAAAACCATTGGAGGATTATACTTTGTAGTGAAGTTAACCTACTCAATCATTTAGTCAATGTGCTAGTAAGGAGGATTCTCCATTTGCTTCTTGCACTCATTGAAAATCTATTATCCTCAACATCTTGAAGTTCTCCTTCCATATTATCTTTTCTATTATCTCACTACAATGAAATTAGTGGGAAAATATGAATACTATGTATAAGACATCTTCACATCTTCATTTTCTTATTCATATTTGATTAAATGCAAGGGCTCAATAGTGGTGTTTCGTAATGTTAGGTATTGACAAGAACACATAGATGACATGTTAGAATAAAAAAATCACATTTCCATGTACAAAAGGGTGTTGAATTTTTTATTTTTATTTTCAAATGTATATTATGAATGAACCCTTGCAAGACTTAGATACACCATAAACACAAAGTCAATAAATCCTATGTTTATGACACATTTCACACACTAGCATGAAGTCTATTTTTATGTACTCATTGAAGAGACAACCTTCTATTTAGCTAAGGGCTAATCAAATTCTATTATTTTTTATGGTAACTAAAGCGATAGTCATGTAATCACCTAAGGGATAACAAAACTCTATCAGTAGTCATAAGAATTCAGTAGACTCAATAAAGTAACACACATTATCAAGGATTTTAAAAGCCATCACTCAAAGTAAGCATTTATAGTGAAAATGATCAATTGTTGGACAAATATTACTTAAAAGACGTTATATTCATCTTGAGATTAAAAGCACATTAAATTTCATTGTTGGAAAGTTGATATGCAATTTTGTTATAAATGGATTTTTGTAATCTTATTTATGAATAACAACTATATATGTAATTGTGAAAATTAATGTAATTATTTTTCATATTTATATTTTATTAGCATATGTTATATTGATTTTGTAGAGAAAGAATGCATAAATTTTTACCATATCACAATATTGAGATGTTTGCCACCTACCATCTATCTTGATAAGACATGTTCTATTTATTTTATATTTTAAAACTAAACAATAACTATATATATTAGAATAAATGTTTAAACTTTACAGTTATAATTAAATAATTAATAAATATATATTATATTTTTAACATATTTTATTTTTTAATAAATAATTACAAATCCCACTTTTTCATTTATATACCCAAATTGACAAATAAATTTTATATATTTAAACTTTTTACTACCTACCAACTTAATAAAATATAATTATATCTACTATCATAAATATTTGAACCTTACAATTATAATTGAATAATTAATAAGCATATATCAAAGTAATGTGAGGTCCCTCTTTTACATTCATATACCAACTAGGTGCGCTACGGATCCCGCACCAATATCGGGTTCTCTCCCTCATCTGCTCTGAATTCTACTTTCAAAGTCCGTTTCATTACAGAGCTCTTATTTCATTAAGACTTTGCCTATAATCATAGTCCTGGTTTCAACTAAGTGCAATGGCAACCATGGGACACCTGTCACCCACTAATGGAGATACGGTCACCATTCTTAGCATTGATGGAGGAGGCGTCCGGGGGATAATCCCTGCAACTATTCTTCAATTTCTTGAGGAAAAGCTTGAAGTATTTATTTCTATAGATCCAACCCAGTACATATTCTAAATTATTTCTACTGTGCGTACTGTTTTGAAGGCTTTCTTTTGGTAAAATTAACATGAATTTGTTGACAGAAATTGGATGGTCCAGGCGTCAGATTAGCCGATTATTTCGATGTCATAGCGGGGACAAGCACAGGAGGACTCGTGACCGCAATGTTAACTGCTCCAAACAAGGATAACAGACCATTGTTTGCGGCCAAGGACATTACACAGTTTTATTTGGATCGGTGCCCTTCAATTTTCCCACCCACAAGGTTAGTAGCCTGCAATTTCCAAGCATTCTCGGTAGGATAGAAGGACTATTCAAAAGCTATAGGTTACTAAGTTGTTGAATGAATTATCAGCAGGGGCCCTATAGCTTGGTTGCGATCAATTTACGCTTTAGTGAGAGGACCCAAATATAGTGGGCGTTATTTGCACAATCTTGTAAGAGATTTAGTGGGTGACACTCGATTCCACCAACTACTCACCAATGTTGTGATCCCAACCTACGATATCAATTTAGAACAGCCCATAATTTTCTCTACCTTTGAGGTACTTTTCTTCTTCTTTCTTTGATCAGATTCTCTTAACACCATTTCTTTCTAAATAAGTAGATTGTCATTTGTACATGTGTTATCTACAGGCCAAAAGTTGTATCTCAAAGGACGCATATTTATCAGATGTATGCATTGCTACTTCGGCTGCGCCAACATATCTTCCTGCTCACTATTTTGAAACAAAATATGCGACCGGCAAGCCCAGAGAATTCCACCTCATAGATGGAGGAGTGGCCGCTAACAATCCAGTAATACTTCTTCCATTCTCCCCACTACTTGTTAATTGCTACTTAGCTACAGCTAGCTTGAATGTTTTCGACTGTACTTTTAAATTGCAGACTTTACTTGCTATCAACGCAGTGACAAAAGAATCCCTGAAGAACGACAAAGATTGGGTACCCCTAAGCAAAGCAAAGGTGAATTAATTAAAGAAAGAAAAGTTATTTTTACTTAAGGAATTCGACAAGTATTAACGGGTAGCATTTTTAAGCAGGACAAGGGAAACATTAAAGTGCTATCACTTGGAACTGGGTATAAAACGGCATCATACAAAGCCAAAGATGTTGCGAAGTGGGGACTGTTGGGATGGCTCCGTCAGAAAGATATGGTGCCACTAGTCGACACTTTTATGCAATCAAGTTCCGATATGGTGGACATTCATGCTTCCTTAATCTTCCAATCCTTTCAGTGCGGAATGAACTATCTCAGAATTCAGGTATACAATAATTTTCTTCGTTTATAAAAGTTCTTTACCCATAAATTTTTAAGTGATCTTTACCCATAAATTGTTTTATTTAGGAAAACGAATTGACGGGAGATGCAGCCTCTGTTGATATCTCTACTAAGCAAAATCTTGAGAAGCTTGTAGAGATAGGCAAACAACTTCTGGATAAGGCTGTTTCCAGGGTCGATTTAGAGACGGGATTGTTTGAGGCAGTCGGTGATGAGGGCACCAACAGCGATGCCTTGATCAGGTAAACATCTGTATACAGAATCACAATTCTTGTTAATTCTACCATGAAATGGAAATCAGGGAAAGTATTAGCCAATGATCTGAATATTAATGATGGTTTCTTGACTTCTGCGCAGGTTTGCACAGGAACTCTCGGACGAAAGAAAGTTGCGAATTATGCGATCATCTGTGGATACAGCTCATAATTCTGTGCCAGCTCTCTAGTTTTTTTGTATAGTTTGTCGTATAAGGACTTCAACGTCAACCTCGCGAAACAAGCCAATAAACGACCGTAGCCTTCACACTTATTTTCTTAGTCCTGCTGTGGCAGGGAATCTATATATATAGTAATTGATTTAACATCAAAACTAAAGTTGTGAAAGATTTTTCTCTAGTTTATATTTTTAATTTTTCACTTTTGGATAGTAATAATACAAGTTGTTTTTTTTTATATTGTAATAGTGGAGAAGTTTCAATTCTTCACTTCTTTAAGGATTCTTTAGATGTACTGAGTGTTATGTACATAATTCATTTTCATAAGAAATGAGATTATGCAAACCATATTGGATAATGATGTCAAGCATGGAAATGAAGATAAGATAAGTGATGCCAAATATACAATTGAAAAAATTTAGACAGAAATTGTAAATTAGTTTTTGGTACTTTTGGTAACTTTTATAGATTGTAATTTTCTTGTTTTTTAATGTTTTAGTTGCTTTAAAAGCTATGCATGAAAATGTGTCTATTGTAGGGGTTGTAATCTCTAGAAAGAGTTTCTCTTTTTGTTTAGTTTTTAAGTTAGAAGAAGACCTCTATATTGAGGTGCATCGTGTTGTAATCCTTGTAATTCATTATCTAAAAATGAATCAATAGAAGAATAATGTGTGTCTAAAAGTATTTGCATTTGCTATTACAATATGAGTTTATTGTCCATGTTTTCAAAAACTACATTCAGTATTAAAGTAGAAGATAAGAGAAGAGTGAAGATTTTCTAAAGTCCACAACCAAATAGGATTGAAGTAAAAGAGGTCTATAGAGATATGAGAGACAATATTTGTAGGAATTTTGTTGCGGTAGAAACCAAAAGAAGTCATTGCATGTTTCTATTGAAGTGGCAAGGTTGAAAGAAAAAATACAACGAAAGGAGAGAGAAGGTGTTTGAGTTGCTGAAGTTTGTTTAAAGGAGATTGCAAGAGGTTGCCATAGTTGGTGTTGTGTTCACAACTATAGTGGTTAAGAGAGGAGGAATTGTATTTTCAAGAATGTGTGTCATTTATTTCAATGGGAAAGATGGGGAAAAGAGCATAGAAAGAAAAAGAAAATTGGAGGAACAAATGATACAAATTAAGAAATGTAATTACAATTGATAGTAGATCTAAAGAATTTTGGAAAAGAAAGATGTGAACATTTGAGTGAATCTGATAATCTTGAAAAATAATTGGATAATGTTAAAGAAAAAAAAAAGAATTAGAAGAAAAATTAAAATTGTGTGATGAGGTCGAGAGGAAGAACAAAGATTTTTATGAAAAGCTATTTTTTTTGAAAGAATAAAAGTGTTTTAAATTAAAGCCACTAGTTTGTGATATTTCATGTGGCACAAACTTTTTTTGTTGCTTTTTATCAAACAATTGATTTATTATGATATATAGTTAAAGTTGTTTTTGATAAAGAGTGAATGAGGCTAAAGGTAAGGATGTTTTTTATCCTTAAAATTTTGTAGGTTGTGATGTTAAGAAAAAAGGATGGTTTGAAAAAATATTCATTTGGAGGTGATGAAGAAAATGGGATATAAAGGAAAAGGTTTGAGAACACTTCAACAACAAATTAAAAGAGCCCATTCAACCAATTGTGAGGCCAATGAATGAAAGCATTGAATATGGTAAGAGAGATATAAATATTCTTACATAAGTTACAGGTAAGAAATGAGCTCAAATAATGGAATGTATGCAATATTTTCATTGTCATAGAGAAAGACATAAACAGGAAAAATTCTTGGGATATTGACCCTTGTTCTATTTGTGGATTGAAGAATCACTCTAAAAATTAATTTTAAAATAGAGAGAGGAATAGACAATCTATGAAATATTGTATGAAAATTAATTATAGATGGATTGATGGATTTAGATAAAAATGGTTACAAATATGTCTAAAATGTTGTATAAGCGTAAATGTTCGCATGTGGTCAAACAAGGTTTGAAATTTTGAGTTAAGTGGTTGATGATTGTTTGTTATGATTGGAACATTAAAAGGTGTCAGAAGATTGAAAGATTGCTAGTCTTCTCTATATTAGAAAAAAGAAGGGGAAACTTTATGTTCACTCAAGAAGGAGAAGAATAAGTAAATGGGTACTTGAATTCTACAAGAAGTATATTCGTACTAAGTGGGTCTATAAGATTGGGTACAATAGTGATAGTAATAAATTGTATAGTGAGTTACAACAATTTATTTTGTGAGTCTGCTTCTATATCAAGTGAGAGTATGTTGGATATTGACGCCAAGTGTGGAAATGAAGATAAGTGATGCCAAACATGCAATTAGATATTTTTAGATAAAAATTATAAACTAGTTTTTAGTGCTCTAGGTAACTATTTATAGATATTAATGTCCTTGCTTTTGGTGTTTTAGTTGCATGAAAACATGTTTATTTTAGGGGTTGTGATCTCTATAAAGAGTTTGCCTTGTTTTTTCGTTTGTAAGCCATAAGAAGTCCTCTATATTGAGGTCCATCATATTGTAATCCATGTAATTCATTATATGAAAATCAATCTATAGAAGAATTATGTGTGCTAAAAGTAATTGTATTTCTTGTTACAATATATGTTTATTGTTCATGTTTTCAAAAACTACAAACCACTAATCAAATATCCGGTCAATGAGTTTGAATAAAAAACTACATAATTCAATCCTAATATTAATATTATAATTCTATAATTTTGTTGAGTGAGGAGCTACTCATAAATCTTGATATATCAATTTAATGATCATATTAATTCAGTTTAAAACCATTTAAAAGAAAACAGTTCAAAACTATTTTTAAATATAGTATAGAAAAAAGTATCCCTTTTTCACACTTAATTTGGGAATAATTAATAATAAAATGAGCTCAATATTGCCTTACTTTAGTGTTCTAATATGTTTTTCATATTCATATTAATTTTAGGGCCTCTTTTAAACTAAATGGAATTAATTGCACTCCTTATTTTGGATGTTGTAAGGTGTACCTTTACACTTTCACATTAATATATGGCTTTATTAATTGATTGAGGTTAATTTGCCTTAATTTATCCATTTAATTCAAATCCATCTAATTAAATGAAATTTTCAAGGGATAAAATTTGACATTCATAAATGCCATTACACAACACTTAACTTTGGAAGATGTGTGTCCTAGGTAAGTGACCTAAGACCCATTCGCGATAGGGAAAATTGGTCCTCACTTAGATCTAGGACCCTATTTCTACATAATGTTTAACACTGATCGATGTGTGTCCTAGGTAAGTGGCCTAAGACCCATTCACCCTATGACAAATGGGTTCTCACTTAGACCCAGGACCCCCTTTGAAATATGTTTTTGATGGTATTTTAATGATTTCAAATTTACAATTCAATGTCATCTTGTGATATTTGAATTTCGAGAATTAATGTTAAGATATGTATAAATATAAGTTCATTTCATTAAGTTTCATCTAATCAATTTCCATGAGATCAAGTCATTTTCACAAGAGCATTATAGGATCACTTCAAGAGAATTTTCAAGGAATTCAAGGGTAGGTTTATTGAAGAATACTGCAACATTCAAGGTTCCATTGTCATTTCAAACGTCGATGTATTACATCATGCATGTTGTTTGAGCTAATATAGTGATGTAGTGTGCAAGATCTAACCAAGCATTTAAAGACATTGTTTCACATCAAGTTTCACAATCAAGATCTACATTCATTGAGGCCACTTCAAGCCAGTTTGTAGATTTGTTATCCAAGGTTTCAAATAAGGTGTGGTGAGTTGTGACATTGTTTTTCATTCATCATTCCTTCTTCCATGTTTCATTGTTTCATTTCAAGGTTTAATTACCAACATGAGGTTTGACCAAGGAAAACCTCTATTCAACTAACAAACAACATTTTTTTCTCTCTTTGATGGATGATTGAGGATTTTAGGTTGAATATACTTTGAAGATCAAGATTGAGGAAAGTTGTAAAGTTGTTAAAGTTGCAAGAAAAGTTGTCAAATCATGAAAACTCTTCTAGATAATTTATTTCTAGCTATCCAACAATGAACTCCTAGAATCTGGAACTGTAGACTCAGCAAAATAGAACACATAAAGCATTTTCTAGAAACTCTAGCCAAGACCCATTCGCTATAGGCTAAATGAGTGCTTAGTGAGCTTCAAAAGAAGAATTTTGGTGAAAGGTACACATTGTTTTCCTAGTCCAGGAGCACTTAGGAAACACTAGCTAGGATGCAATTTTGTTTTTGAAGTTATGAGGTCATGTTGACCATTCCAATTGAGTTAGAAGGTTAGGAATAAGTAGTGATCACTACTGATCAGTAGGGATCAAGAGCCATCCAGAGTGATCAGTAGGGAAAGGTTTCATGAGTGTAAAAACTCACTTTTCCTAGTTTTGTTTGAATAGGAAAAGGCAAAAGTGGCAAAATGGTACATTTTGCACCTTTGCCACTTTGTAACCAGCATGTCCAACCAAGGGGAAAGCTAACTACTTTCCTGACCTATATAGGGAAGGTCTCAACCTGTTTGAAAGGTTGGAAGACATTGGAAGTTTTTGTAATCTTGAAACTTCATGAATGCTAAGTGTGGATAGTGAGAAGAATGTGTAAAATTCGGCGTTTTCTTTGAGTTTGTGTGATCAGGAGCGATCATGGCTCTTTAGTTTGTTTTAGTTTGTAGTATTTCTTATGTTCTAAGCTTGTGTGGTAGTATTTGGGGTGTGTGTTAAATTTGCAGGTGTGTTTGGTAGTTGTTTTGCTTTCTTTTGAGTTGTTGGTTTGACTAGTAACCTGACAAGAATGGGGTCTTAGTTCTCGTTCCCATTGTACCTAGTGTACAGGCTTTTCGAGAATGAGGCTAGACTCCATGGTTGTAAATATATTAGGTTTAGGTGTGGTCAGGAGCCTCGGAGGCATGAAGAAAGTCTTCTCCTAGGCGAGCTTGACAGTGCCCGCCTAGGAAAGATAGGGTGGAAAAGACACTTAACATGCAGGGGTGGTAATCTCTAGGAAAAGCACGGTGTGGAGAAGGTAGGTGAAGGATTTTCCAGTACTTACTAAGAAGGAGGAAGCCTCATCAACTTGTTTGATGAGAGAAAACCTTTGACAGTCTGCAAAACACAGGAAAAAGACCTAAAAAGACACAAGTTCTTGGTCAGTTCCAGCTTGTAGAGTTGTTCGGACAATAGAGACTCAAGACTTCCAGAATCTTTGGGGAATGGGCATTAGTATTATGAATCCCAAGAAAAGATTGGGGGTCTTTTGGAGGAGTTGGGTGAACTGTCCATTTTTCTCAGGTTAGGAGGCCTAATTGGGGCTCTAGGGCTTGTAGCCATTTTAACCCTAGATGAGGGTTTGGTGGAAGCGATGGATAGTTGGAGTTTGGTGATTGTCCAAGAACCCTAAGAAGATGTTGTGAAGCCATTAGAAACTTCTATACACCCTTGCAAAGGATAAGTTGAGAGTTGGGAGTAATTAACCTTTAGCAAAGATTAAGGGTTAAGGAAGAGACAGTGGCATAGCACCAAGATTGTCTTGGAAGTTTGAGTGTAAGATGATAGAGGGGTTGGCCAAAAGAACTAGGGGTACCTAAGCAAGCCTTAGGACCTATAGGTTAAGGAGGTGTAGTGTGAAACCTCAAGGATCTTCCAAGGGAGACATATAGCATGGGGTAGTGAGTGTTCCATCCAACCCTACCCTATCAAATTGGTATCAGAGCAAGTTAAAGATTTGGGATTAAGAGTTGTATGTCAGACCTTGAATCTAGTGGTTCCAAAAACATGGTGACCAATGCAGCGTTGGCAAGAGATCTGATAGAGCAACAAGAGAAAAACAAACAGCTTGAAGAGGCAGTTGAAGAGATGAAGCAAAGGTTAGAAGAGGTGGTAGAGGTTGTAGGCAAGATGAAGGTACAACTAGCAGTGGTTAGAGACAAGGGTGAGGATCAGGTTGAGGAGGACATAGAACCAGCCCCTGATCCTCCACTAAAGGAGGAACCCTTCCTCAAAGCATTGAAGGCCTTGAGTGGTAAAGCACTAGAAGGCATTCCCATCTTCACAGGTAGAATGGATGCATAGTTGGTTATGGAGTGGATAGAAGGAATGGAGAATCACTTTGAGTGTGATGGAGTTACTGAGGCACAAAAGGTGAAGATAGCCAAATCAAGGTTAAGGGGACAAGCACTGACTTGGTGGAAGTTCCTACAAGAAGAAAGAGAGAATGAAGGCAAGAGGCACATTGGGAGTTGGAAAGCTATGGTGGCTAAAGTGAAGGAGTATTATCTACCTGAGGACAATGAGGTCCAATTGCATAAGAAGAGACAAAACCTTAGGCAAAGAGCCTAGATGTAGCTGCCTACATAGAGGAGTTCCAAAAACTAAGTCTTAGGTCTAGGGTGCAAGAAGTGGAAAGCATCAACGTAGCGAGGTATCTAAATGGCCTCAAATGGAACATCCAATAAGAGTTGAGTCTTTTTACACTCACCAATCTCCATAGTTTTTTTCAAATGAATTTTAAAGTGGAGGAGAAGCTAAAAAAGAAACAAGACTCCAATTCTAAAGGTAGAGGCAAAGGCAGAGATCAAAGAGATCAAAGAGGGCAAAGAGGTGGCTACCAAGGTAGAGGAAATGAGCAAAGAAACCAAGGAGAATCTAAACTCACTGAGCATGGAAGTGAAGCACCTTCTAGAGGAGGTTATGGAAGAGGTAGAGGTTCTCAAGGAGGATCAAATAGAGGAAGAGGAGCAGGCAGGAGCAATTCATATTTTGCTACTATGAAATGTTACCATTGTGGTCAAGTAGGCCATCCAGCTTATAGGTGCCCAGAGAAATCATCTTCATCAAACACTGAGAAGAGAGTGGCATATGCACAAGAGGACACCATGAGCACCGAATCACCTGAGGTCAGTCATATAGAATCTGAAATGGGGGAGAATCTGATGTTTAGGAGAGTCTTGATCAGACAACTGGTCAAGGAAGAACCAAAACAAAGAAGGGATCTATTTAGAGTGAGATGCAAGATACTTGGGAAAGTATGCAAGGTCATTGTAGATTCAGGTTCAAAAGACAACATCATCTCAGAAGAGGTAGTAAAGAAGCTCAAATTGGAAAAGGTACCCCACACAAACCCCTACAAAGTGACATGGTTAAACAAAGGGCAGAGTGTTCTTGTTAATGAGAAAGTAACAGTGGAGTTCTCTATTGGAGGGTACAAGGATAAGCTAATGTGTGATGTATTACCCATGGATGCATGCCATCTACTGTTGGGTGGACCATGGCAGTATGACAAAAGTACCATCTATGATGGAATGGAGAACACAATTTCATTTAAGAAGGATGGGAAGACCTTTAAGTTGCAGTCACTGTTAGAGGAGGATGAAGGACAGTCAAAGACACCTAGTGTCTTGTTGAGCAGTGGTAAAGAGTTCCTTAACACCTTACATAAAGGAGGAGAAGGTTATGTGATCATGGTGAAACCCAAAAAGGAAGACAAGACTGAAAAATCAGTCATACCTGGAGCAGTCTAGAGTTTGCTTGAGAAGTACAAAGACATAGTAAGTGATGGTACACCTGCAACTTTACCTACTAAAAGAGCTATTAGTCATCAGATTGACTTCATAAGTGGAGCATCATTTCCTAACAAAGCAACTTATAAGCTTACACCGGATCAGAAGCTAGAGGTAGCTAGACAAGTGCAAGAGTTAATGGATCAAGGATTGATTAGGAAGAGCATCAACCCATGTGCAGTACCAGTAGTCTTAGCATCAAAGAAAGGTGGTAAGTGGAGGTTATGTACTAATTCTAGAGAAATAAATAGAATCACAATTAGGTATAGCTTCCCTATTCCTAGAATTGAAGACTTGATGGATTGTCTTGGAGGAGCTCAATATTATACCAAATTGGATCTCAAGAGTGGATACCATTAGATCATAATCAAGGATGGAGATGAGTGGAAGACAACATTCAAGAAAACATATGGGTTATATGAGTGGAGAGTTATGCCATTTGGCCTCTCTAATGCCGCTAGCACATTCATGAGGCTCATGAATGAAGTACTCAAAGACTTTACAAGGATATTTGTGGTGGTATATCTTGATGATATACTAATCTTTAGCAAGACAGCAAAAGAACACCTTAAACATGCGGAGATGGTTCTTAGAAGGATGCAAGAGGAGAAGTTAGCCATCAACCTAGAGAAGTATCAATTCTTTAAACAAGAGCTTATATATTTGGGTTTTGAGGTGTCACAAGGATCATTGAAGATAGATCCAAGCAAGGTGGAAGCTATCCTAAACTGGCCTACACCAACCACAAGGACTGAGGTAAGAAGTTTCCATGGATTGGCTCAATTTTATAGGAAATTCATAAGAAACTTTAGTGGCATATGTGCACCAGTCCTAGATACAATCAAGGGTGGTTTGAAAACTAAGTTTGTGTGGACTCAAGAAGCTGAGAAAGGTTTTGAGAAATTGAAACAAGAAGTGGCAACTCAACCTATTCTCTTATTACCAAGTTTTGACAAATTGTTTACAGTGGAGTGTGATGCTAGTGGAATGGCAGTAGGAGGAGTGCTTAGTCAAGAAGGTAGACCTATAGCTTTCTTTAGTGAAAATCTCAATGAAGCTAAGAAGAAATACTCAACCTATGACCTAAAACTTTATGCTTTGGTTTAGTCACTTAGGAAGTGGAGGCATTACCTTCTACCCAAAGAGTTTGTGGTCTTTACAGAGAATCAAACACTTAGCTATATCAACACCCAAGAGAAGTTGAGCAATACACTTTCGAAATGGATGGAGTACATCCAAGCTTTTACCTTCACCATCAAGCACAAGAGGGGACACATGAACAAGGTAGCAGATGCATTGAGTAGAAGATTGCTGACAGTACAAGAAATACAAGACAAGAGCATTGGGATAGAGAGTTTCAAGGATCTCTATGGGGAAGATGAAGATTTCTCAGAGGCCTACAAGGTATGTACTGACTTTGAGAATCATTTTCATAGCCAATACTCAGAGTATACTTTGCAAAGTGGATTGTTGTTTAAAGGGAATCAGTTATGTGTTCCAAAAGGGTCAATGAGAGAAAACCTCATTCAAGAAAAGCATAATGGTAGTCTTAGTGGACATTTTGGCATCAACAAGAAATTAGAACTAGTGCAAAGGTTTTACTATTGGCCTAAGTTGGCAAGAGATGTCAACAGGTATGTGGAGCAATGTGTTGTGTGTATGAAAGCCAAGGGAGGAGCTAGTAATGCTATCCTATATCAACCCCTACTCATTCCTGACAGACCATGGGAGTGTGTGAGCATGGATTTTGTGGTAGGACTCCCTAAGACCAAGACTAGATTTGATAGTGTATATGTAGTGGTGGATAGATTCAGCAAGATGATTCACTTTATTCCTTGCAAGACCAGTCATGATGCTAGCTACAATGCTCACCTTTTCTTCAAGGAAATAGTCAAGATTCATGGATTTCCTTTAAGTATTGTTTCAGACAGGGATGTGAAGTTCATGAGTCACTTTTGGAAGACACTATGGAGCAGATTGGGTACCAACCTATCTTTTGGATCAGCTTACCATCCTCAGACCGATGGACAAACAGAGGTGATTAATAGGGTGCTAGGTAACCTTCTAAGGTGCCTAACCAAAGAGTATGGAAAGACATGGGATGTGGTTATCTCACAGGTTGAGTATGCCTATAATGATAGTGTAAATTGGACCACAAGGAAGAGTCCTTTTGAGGTTGTGTATGGAATGCACCCAAGAGGGATATGTGAGCTCAGGGATCTAGGAGCTATGGAGAATAGGAGTGGACATGCAGAAGACTTCACTCAAACCATGAAAGAGATTCAGGAGTAGGTAAAGAGGACAGTCACCGAGGCTACTCAAAAATTGAAAGACAAGGTAGACATGTCAAGGAAGGAAGTGCAATTTGCAGTAGGAGATTATGTCATAGTTCACCTTAACAAATCAAGGATGCAGAAGGGAATGCCAACCAAGTTGCAAATGAAAATAGTAGGACCATGCAAGATATTAGCCAAGTATGGCAAGAATGCATACAAGGTGGAGTTACCTTCAGATTTGGGAATTTCACCAATTTTCAATGTTGCTGATTTGATCAGGTACAAAGGATCAGTCCAAGATATGGATCAGAATAGGGAGGTCTTCAAGGAATTCAGCAATATAGACTTACCTACTAAATACAAACTATAAGTAGAGAGCATCTTGGAGTCAAGAGTACAAAAATCTACAAGGAAGAGAGTGTACATGGAGCACCTCATCAAGTGGAAGGACAAGCCAGAATCTGAGGCCACCTGGGTGGATGAAGCTCAGTGCAAGAAGTAGGGCATAGATGTCTCTCTACTCTCTCCTCACATCCCTTAGAGTTTGTGTAGAGGGGGAGAATGGTGCAGGAGCACCTAGGAAGCACCTAGGAAACACTAGCTAGGATGCAATTTTGTTTTTGAAGTTATGAGGTCATGTTGACCATTCCAATTGAGTTAGAAGGTTAGGAATAAGTAGTGATCACTACTGATCAGTAGGGATCAGGAGCCATCTAGAGTGATCAGTAGGGAAAGGTTTCATGAGTGTAAAAACTCATTTTTCCTAGTTTTGTTTGAATAGGCAAAGGCAAAAGTGGCAAAATGGTACATTTTGCACCTTTGCCACTTTGTAACCTGCATGTTCGACCAAGGGAAAAGCTAACTACTTTCCTGAACTATATAGGGAAGGTCTCGACCTGTGTGTTAGGCTAGAAGACATTGGAAGTTTTTGTAATCTTGAAACTTCATGAATGCTAAGTGTGGATAGTGAGAAGAATGTGTAAAATTTGGTCTTTGCTTTGAGTTTGCGTGATCAGGAGTGATCATGGATCTGTAGTTTGTTGTAGTTTGTAGTATTTCTTATGTTCTAAGCTTTTGTGGTAGTATTTAGGGTGTGTGTTAAATTGGCAGGTGTGTTTGGTAGTTGTTTTGTTTTCTTTTGAGTTGCTGGTCTGACTGGTAACCTGACAAGAATGGGGTCTTAGTTCTCTTTCCCACTGTACCTAGTGTACGAGATTTCTGGGAATGAGGCTAGACTCCATGGTTGTAAATAGATTAGGTTTAGGTGTGGTCAGGAGTCCTGGAGGCATGAATAAATTCTTCTCCTAGGCGAGCTTGATAGTGCCCGACTAGGAAAGATAGGGTGGTAATCTCCAGGCAAAGCACAGTGTGGAGAGGGTAGGTGAAGGATTTTTCAGTGCTTACTAAGAAGGAGGAAGCCTCATCAACCTGTTTGATGAGAGAAAACCTTTGACAATCTACAAAACATAGGAAAAAGACCTAAAAAGACACAAGTTCTTGGTCAGTTCCAGTTTGTAGAGTTGTACAGACAATAAAGACTCAAGACTTCCAGAATCTTTGGGGAATGGGCATTAGTATCATGAATCCCAAGAAAAGATTGGGGGTCTTTCGGAGGAGTTGGGTGAACTGCCATTTTTCTCGGGTTAGGAGGCCTAATTGGGGCTCTAGGGCTTGTAGCCTTTTTAACCCTAGATGAGGGTTTGGTGGAAGCGATGGAGAGTTGGAGTTTGGTGATTTTCCAAGAACCCTAAGAAGATGTTGTGAAGCCAGTAGAAACTTCTCTACACCCCTGCAAAGGATAAGTTGAGAGCTGTGAGTAATTAACCTTTATGGAAGATTAAGGATTAAGGAAGAGACAGTGGCATAGCACCAAGATTGTCTTGGGAGTTTGAGTGTGAGATGATAGAGGGGTTGGCCAGAAGAACCAGGGGTACCTAAGCAAGCCTTAGGACCTATAGGTTAAGGAGGTGTAGTGTGACACCTCAAGGATCTTCCAAGGGAGACATAGAGCCCGGCGCAGTGAGTGTTCCATCCAACCCTACCCTATCATTTCCCCTTTCCAAATCTACCTTATGATTACTGTTTCATTCAAATTTAATTAATGTTCTTCATTTGCACATTATAGCTTGCATTTTGAATGAAATTAGGAAAATAGGTCATTGTGGTGAACCAACCCATTCATCACATTATTCCCCCATTTTTTCTTTGTTCCATTAACCATAAATTATGTTCAAAATTTATGATTATTCGTTATACTTATTGTAGATGATAAGTATTGATGTTATGTTATTATATATACCTTTAAAAGTTTTATAGATTTTAACATATTATTTTACTATAAAGACACATAATTAATTTTACCAATTACGTTAGTTTTTGGTAATTGTTCTTTCTAAATAACTGAAATAAGATTTAGTAGAAATTATTTTTAACATTATTTTAAATAAAATTACCTAAAATGACATAAATCTCTTCTAAAAAAATATTATATAAGAAAGTGTACATACACTCCAAGCTCTATGTAAGGCTCAAACTCACACTGAGTAATAATATGTTCGCAACCTAATCAATATCAACTTTATATTTCTTTCCCTATGTCGAGGAGACTAGATTTAAATTATAAATTAATATTTTTTCTTTCAAATCAAGACATGAAAATCTAAAACTAAGAAGAATCATGAGTGGGAGTGGTTTTTTATAATGTTCAAACTAGGGTGTTTGGTAGGGATAGAGGAAGGAGCTTCACATGGCTAGATGTAAAGTGGTGGATGAAAATGGGTCCAAGGGAAGAAATGCTCTCTTACAATCAATAATTGATAGGGGGCCCCACATTCTCTTTGTTGAAAGATATAAATCAACAAAAAGTGACAAAAAATGGGTCATCCATGGATAAGGTCGAAAACACAAAGTGACCATGGGATGATATATTCAAATCTTTAATCAAAGGTAAAAGTTCTCGCATGGTCCTTCTAATTTTTGTATCTAAAAAAGATAATGCCTAACTTTCTTATTGAAAAGGAAGCTTAAAAAATAGATGCATCACTAGATGATAAATTTCTCAACCCTAGACATAATATTAACTTGCTTGAAACATGGGTCTAGAAAATATGTAAACTAAAATAAAACAATAGTTATGGCTATGGAAAGAGGGATCTTCTCTTTTTTATTTTCATGTAGGGAGGATATAAGTAGCATTCTAGAAAGAGACGCATAATTTCTAGGCAATTCTATTCTTGTTTTGAAGTAATGATATCCTACTTTTACCTTGAAAATGAAATCTTTCAAAGATACCCTTGGTTGGGTTTAGCTTCTTGGACTCCCTATGGAGTTTTGGGAGGAAGAAATCTATAAAGGTATTGTGAGATCTTTTGGACAACCAAGGGTATTAGATTTTATTACATCCTATAGAAAATGTCTGTTTATGCAAAGTTTTGTGTTCCTATCAATGATGATGTATAAATGTTAAATTTGTTCCAAATTTTGTGATTAGATGCAAACCTTACTTTTTGAAGAATATCCTTTCGCTTATTTGGTTTGTAATCAAATTGGGCATTGCCCTAAAATATGTCCTTTCAAGAAGGGTTATGTGCTTACAAAATATGAAGATAATATAGGTTGTCCTCAAGGAAATTCTCTAAGCCCTCTACAAGTGGTGGAGGAGGAGAGTTTGTCTTATGACCCCAATCTTAAGGTGGTATATATAGCCTTAATTTTTAAGACCCTCTTTGTCTAAAAAATCTCAACCTTGTGTATTGGTTGGAGGCTTAATGATAATTTTGAAATGTCTTAAGGGACCACTTGGCCTTATCCTTTCTACTCAAGTCCTTTCCAAGATTCTTTTAGATGACCCTTTATCCAAAAGTCATCTAGCCTCAATTGAGCCAATATAATCAGCTGATGAGATCCACATTTTTGAAGTTGTGGATGTTATTTGAGTAGATGATCATGAAAAAACTGGTGAAAGGGCACAGTATATCATTTGTTAAGTGCATGAATACTATTGGTGCATTGGTTAGGCTAAAAGTCTTGAATGCCTATTCATATCATTCCTCAGTTTTAAATGTTATTTTTTAAGTGATTTCAGGATTAACTATTACGTGGTGATATTCTAAATGAAGAGGTTAATCTTAGTGAAGTATTGCATACCATAGAGCTAGTTGAAGAGATCATGAATGCATGACAAGGCACATCTTTTTATCTATATGATATTATTAAGTATATGATAGTCAATGTATAGGTAGGTTATTCTAAAATATCATCCAATTTGATAGTGAAAATTAAATTTTGGGTTGTCAATGGAGAACAAGTATTTACCACTTTTGAATGGGAATGGAATGTAAAATTACAATCGACTCTTTGACCATTAAAACATGATATTTAAATAGAGCATAGAAAGCAAAGGGTTGTAGATGAATTGGTTGAGCATAATTGGTGAGGATGATGGTATAGTTCTTTATTACACCATCCAGCAAGCCTCAAACCCTTGGAGGAATGATATAAGAGAAGGTTGCAAGATCATGTCTTCGTGGAATGAATACCGCTTAATCCTTGACTTTCAGCTGAAATGATATCAACACAAATTCATTCCACCATATTGAATAACAAAATGAACTCATGAATGATATAAAAACCATACAAATCTTTATTTTTGAAAGAACTATCAGAATGCCACAATCAAAAGAATGTTATCCCTGATTTCACATTGATCGATCAGTTCCTTTGATGTCAAACTTCGTCATTCTGCCAAATAGATTTATCGTACAAAGGGCTATGGAATAATACGCTTAGAATAGTAATACCGAAGAAAACGACGTGGTCGGCGATTCCAAAAGCTTCACAACTCTCGATCATTTCGCCAACAAAAATTACCGACATAGCCCATCGGAGTGCAATGTAAGATTAGAAAAAATTAAAGTACGAACGGTTTAAATGGAGATTAGAATACATTAAATTACGAACGGATTACTGCAAGATTAGAATAAATTAAATTACGAATGGTATAAAGTAAGATTAGAATAAATTAAATTACGACCGGTTTAAAGCAAGATGAGAATAAATAAAGTTACGAACAGTTCGAAGATAGATTAGAATAAGTACTGCTTTTCTCCCCAGTACAAAAGTAAGATTAGGCCTCAAATTGAAAATTAACACTTGCGAACTCCTCTGTGTGTGCTGCAATTCCGTATGTTCCAATATTGCTCTTAATATTATTGATTGTATCACTTGTATTTATTTTCCAATTTTTTAACAGTAATCTTTTAATTACTTTTACACATGTTTAGAACACTTTTAACCTATATAAATCATATGAACTTTTTATATCATTGATCAATGTCATGACATTAGGATAGAAGAACGATTATACAGAATTAACAATTATTTTTTAAATTTGTTAACAAGTTTGAATTTGTTTAATTATTTTTGTTACTTTTTAGACTTTGACAAAAAAAAAATTGATTGAAAAGTCTTGTGAATTGGTTGTTATAGTTGTAAGTATTTATTGTGGAAATGATCAATTGTTGGACAAATATTACTTAGAAGATAATGTGTTTTTGTTAAGATTCAAAATACATCAATTTTATTTGATGAAGATGTTGATATGCATTTTCATTATAAAAGAATTATAACTTTATATTACAAACTTATTGTATAAATAATAATTGTTTATGTATTTATGGTAACTAATATCTATTTTTTTATATATTTAAATTTTATATCAGCATATGTTGTATAAATTGTATAGAGAAAGAATGTGTATAGTTATACCATTTCATAATATTGAAAAATAATTTTATATTTGAACTTTTTGTCACAAGAGAAGCTAATCTCTCGACAAAATGCACCTCCGTATGGCATGATAACATAAGACCCACCCCCCTACGACGGTATAATTGTGAGATAAGATTGACAAATGGATGTTGAAGAACCTTTAGGTGTGTGTCGTTTGGAGTGTCGTCACCTATCCCATCATTGGAAAAACATGCCAATGCTGGCAGGTTTTAAAAATCCATATTTTTACTATAGAATCATCTTTACACCATTCAACTATTTTTTCTTCTACACTTGAAACTCTTGGAGGAATATAATTTCTAGTGGAAGTTAACCTACTCAACAAGTTAGTCAATGTGCTAGTAAGGATTCTCTATTTGTTTCTTGCACTCATTGAAAATCTATTATCCTTAACATATTGAAGTACTCCTTCCATATTATCTTTTCTATAATATCACTATATTAAAATTAGTGAGAAAAGATGAATACTATATATAAGGCATCTTCACATATTCATTTTATTATTCATATTTGATTAAGGGAAAGGGCCCAATAGTGGTTTCCTAATGTTAGGTATTGACATGAACGGATAAACGACATGTTAGAACCAAAAAAGTATATTTCCATGTATAAAAGGATATGGAAAATAAAAATAAAAATAAAAATGTATATTATGAATGAAACCTTGCAAGACTTAGATACACCATAAACACAATATCATTAAATCCTATGTGTATGCCACACATTTCACACACTAGTATGAGTCTTATTTTTATGTACGCATTGAAGAGACAATCTTCTATTTAGCTAAGTGCTAATCAAAATCTATGATTTTTTACATGGTAACTAAAGAGATAGTCATGTAATCACCTAAGGGATAAAAAAACTCAATCAAAAGTTGTTAGAATTTAGTAGACTCAAGAAAGTCACACATATTATCAATTATAAATGGCAAGTGTGAGTTCAAGCGAGAAAAAGATATTTTTGAATTCTTTTGAGGATATTGGCTATGGTGAGGTGGAATCAGATGAAGATGATTCTCTCATGTGTCAATGGCTCTTCTCTTAGCTGGGTACTGATATTTTCATGTGGCCTCTTCTTCCAAGTTTTATTGCTACTACTACTATGCTTTCTAGTGAATGGTCTTCTCTTCTAGCTTTGTCCAAGGGTCATTTGGTTTTTGTCCTTCTACTAGTTTGGGGAGGGTCTTTTGGAATTCTTATTGCTCTTTTTGGGATTTTTGTAGTTCTGTTGTGCAACTTGTAACATGCCAAATTTTAAAAAAAGATAAATTCTCTAAGTTTTACCTTTCAAGTGAATAAACTAGGTTCATTTCCTAATGTAATTAAAAAATTTCTTTCAAAGAGAGAGATTTAATATGCAACAATTGCACAACAATATTTTCATACATTGTTTCTTTCATAGCAAAGATATTTACATGCTTCCAAGATAGATTACAAATTAAACATACATAGCTTCTCAAAGCTTCCTTCAGTGATATCAACGATAGTAGTACAGTGACCTGGAAAGATTTCCTAAAATCTTGGCTACCAACTATGGAGAATAAGCATCACTCAGACACTTTTCTACCATCCATGGACTCTTATGCAGTCCACCACACATCATAGGTCATATATGGAAAGATAGCCCTACCCTTCGACGAAGGAGTTGGTTTGAGAACCTCATAAATTTAGCCTATTTGAACTCAATGTTGTGCCCTACATGACTAGAACTTGAATACATCCTGTCTTGCCTGTCCATCATGGACTAACATGCATAAAAGGAATATGGTGAAATTGACAGCATAACCAGTGTCACATTACACTACTTTGGCCAAAGTTTAACACTTCCCTAGATTGATTTGTCTCAAGATCATTTGTACACTATGCATAAGTAATCCCTTCATGAGGTAATCTTTAACCACATGGAACACCTATTTGTTGGAATAATGAAGAAGAACATATGATTATGCATATTATGTGTTGTCATTAATGTCACCATATTATTTGAGTTGCAACTACAACCTTAAGCTCAAGGTTGATCAATTATTCTAAACTGGTATGCAGGTATTATCATCCGGTATTTTGGTCTATAATCCCTCTCTAGTGATCATCATTAATTATAGTTTTGGGAAATGGTTTTTGAATGTTGGAAGCCTACAAGCTAAACACCTTGTGTGCTCAAGTGCTCGTATGGAAAGTTGGAATTGTTTTGTTACTATATTTTGTTATTAGGTCTATCTTTGGCCGACCTAATAAAGAGTTGGTGGTATAGTGGATTAATTTTGTGTATTACAGATGTATGTGCGACCTATCCTAGGTCCAAGTCGACATGATGTAGAGTGCTACATGATTGGATTATTTATTTGGAGACTTTTTGTACTAACTTGGAGTTGAGAGTTAGTCTTTTCAATGAATGAAGGTTGCATCTAATTAGGCCGACCTAATTGATGCTTGCGGATGACTTATATATATATATTAGAAATATTTGAGTGTGGAATGGTGTGAAATGAGTGGGATTGAATGCAAATATGAATATATGTCTACTGGTGTACGAATTTACTAAGCATCAAAGGAACTGAATCTACACTTGTTAGGTGTAAGTTCATTGGTTCATGTTCTAGTTGTAAGCCATCTTGTTACTGTATCTTTTGTAGGCAACGGGCATCTCTTTTGGATAGTGAGTCCTACCAATGAGCCACCCTTTGTAATATCTTATAATCATTTATACTATATTGTGAGCTGACCCTCACCATGGTTTTTTCCATTTTGGTTTTCCACGTAAAATTTTTGGTGTTCATGTGTTGTGTTCTTTTATGTTTTGTTAATGCTTCTTCTCATTTTCACTATTATATGCAATGGACTAATTGGATGGTATTTTTTCAATAAGTTTAAGGAGATACTGATTCACCCCCCCTCTAAGTATCTTGGATATTCAATAGTTGGTATCAAAAATCGGTTCCTGTGGAGAAGCCTAACAACTTGAGGAATATATTGAAGATTGAACAAATGGATGATAAAGAAGAAATCTAGACAACTCTTGATGATCTTGACAAAGCTAAAAATTAAAACAAGGATTTGAAATAAAATTTTGATGAGGAAAATGAATGCATCTAGAAATTGAAAGAGAAATTGAAGAAGTTCAAAGAAATACATAGAAAAGTGAGTGAGCAATTAAAACAAGCAAATGAAGAGATTACCAAACTGGAGGTGTAAGTGGAAGAAAATAAGAGAATTGAATATTTGCTAAATAGAGTGCTGGAAAGAAAGTCTAATGAATGCTCAAGGCTTGAACAAGAAGTGGTAAACATGATAATAGATTTGGAAACAACAAAAGTCTATGAAGATAATTTCAAAACAAGCTCCACCAGGCTTGATGAATTCATTGAAGGACAAAAACCATCTAAATACAAGGGTGGTTTGGGACTTGAAATAGGTGAAAGCTCAAAAGATATGAAGACCTCAAATCTAGTGAACAATCAAAAGACTCAAGATAAAGAGAAGCAAAGGAGAAATCCAAGAAACTTTACTAGAAGACTGGTTATCAGACAACTAAATTCTCAAAGGTATCCATCCTTCAATGGTGTTTTTTTTTCATGCAATAAATTTGGTCATAGGGCTAGTGACTGCAGAAGTAGGATGAATCAGTTTTCTATTTCCTTCTCCGGACAATGTTATGCATGCAAGAAATTTGGACATAAAACTAGTGAATGCAGAACTCAGATGATGAATTGGTTTGATGGAGGTAGAATGAATCAATATTTTTTTGGCTACTGGTATACTTGTCATAATTTGGACACAAAGAAAACCAGTGCAGATCAAGGGTTAATGGAGGACAAGCAAATTAGAAAAATGTTGTCTGCTACAACTACAATAAACTTGAACATATTTCAAGAGTTTCCAGATATAAGTAAAAAGGGAAAGCAATCTGATCAAGTAAAGAAGAATGAACCTATGAAGAAATTTGACAAGAATGAGGTTAAGCAAGAAATGAACAAGACATGAAAAAAGAAAGACTAACCAGAGATGAAAAATGCATCTATGCCCTCATCCAGTGCAAACAATTCCTCTAGGAATTAGACCTAGCATGGTCTTAGGGGGAGTATTAATAAAAAATTGTTTAAAACCCCTGATATTTGGTGTGTCAATATTTGGCACGAGGATATGTTGTAAGTAATGACTAGGTAGAGGTTATGCAAAAGAAACTAGAAGAAAATATGTAGGTATGATCCTTTGCGGAGGTGATTAGGGTTTTTCAATGCAACTGAAGGGTTTTATTAGATTTCTGAATTCCATCGCATTTAATACGAATTAGAGGATCACATTAATTTATAAAGTAAGATTATGAAATTTTTTTAGTCACTTGTCCATTTGAAGAAAGTGGAGAGTGATTTGGAGCATTCTTGAGGCAATTTGAAGAGCATGTCATGCAAACACTAGTTTCAGTTTTTTGTGAAGGAAAAAGGTATTTTACTCTTCTATGTTGTTGTGGGTTTGAGATAATCCTCTTTCAAAAATAATAAGAGCTCAGTGTGTGTGAAAAATGTCAACCCCTGTAGTCATTAAAGCATAAGAAAGACTTAGACCTTCCTATTAGAAATATTTTATGAAGATTTTCGAAGATGACCCTCTAGGTGCCTTCTCATTGATTCCTCATGGTGTCATGCCCACTAAAGACACTAGGATTTATATTCAATTTAAAAATAAGGAATTTGATCAGAGAAAATTGATAGACATGTGGAAAATTATCTCACTAGGGATAATTTCTTGATAAAATTTGGATATTTAAATATTATTGCGAAGTTGGAATGATGGAACTTGTTTCCCAATTTCAGCTTAATTGTTGATGATAAATATGTTAAACCTACCCTCAAAAGAATGCATGATAAATTTTCATGGACAATCAAAAACCCTCTTATAACCAAGGAAGTGATTAAGGCAGTTATCAAACTCTCTAACATCGAATCAGTACCAGTGTTGAAATCTATAAAGAATGAAGTTGCCATGGAACTCACCGGAGCTACATTTGATAAAGGGGAAGTTATAATGAAGCCTATCACTATCCTGATGTAAAGTATGCAACTATAATGATTAGACACAAAATCTAATTCACTAATAAAAAAAATTATGTGTCTGCTACAACAATTTCCACTAGATATGACATGGCAGCTAATGGTGTTGATTATGATTTGTGTGAACTTCTTCGAGAGTAGTTGTTTAAAAATCTAAAGATGTCAAAAGAAAATAAGTATGCATTTCAGTTTTGTTCTTTGATTATTTGTTTTCTATTCTACTTTATTAGAAGGCTTCTTGGATGAGATGATGTGGTAATTTGGGACACATCTAAAACTAGTTGCACATCATATTTTTGATTATATGCATAATTTGGGTGACTTGAAGATTCGAGATAATGCTTTGACAACATTATGTGTTGTGTTCAAAAGAAATATGAATGAAAGAGAAATAATTCCAAAGCATGTTGTTGAAAAGTATAAGGATGATATCATATTTCATGTCTCTTCTGATGAGTGCATGGTTGAAGCTGTTGAACCCCAGACTGTATGGATTCAAACCTTGGGGTATGAGATTATAGATATTGAAGCTAAAGGTTATGTACAACTTTTTTTGAAAATTTTGAAAGATACTAGTGAACCCAAAGTTGGCACTTATGAAGAAAAATCTATAGAAGTTCACTTGGAGCTCAAGAAAGAAGGTAGAAGAAATGTTTAGGATTTTTTAGATTTACTAACGAGTAGATTGCATGAGGAAGAGCCTTGGCAGAATAGAAGACTAGAGAATCATCAGGTCTAAGGAGATCCATCAGGACTACTCCTTCAAAACTAGCTTTTGGCTCTACAATAGTAAAGATAGAGCCTAGTGCTCCTGGCAAAGGTGAAGGCCCGACTCCTTCTGAACCTGCTATAAGATCTAGTAAAACAAAAGGAATTCCTTTAGTGGTACCTATCAAGATAGGAAAGAAAGAAAAAACTACAAGAGCAAATACTTTTAGTATCACTAAAGAGGAAGAGGCAGAGGAGGAAGACCCTGCAACAAAGTTAGTAAGAAAAAGAGAGGGAGCATGCACTTTGGTGAAGGTACTTCATAGGAAGCTAGTGTTGGTTTTAAAAGAGTTCATTTTGTATCATCCTTGGAAGAAGATGAAGAACAAGGTTTTGGTGTTCATGTGCACACCAAACTAGAATAAAAGAAGGCTAAAGTTGTAGAAGAGGTAATTCCTGAACAGGAATAGAAAAATGCCTCTCAAGTAAGACCCAGTTGCCCTCTTATATTAGAGGCCTTGGTAAATAGTTGGATACAGTTTGAAGATATGCTATGACCTACAACATAAATTTATGAACAAGTAGGTAGAGAAGATAGGAAAATATTAATGATGGCTACCATTCAGTATGTTATTACTTTGGAAGTGAGTTGGTACTATGTTATAGACAATGTGCCTAGAAAATTTTGGGAGGCCCTGATAAAAAGGATATCAGAGGCTATTGAACTAGAAGAGAAAATGATAAATTAAGCATTTGAGAATATTGGGTCCTCTCTAACCCTAGATGATTTGGAAACATTGAAGAAGGTTTGTTCAAAAATGTTCTAAATGAAGAAAAGGGTAAACATCTTGATGAAAAAATACAAGAAGAAGATAAAGAAAATAAAGAAATAAACTACAAAATCCATCAGGGGTATGGTTGAGAAATATGGCATGCTTGGTGCACTCCCATTTGGTTATGCACCCAAGTCAAGTGAAGATGTTTCTGCAAAGGTTAAGGAAGACACTCCTTCTAGTGTTGTTGATACAAACATCCCTCAGGATCCAAATGATGCAAATATTACTAAGGAAACAAGTAATACAGATGTCCTTCTAGAAATAAATGTTACTATTGATCCTTTAGAGATTGATAAAGATAATTATGAAAATGTTGAAGCCGAGAAGCATGATGTTGTCCCTCTGGTGCTTACTGAAAAAGAAAAGCATACATATGAAGGTGAAAAGGATGAAGGAGAAAAAGAAGATGATAGAAAAGAGGAAGTAGAGAATGTAGACGAAGAAGAAAGAAATGATGAATATTTTGAAAAGAATGAAGAATAAATAAGGCAGGCAATGGAACCATAAAGTTTCTCGAGAGAATCCTCCTCTGGTGATAATGTTTTGAAAGGCTTGTTATCCAAGTAGATTAGGTTTCAGTTGGTGATTTCACTGAAACTTCTACAACTTCCCATGATTGAAGGTTGAGTGGATCTAGATAAAATTTCTCCTGTGCATAAAATGGTGTTAGGGGATGCATTGCATGCATCTGGAAGAATATAAATTATGGCAACACAACAAAAAGTGAATGAACTTATTGATGATGCCATCAAAGCTTTACAGGAGGCTACACCCAATACTTCAATGGACACATCTCTCACTTTGGTATAAAATCTAAAACTCTTATTGGACTCCTTTAAGGAGTATGCCTTTAGACTTGGTGAAAACAAAAAGGAAGAAGTTGAAGAGAAATTGATAGAGAAAAGGATTTTGGCACTTCATTACAAGTGTGCTCTGGCACATACTAATGTTGAAAAGATCCTAGAAACTATGAAGGCTTGTGAGTTTGAAGAAAATACTATATTTGCTTACTACATAAGGTGGTTAGATGGTAGACAAAGCATTAAAGATCTCATGGACTCCATTCGGTCTGAATTGATTGTTGTCTCTAGTACTTAAATACTTCATCCAAAGATAGAGATAGAACAACTCGCAATTCCATCTTTGCTCACAGAGAAAAAATATTTATGTTACAAAAGTAGAAGGAAGATATCATAATAAAATTTGGTTTGTTGGGTGACAGTGTGAGAATGAAATACTCTCTGGTTGCCAATGCTTTGCAGAGAAACTAGATAAAATAGATTTGACTCTAGGTACATCGGATGATGCTGAAGAGAGCTTGATAGAGTTGGAATCCCTAAAAAAAATGTTGATATCTGCTAAGTAGAGTTGTGAAGAAGGCAAGAATGGAAAGGTATTCTAAAGGAGCTTCAAAGATCACCTTCCTCTAGATAATGTTTTTAAGCTTACACATTGTTGGGACAAGCTCCTAAGGGGGAGTTAAGTTTTTATTATTATTCTGGACCGTCCCTGCACATACATGTATATTCACATTTTTGGACTACACTTTGTCTTTGATGTAAAAGGGGGAAATAAAAGGAGAAAAGGGAGAGAATGGTAGAATTGAAGAGTATTGTACATAGGAGGTTTGTAAATTCTTTTGGCACATGTTGCCATCAATGAAAAAGGAGGATATTATTGAAAGAGTGAAGAAGAACATATCATTATGAAGCTTTTGTGTTGTTATTGATGTCACCATATTATATGAGTTGCAACAGCAAGCTTAAGCTTAAGGTTGATCCAATATTCTAAACCGGTATGTAGGTATTATCATCCAGTATTTTGGTCTGCAATCACTCTCTAGTGATCTTCATTTATTACATTTTTGGGAAATGGTTTTTGGATGTTGGAAGCCTCCAAGTTAAAAAGATCGTGTGTTCAGGTGCTCGTATGGAAAGTTGGCATTGTTTTGTTGTTGTATTTTGTTATTAGGTCTATCTTTGGCCAACCTAATAAACAACTGGTGGTATAGTGGATTAATTTTTTGTATTGTGGATGTATGTGTGACCTATCCTAAGTCCAAGCCAACATGATGTAGCATGCTACATGCTTGGATTATTTCTTTGGATAAGTTTTATACTAACTTGGAGTCGACAATTAGTATTTTTGGTGAATGAAGGTTGCATCTAATTAGGCCGATCTAATTGATTCTTGTGGATGAGTTAGATATATATTAGAAAGATTTGAGTGTGGAATAGTGTGGAATGAGTGGGATTGAATGTGAATACGAATATATGTCTTTTGGTGTGTGAATTTACTGAGCATCAAAGGAACTAAATTTGCACTTGTTAGGTGTAACTTCATTAGTTCATTTTTTTGCTATAAGCCTTCTTGTTACTATATCTTATGTAGGTAGCAAGCCTCTCTTTTGGATAGTGAGTCCTAGTAGTGAGCCACCCTTTTTAATATCTTATAACAGGTTATACTAGATTGTAAACTAACTCTCACCATGGTTTTTCCCATTTTGGGTTTTCCACGTAAAAATTTTGGTGTTCATGTGTTGTGTGATTTTATATTTTTTTAATTCTTCTACTCATTTTCACTGCTATATGCATTGGAGTGATTGGATGGTGTTTGTTCAATAAGTTTAAGGATATATTGATCCACACCCCCTCTTAGTATCCTGGATATTCAACACTATTCCCCTTAAGATCATAACATATCCTCTAAGTACATTCCTACATATAAGATAACTTTATCATAAGGTTATCTACTTCCATGAGTAACCCATTTTCTCCCTCTAGTTTGGATTGACAAACTAATTGTAAAAAACAACTTCATAGCTAATAGTGCTTATTTGATTCCTAGTATTTAATACTAGACTAAGCAATCACTCCTTAATCTGGAGTATGTAAAAACAACATTTTATAGTCATAATGACAAGAGTAATAGACTCTTTACTTCAAGAATGAAATGGAAATATTTTCCTATACTATAAATTCTATGATTCTTATGAAAAATAGAAATAACATACAATATTTTAAAACACCAAACATAAAAGAATAGACTACATGCCTGTAAACACTTTATTCTCAATTGACATACTGGTTTACTACATTGTTGTTCTCAGAATAATCTTTCCAAGCTTCTCTTAATACTCCAAATCTCTCTCTCAAAAGGTAACTCACAATAATCTCTTACTCTACTCACACAAATACTCTCAACTCACAAATAAATAACTGGGATAGAAAAATAGCAATAAGCAAGAATGAATGGCATCCAAATGGAAGAAATATATCTCCTACTTATACAAAAATAAGAGACAAGAATGCCTATAGATCAGATAAACATGTAGACACATCTCAACAATAGAATTTGACTCACCTTATTCAATAATAAGGTGGCAACAATTTAAAAAAAAAACTTAGCAATTAGAACAATAGATCAACCTTTTTCTGAGCCAGGAATGGTTTGACTAATTCATATAAACATGTGATTATTAACAAAAAATTGACTTACATATTTAGGACTCTATTTTGTTTATGAAAATTCATAATTTGGTGCCACCAAATCAATTCATTCCCTATTTTTTTGGCTGCTACTTTTATTTGAAAGAATAAGTCAAGCTTATATTTCTGCATTTACATCTATGTACTTGGTCTATTTTTTACTCACAACACTTTGCAAAAAGTGTCTACTTAATAAATTCCCATATATCGAATTAACATGCATGTTTATCATCTTCTATTTATAAGCTTTGTTTTGTACTCTTCTTCATGCCTTAAGTTAATAATACATGGTGCAGTTTAATATGCATACATCCACATTCTTTAAATAGTGCCTTAACACTTTATTGATATATGCGCTATACTAAATCAACCCTATGCACTAAATAAAGAATATAATCTTATGTATATATATATATATATTATATATGTATATGCATATATAAATATATATCCATCAATCATGATAATAAACCATTTAATATCTACATGCATATTGCATGCTATCATATATAATAACATCATTCAATGTATATACTTATATACATATATACATATACATACATGTATGGATGCTCCATTACGTCATTTTCACACACATATATCAATATGTGTATATATGTGTATATAGGCATATATCGTATATATACATTATTTATACAATCATCCAAATATATTTGTCAAACTATCGATAGTCATATATACATCCAACATATATATATAGGTTTCCATCTGATACCCTCAAGCCCATGAGAAATATATCCATGAGTATGCAGAGTTATGTCTACCTTTGTATATTCATGTACGTGCTAACTTATGCACATGGGCTTATCATTGACATATATATACACATATATACATTCTATGTATATTTGTTTGATTGATTACGCCAAGAACATAAGAAAAGATCTTTCACAAACCAAGCACTCAACACCAAATCAAACATCCTCAAACAAGATCAAAACCTATTTATCACATGAAGCAAACAATGATATGGATTGACTTACCAATTTCCAAAATTATGACTAGACTTAACCATTCTATATGTCAGTGTGTGTGTGAGTTTAGTTTAGGCTTTGTTAAAGGTTTCCAAACCAAATCCCTCTCTTGAGTGATAATTCCCCTCCTTTTCGAGGCTTGATCCATTCATCTGCATCCAACTCAACACATTCACAACAGTAGTTAGATGTTCTCAATACCATCACATAAATCATCATTGAAATATCAAATTCAATAAGAATAATTTCCAAATATTCATTTCAATATAACATTAATCAAGTTAACATTCATTCATTTCATTCTAAATGATGCAATCAGGGTATACATGGAGGATCATGATGGGCCAAAAAGTGGCGATATCTAAGTGATATGATGGCCCATGTGGCTGACGACCTTTTTTAACCCAAAATTGATGAAGCGAAAAGGTTTTTGAAAGGATTTTCTCAGCTTTCCATCAATATAAATTATGATTTACTTTGAATTTAATAAATTATTATTATTCATTTTCTATTTGAATTACGACAAAAGTCCTGATTGATAGGCCGATTGAAAAACATCTATAACTTTCAAACAGTATCACATTTTCTAAATCTAAAACATGTGTCACATTCTATGCTTCACATATTATAGGATTAAAAAAAAAAGAAAATCATGAAGTTTTGACCAAGTTAAGGTGGTTAGACATACGAGTTTTTATAGTTTTAAAAATTTGTAATAAAAAAATCATAATTAATTATTTACTTGAAAAAAATTATAAAAAAATATGCATCACATCGGGACATGAGCCCCCTACTCATATCTAAAATCTTACAAAAAAATATTATCATTTTATTATGGTTTAAAGGGTGGTCAGATAGACACCTACTTCTTATTTTTTCCTTGAAATTTAAGTACTACTGCATTGAAATTTCAAATTTTCACCAAATAGATTTTTTGTTAATTAAATGTAGTAGTTTAGAAACTATATTCAATTTTCTACAAATTCTATTCTTACATATTTTTGAAATAATATAGATAACTTATTCAAATTTTTATCTCAAGTTGCCTAAATCTGATTTTCTGAATTTTATTGTCACTTAAGGGCTTATTTTTTCCATGATGATCCTGCACATGTATACCCATCAAACAAAGTGCATTCACATGATTTCTAATCAAAATTGCAAACACATTCATATATTCAATATTCTAATCAATCTTACTAATTGTAAATAGATAAATGCACAATGGGGTGTAACACAACTTTGTTCTTGGTCAACCCTTCTTGCCTTAGGAGTGGTTAACTTTGTGTTCTTGGTGGTTGGGGTCATTGTAGTGTGGTCCTCCTTCTCTGCCTTCCCTTTCTATGTGGGGAGGTTGTTTTTGTCTTTGGAGTTCCTTCTTCCAGCACACTGCCTGACTCGTGTTTGGTCAT
This sequence comes from Sequoiadendron giganteum, assembly GCA_007115665.2. Classification (NCBI taxonomy): domain Eukaryota; kingdom Viridiplantae; phylum Streptophyta; class Pinopsida; order Cupressales; family Cupressaceae; genus Sequoiadendron; species Sequoiadendron giganteum. Next base: position 617,317,677 of record CM021108.1, read on the forward strand.
TTTCTAAGTATGGAAGCTTGGATGATCTTCTTCTCGACCACTCTTTAGATAGTTTCCTCTGGTTGTTTTCTATTGGAGCTGGTCTTGGTCTTGTAGAGATGGAAGTAGGCATTGGTGGGGTTGGTGTTAAGGTTGCGGGGTCCTTGGGTTTTTCTTGTTTTTTCCTTGTTTTGGACTATGTGTTCTTTGTGCTTTTTTTATCTATATTTCTCTATACTCCTTTTCTAGCACCTAGGGTTTGGTCCTTCTACCCTGTTATCTTGGAGACAAAAAAGCTTAACTTTATGGGTGTCTCTGATACTTTGGTAGATTTGATTTTGGTCTTGGGTTTTCCTATTTTGGAGGACTACTCTCATTCTCTTTGTATAAACTCGCCTTTCTGCCTTAGGGGCTTGGGATTTATTGGAGGTGTCCTACTTTCTTTGAAGTTCAGGTATGTTTATTATCACTAGCTATGGGGTGATAGTTGGCTTGTTTTGTAAGTATTTCTAGTGGTGGTGGGAGCTAAATTCCCTATTTCAAATTTTTGGGTGTGAAAGACCTCTCTCCTTTTAGGTTAAAAACCCTAGAAGTGCTAGAGAACCCCCTTTTCACCCAAAATTTGTGTTCATTTTGGTGAACATTATTTTTGAATACCCTCTTTTCTGATTTGGAGTCCATCATCATCCTAGAATTAGATTGTATTACATTTTTCATTGGTTAAGTTGTATTCTAGGGTTTCTAAAAATTTTCATTAGTGAAAGAGCATATAGGTTGCATTTTTGCATCTTAAATCATTAAACCTTTTTGAAAATTTTCATTTGCATCTTAGGTATGCATCATACAACATACAAAACATGCAAATCAGTCAAAAACATCTTAAAATTAAAAAAAAAAATCCCCAGTAGAACCAATTCGACACCTTGGGAAACCTAGTCCCTTTATGCCCCTACAACAACCTTTTACAGACCCTACCTTTAAGCTTTTGTTTGCTACCATTAGCTATCTTTATTAGTGGGGTGACTTACTGTTACATGCATTTTACTAAATATAGATTAAATTGGTCCATCTCATGCATTTATTCATCTCAATTTTGCATCTACAACATTTCATTTTCAAATCATTGCATTATCTTGCTTGAAAACTAAAAAATTGCATTTCCTTTTAAGTCTTTACATTGCATCTTAAGTTTGCATAGTTTATTTTTCAAAAATGTTAGTTTCGATCTCCAAAATTTCAAAGAAAAAGTTAGTCAATAAATATGTTAGTCATTTATTCAATGTGTTCCCTAGTTATGACAATCTATTAGCTCAAGAGAATGCAAATGTTAACATTTGTCTTCAACTTACACCCCCTCTTATCTCTCCTATTTGTGAGGATGATGTGTTAGAAGCAAATAAAAATATAGATAACCATGATGATCATAAGTATGCTTCTCCCGATACCTCTCCTTTACGTGACAAAGGTATCTTGGCAAAAGAAGGTACAATCATTGAGCATCATGAGGGTATTGTTTTTTCTTATCCTCATTCCTTTTGGGAAGATATCATAGCACAAGAGAATGAGATTACAAATGATGAGGATGATAGATTGATCTTAGATAATGAAATATTTAAGGTCTATAATAACCATCTTTATGATCCTTCCCCTACTTATCATATTTTTGAAGACATTAGGGAGAAAAGGAATGAAATCATAAATACCAATGATAATTATCCTTCTCCTACTATCCCACCTCAATGTGAAGAAGATAGTTTAGTGTTAGAAGATATCCTTCTTGAGAATCATGGGAATCTTATTCCTCCCTTTCTTGATGCCCCTACCATTTGGGAAGACCTCTTTGAACAAAAAGGTCCAATAATTGGTAACCATGAAACTAATAATGGTCCTTCTCTTTATGATTCCCCTATTTATGATGAAGCTAATTTACAAATTCTAACCATGGAATGTGATGAACATGTTACAAGCTCTCCTACTAGGGTGGATACTCTGGTGCAAGAAAAGGAGACTTTAGACAATCAACTAGAGCCTTCTCCTAATACCCCCACTATCAATAAACAAGAAAATAAAACCATTGATAATTCCCTTACATACGATGAATTTATCATTGTGCAAGAAACTAACAACATTGTTGAACTCCTTTCAAGCAATAGTAATGTGTCTTCCTTGGGTGATGGTAAAAATATGATACTAGATTGCCCTTTCTTAGACATGCATCAAACATAGACCGTTGAGGTTATGCATATGCAAGTGTCTATTAGATCCCCTCTAATCAATGAACCTCATACATACCCCATGGGAAATCCTAAGAATCCTCTTATTCCTTAGCCACCATCACACAAGCAAAAAACTCAAAACAAACTCAAACTCACCCTTTACCCACCTAAGCACAATGTTTTATACCAACCATGTTACAATGACCTCTCTCACATATATGACAAAGTGTATACAATCAAGGACAACTTTCAATAAACTTTATATACTTATCCACATAAATAACATTAGTTACTTCTCCTTACCATGTAATTAGTGTAGGATCATAGCATACTCACTATTGCAAGGAGAAACATATCATCATCTATTCTAGGCTCATCCTTGTCTTGCACTAAGTGGGGGAATGGGGTTCAATAGCATATACTTCTAACAAATGTCACATTATAATAAGTCTGGTAATTAATTAAATACAAGTTATTTAATTAAATGTCTAATTCAATCTACATATGAATGAATTTAAATGATTTATTTATATTGTTCATTTTCTACATTCTTCTATCTTAATTAAATAAGTTTAGTTACTTATTCAATTTAATCACTTTTCTATTTCTTCTTAATTAACTAAATAAGTCTTAAAATTTATTTACGTTTATTATCACATTGCTTTTTTTTAAATAAAGTAAATATTCTTCTTTTCCAAATCATAAAATCATTCTTATCTTATAAAAATCCATCTCACTTATAATTAAATATTTTAATATTTAATCAGAATCTTCTTATCCACATTCCACACATAATTAAATATTTTAATATTTAATTAGAATTTTCCAAAAACCACATGTCACATCAAATTAAATAATTTTATTATTTAATTGTTGAATTATCTTCAACCACCAAAACTAACTCATAACTAAAAATGACAAATGGAAATTTGTCTTTATTTTTGAGTGAAATGGTTTTGTGGGAAGGAAACTACATCTTCCTGCTTTCTCTCTAGCCTTCATCTTTTTCTCCAACTTCTCCATCTCCCACTATTCATCTTACCAGACTAAATCTCAACCATTGATCTTTTCCAACTAAGCTTTTGCCTTGAAAAATCTATAAATAGGACCTCTTGGCTCTTTGAAAAGACAAAACTATTTGCATAATGTGATAACTATAGTCAAGTATTCAAGCGATCAAGAATCTTAGCATAGCATTCTAGCTTCATTATCTTAGCATTATCATATCAATTAGTTGCATATCTACTTCATTTCATAATCATTTAGCATAGGAACTTAGTTTCTTGCATTTTTGCATATTTACTCATTCTCTAGGTTGTCATTCTACTAGGATTTTGCTTACACAATCTGAGAGAAAGCAACTTTAAATGAATCCTTGGAGATAGAGGATGATGAGATGGTTTTGAATTTTTTTTTTGATTTGAAGTGTTTTAATCTTTTAGATTCTTTGATATAATGTTTCATTGGTGTGTTATTGAGTTTAATAGTTGACATAATTTCACACACACATTTTTGGTGCCCACTTTGCAACATGGGTGATAGGGAAGAAAATCCTTTTCATAGGATTTGTACATAGGGAAATAGTTCAAATTATGAAATAACCGATGAAATGCTTAAGGAAGATGAACAATATCCACATTTTCACATAGCTATGGACAAGATCTTAGAGCAAAATAAAGAAAGATACTTTCTTTTATTGGAAAACCAAGGTGCCAAATTGCCCTTTGACTATGATACAAAGAACATCAAAGAAGATCCTCAAAAGATTGAAACTTCCTTAAACAATCTTAGTACTCTTACCCAAAAAATGAGAGAACTACAAGGGAAAATTAAGGAAATACAAGGGGACACAACTAAAAATTATGCTTTGGAGGATATTTGTCCATATCCTTTTGATAGACATATCAACATGATCCCATTTCCAAAAGATTGTGTAATTCTAAAATTTGATAGATACAATGGGAAAATAGATCCTATCGATCACGTGAGGGAATTTAGAAACATGAGCCTTGAATGTGAACATGAGGAAACATACTTGATGAGATTTTCCCATGAAGTTTGGGTGGACAATCAATGGAATGTCTTTCTAAACTCACTCCGCCCATCAAGACATTTGAGGAGTTGATCAACAAATTTATATCCCAATACTCCTACAACATTCAAAATCAAATAACTATTCTTGATCTATGCAAAGCAAAGAAAAAGATTGGAGAACCCTTAATCACATTCCTATAAAGATGGAGAAGATTATTCACATGATATTCATGTCCAGATCCGGAAAAGGAAAAGATGGATATCTTTATTGATAGTCTTGATCAAGAAATGAGTTATAGGCTCAACCTTCATTTTCCTCCACATTTTGAGAATGAAATCACTATTTAAGGAGCCTTAGCCAAGAGAGGAGTGATAAAAATTGACAAAGATAGTCCAAACTCATCCAATCATAACAACAATAATAAAAAAATGAGATTTTGGACTAGAGAAACAAGAATATTATCAATGATGTGTGGTAGATGCAAACAAGGTGACAACTAAACCATCCATCTTCAATCTATCAAGTACCCCATGCAATAACACCAATCAAGGAAATTCAACCAATCAAGGCAATAGCAAAACCAATCAAGGAAATTTTAACAATAAAAAAAATAACAATAATCATGGTAACTTCAACAATAATCTCAACAAAACTCAAAATGAAAATCTACCCAAGTGACATTTTTTTCAAATTGACGAAGTTTCACTTCTTTGGGCCAATCTCTTGAGTGAGCTTTCAAAGAGCTTATGGGTAAAAATTCCATCACTTTACCACCTCAAAGATATTATGAGTCATGAGTAAAACAACCATCATGGAATGAGTCGTATTACTATGACTACCATAGATGAAAGGGACATAGGATAAATAATTATCAAGGATTGAAAAATTTAGACCAATATTTGATAGAAGATGGCATAGTAACAATCAAGGGACATCATTCCAATGAAGATAATCAAGCATTTACGAACCCTCTTCCAAACTATCAGAAACGAGAATCAAATGACAAGGGAAAAAGTATCAACCATGTCTAAGATACCATAATCAACCACATTTACATGGATGACCAACAGGTTAACATTATCAAGGTCAAGGAAAAGAAGGAATATCAACAATTTATTGTGACAACGAGAGGACAAGCTAAAGTTGTCTTAAAAGGGAGCTCATCCAAAACAAATGTCCCTCCCCCAAGTCAATATAATTTATTCCTGATTTGGATATTAACAAGTTTCAAGCCATGGTGGGATACTTGTCCTCACCCACTTGCCTATCATTTTCTAAAAAAGATGATACCTCCATGTATCATCCACACAACTCCTCACTTTATCTAGAGGTCATGAACCATAAAACTCGAATTAGGCATGTATTAATAGATGGAGGAGCCAGATTGAATATTTGTACTTTAAAGTTGGTTTGTGCCTTAGGATTTTCTAAAGATTCTATTGATCCAAGAAGGAAGATAAAAATTAAATCATATGATGATGAAGAGCGAGCTTCCAAGGGTCTTATCATGTTGCCTAATAGAGTGGGACCTATTCAGAAAAATAATTTTTGCCAAGTTTTGGATCGAGACCTTTCTTACATCATACTTTTGGGTCGTCCTTGGATCCATGAGATGCAGATAGTACCATCAACATACCATCAATGTCTCAAATTTCCCTATGATGGATAGGAGATAACTATACCACAAAATCACAACAATAGCCAATTTTTTTATAATCTCAGAGCAACTCAGGACACTTTTGTACCACATAATTGAGAGGCTCTTTTTGTTTCCCCTTTAAATCATAATGACCAGTCAAAAGAGTTGATAAATAAATTTGACACAAAATTGCAATTAAAGGAAAAAGGGGTGGGAGAATATTCATTATGCCTCTCTAAGTTACCTATCTCTCCAAGATCATATGGCTAGCCCACAATATCCAAAGAACAAGTTGCAACAACCTTCACATCATGAGCACAATCTTCAGTGCCCATCACAATGTTTGATGGAAAAAATTTCAAAGCTAATACTCAAGAAAATGAAGCTGAAGATGGAGACATTCTCAAGTGGCTATATAAGGATGAAGATGAAGTCGTTGTACATATCAAATTTCCTATAGAACAATATGGTAAAGGCTATATTATAATGCAAAGGATAGGCTATGAAGGAACTAGCTCGATAAGTAAAAGAAAGGAAGGAATTGTAGAGCCCATTCAGCCTACAATAACACATCCAAAGGATAAAGCAAGACTTGGGTATGGTGAAGATACAAAAGAAGAAACTTTAAATTAAACTCAAGAAGACACAACTTTAAAGAAATACCATGAAGAAATAGCTTTAACAATTCTCAGATTACAAGATAACTCCAACACTAATTCAAATGAATATAAATGGGATACAATTTATGATGATGAATTTTGGAGAGATAAAAAGGTTGATGTCATACAAAAATATACACCCTTACTTACACAAGGATAAAGTTCAAGGACTCAACCACTTGAATACTAACTTCAATCTAACCATGACTCAAGCGAGGATGATTCGGTTCAAAATGAGATTGATAATCGATAGGAGGATACCATCATAGACCTTCCCTATACTGAGAATGATAACTATGTTTATGTCATGACCTTAAAAACCATTGACCTCACTCAATTAGATGATCCTTTTCCTTTAATCGATCCTGAGCTTATTGATTGGGATAAAACTAAACCTAGTGATATCCCTATATTCCATGATGATGAAGCCATTGTAAATTTCCTTTTCTCTTCCAATCCTGAAATATGTTCCACTAGTGAATCTCATGATCAAGTTTTCAATCAGGAGAGTGCCAAGTTTCTTAGCTGCAAAATCAATAATATAAAAGATCGATCTAACAGTAAAAACCAAAAGTGACAGTGTTAAATCATGAAAAAGGAAAAAGAAAGAGGATATCTGATGGTGAAAACCTTTCAAAGGAACTGAAGGATGAGAAACTTGACACTCTCCTAGAACACTACCAAGAGAGATCTTCTATTTTGATTGAGCCAACAAAACCAATCAACATAGAAACTATAGAACAACCAAAGATACTACAACTTGCTACTTCATTAATAGAGGAAGAGATACCAAAGTTCATAGAATTCTTGAAAGCCAATCAATTCAAATTTTCTTGGTATTTATGCAAATATGCCTATACTAGATCCCAATCTCATCATGCATCATTTGTCTATAATGCCACAGGCAAAACCAGTAAAGAAAAAACTTAGAAATATGCATTTGCACGTCGCATTATTGGTCCAAGAGGAATTGAAGAAACTATTGGATGTAGGGTTCATTCGGTCCATTGACTATGTAGAATGGATCTCCAAGATTTTACCAGTATCAAAATCGGATAGGCGTATTAGAATTTGTAAAGATTTTTGGAACCTGAATAAAGCATGTCTGAAAGATGATTTTCCTCTAGCTAACATTGACGCAATTATGGACCTGATAGTTGGACACGCCATGTATTCACTTATGGATGGATTCTCAGGATATACGCAAATCAATATCATGCCTGAGGATCAAGACAAGACTGCATTCACATGTTGTTGGGGTACCTATTGTTGCAATGCGATGTCATTGGGACTAAAAATGCAAGTGTAACCTACCAACAAGATATGACCACTATTTTTCATGACATGATGCACACATTCATGGAAGATTATGTGGATGATCTATTAGCAAAGTATTACACAAGAGAGGGACATCTAGAAATCCTATCTAAAATATTTGTCAGAATGGAGAAATTCAATTTTAGACTCAATCGAAAGAAGTATGTCTTTGGGGTCAAATCTAGAAAGCTTTTAGGATACATTATTTTAGAGAATGGAATAGACGTAGATCCAATGAAAGTCCAAGCCATCATGGAAATTCCACCACCAAGAACTATCAATCAAATTTAATCCATGCAAGGAAAACTACAAGATGTCAGGAGGTTTATTGTGCAACTAGAAGACAAGATTGTTTATTTCAAATGGGAGAAAAGTGTGAAGCAACGTTCAATCAAATCAAGAAATATGTGATGATTCCACCAGTCTTGGTTCCACCAGTACTAGGAGAGCCACTCATACTTTACATTTCAACCACAGAGGTATCCTTGGGGACATTGTTGGCACAAAAGGATAATACATGAAAAGAACGAGTTGTATATTACATTAGTAGGACCTTGACAAGTCAAGAGCTCAAATACACTTTTATTGAAAATGATTTTTTAGTAGTAGTGTTTGCTTCCCGAAATTTGCGGCACTATATGTTAGCCCACACAATTAAACTTGTGGCCAAAATTGATCCATTAAAGTATCTCTTGAACAAAGCTACCTTAACGGGTAGGAAAGCCAAATGGGTAATTATTTTGAGTGAGTTTGATATCCACTATGTAGATCAAAAATACATCAAAGGACAAGTCATAGAAGATCACTTGGCTGAAGTACCCTTACAAGTAGATCATCTGATGCAAATTGAATTTCCTAATGTAGATATTTTCACAACAACAAGAAAGAAGTCATGGACACTATATTTTGATGGATCCTATACACAACATGGAATAGGGGTAGGAATTATATTTGTCACACCTCATGAGCATACTATTCCACAATCCTACTGGTTAATGTTTCCTTGTACCAATAACATAGCCGAATATGAAGCACTGATTACTGGAATGAGAGTAGCATTGGAATGGTGGATCAAAGAGTTACAAGTCTATGATGATTCACAACTTGGAATTAACCAAATCAATGATGATTATTAGACCAAGGATGATAATTTGATGCCTTATAAAAACATGGTTGATGATTTTAAGAAATATTTTTCTGAAATCAAGTTCACACAGATTAGGAGAATTTACAACAATGTTGCGGATGCCATGGCTACAATTACGTCACTACTACAACTATTAGAAAATAAAACTCAATATGAATTCTTGGAGGAACAATTATTTACCCTTGCATATGATAATCCCAAGACCCAAATCATCTATTATATTGTTGGTTCTGATTCCCCTTTATATGGCAAGATCTATACCTACTTGAAAGATAATATCTTACCGTTGAATTTGTCCTGAAATCAAAAGAGAAATTTTATACGCCAATCCTCTTGATATGCCTTAATCCCTGACACCCTTTATCGACGTGGTCTTGATGGTACACTTCTTAGATGTCTTGAATGTGACGAATCTAAAAAAAGCCCTACAAGAAGTTCATGGAGGTATCTGTGGAATGCATTCAAGTGGATTGAACTTAGCTAAGAAACTTGTCAGAATGGGAATATTTTACCTTTGTAAATAAATTTCCAAAGTGTCAAATCCATGTGAACCTTATACATGCACTTGTGCAAGAGTTACAACCTTTCACTACAACATGGGCTTTTTCTCAGTTGGGATTTGATCTTGTTGGAAAAATTCATCCTTCTTCATCAAATGGACACAAGTTTATAATCATGAATACATAATATTTTACCAATTGGATTTAATATGTCCATTTGACAGCAATAACTGACAAGTAAATTCCATCCTTTATATTTAATTACATCATATGTTGGTATGCCATTTCTAGCTCCATTATAACTGATAATGGGAGACCTTTTAAGAATTGATATGTCAAATAAATTTGTGAAAGATTCTATATCCAACATATGTTCTCTACACCTTATTATCCACAGGAAAATGGAAAAGCAGAGGCTTCAAATAAAACAATCCTGAAGATCCTGAAGAAGACAATAAATCATGTTGGTCGTGATTGGCATGTTCAGTTGAATCCAGCTTTGTGGGCCTATAGAACTAGCATTCACACACCAACATGAGCCACACCATATGCCTTGGTGTATGGAGCTCAAGAAATCTTTCCATTATAATTTGAAATACCCTCTCTCAGCGTCTCACTGAAGGGACTCATAACTGATGAAGACTACAAATTTTCCCGACTGCAAGAGTTGGAACTACTAGATGAGAGATGAAAATGTGCAACTAATCACTTCAAGAGTTATCAAAAACTCATGGCCCATAGCTATAATCAAAGAGTCAAACCATGAAAATTTCAAGTGGGTGACCTGGTCTTGAAGGAAAACCCCTGCAATCAACAAGATAGGGAGAAGAAAGTAAAGTTTGAACCAAATTGGCTTGGTCCATTTTTCATTGTGGCAGTATATGGTTCTGGAGCTTATCAACTGTCTACACCTGAAGGGGACCTGTTTGAAGAACCGATCAATAGAATTCATCTTAAGAAGTTCTATGTCTAAACTCAAACTGATCTGTATAGGATCTAGACTAAATTACAGTATTTAAATGCTTAAACTTTTACAATGCTTTACAATGATTATTTCAAGTTAATTAAAATGAAATTAACTTAAGGAAATAACATAAAGAACGTAATCAAGATGATTATAACAGAATGAAAAGAAATGAGAGACAGAAAGAGAGAAAGAGAGAAGTGCAAACAGTGTTTGATTTCGGAGTTCGTCACGAGAGTGACTACGTCTCTGGGTCCACTCCAATAGAGTGTGACCGATCCGATTAATCTCCAAATCAATTACAAAAGCACCACCATTCTCCAAGCATTTCGGCAGCGTAACGATGCTCTGATATGCAAGAATGATCTGAAAGAATTCTCCAACAAGACCTCTCTTTGACGCCTCAGCATTAGAACTTCATCACCTGAAAAAAAAAAATTCATTTTTACTCTCACCTTACACCCCTTTTTATACAAAGAATTTTCTTAATTTAGCCTTCAACCAAATGATTTGGAAATATTCACCAAATACATAAAAATCCTTATGAATCTCCCATATTTGCATATAAAATCTTAATAAAATATTCCTAATAATCTCTTAAATCAATTTAAACCCCTTTAAATTATCTACTCCCGGGCTTAGGAGGTTTTGGAGGTTTGATTTAATCCCTACAAGGATTCTTGTTTGTTTTTTTTACTTTGAATAAGGAGTTTGTTTTGATTTTTATAAGGCAATCGGCTTTGATAACTCATCAAAATACATCGATGCCATACATATCTTAGATTGTTCGCGGGGTGTATCGGTGGCACTTACTTTTATTGGGCCGGTGGTCGGGGGTTCAACCCCGGCCGCTGGCTTTATATAGCCAATTTTCAGCCGTTATACAACAAAAGGAACCCGTCGCAACATATGGTAATGACCGCCGGCTTTGGTGGAACGGTGGACGGGCTGGCTAACTGCCCGGAGGTCGCGGGTTCGAGATTACCGGCTAACAAACTTTTAACAAACAAAGAAAGTCGTCAATCCGCGGGGAGAGAAGAGAGAGCACGTGCCGCACTAGGAGGGTGCCACGTGTCTAACGAAGATTCGCCGGAAGAGTCAACAGTTTCCACATCAACTGCCATGTGTCCCGCGATAATTCGCCAATAACTCTGACGTGTGCGATGACCTATATGCCGACCGTGTTGACAGGTGCCGACGTGGAGGTGATGTGTAGACTGACTCATCTGCCAACTAGACGATGACGTGTCCCGCTGACTCAGATGCCACCTGGATGCCACGTGTCGGCCGCCGATAGGTCCGTACCATCTGACTCACATGCCACGTCACCTGTACGGACTTGACACGTTTCAACATCTGGTTGGTCCACTTCGGATTTGTACGGACTGTTGACGTCATCTTGTACGGACGCTGACGTCATCATTCACCTTCCGGTCACCAAGTCAACCAGGAGCTTTGACCGCTGATAACTCTCACGTCCGTTGTCGGATTTCGATGAAACGAGTTGCATTGGAAAGCTTGTGACGAGATCTTCCCGATGATGCCAACTTTGACAACTTTTGACGACATCATTTTTTTCGTTTCCTAGATGCCCCTGATTCCAGTTTGACCAAAGGTTTGACTGGCCATAACTCGTGCAAACGGACTCCTTTTTGCTCCGTTCGAGTTGCGTTGGAACCGGGACACTGAGCTCTTTCTGATGGTGCAGATTTTGGAGAAAAACGAGACACTTCAATTTCCACTGAAAAATGTCCAACGGATCACAAACAACATAAAAAGTTCTGAAAAAATCTAAAACAACATAAAAAGTCCTGAGAAAATCCAAAAACAACATAAAAAATCTTGCAAAAATCCAAAAACAACATAAAAATTCCTGAGAAAATCCAAAAAACAACATAAAAAGTCCAAAAAAAAATAAAAAATCCAAAAACAACATAAAAATACCTAAAGAAATCATTAAAAAAAATCAGAAAAACTCTTGAAGAAATCATAAAAAGTGAGAAAATGTCTTGGAAAACTAGACGCCTTGATGAAATCTAGCAAACAAGCATCTTGGTGATAACAAAAAAAGAAGAGAAAAATACAAAAATACGAAAAAAAAGAGTGAAAAAACAAAAAATTGTTACCTTGGTGAAAACTTGGAAAATAGGCGTCTTGGTAACAACAAAAACATAACAAAAGAGAAAAATGTGCAATAAAAACAAATGGTGAAAACCTAACAATTAAGCGCTATTTTTGAACAAGTTGGATCTTCCATCTATTAGTTTATGTCCACCATCCTATCAACATAATATATTTCCATCATTTGCACATCATGGAGGCAATTGTGTTTCATCATGGTTTTGTGAACATTGTTCATATCCATAATAATCAGTTGTGTCTAACTGGGGGCAAGATACAAACTCAACGGGGGAAAATGACTTTGGAGCTATCACAACAGAGAAATGGCATTGCAACAAACACATCAAACAAAACAAAAAGAAAACACAAGGACAAGACAACATTTGGCAATCAATCATACATGATCAAAACACTTATCAAAAAGCATAACATTAGGTTTCCAAATTAAAATGGATGACCTAATCTGAATAATGATTGAAATACTTCAAGAAAAGGTTGAATTGTTGTTTTATGATTTTTGTTATTATTCGTCTGGAGCAACTCGATGTTGTCCTAGACTAGAGAAGAAAGGAAGGAGTGTGATTTTTCTTTGTCTGTTGTCTATGATTTGAGCATTATTACTATGCAAATTTGTGGTGGGATGTGCTCTACAACTTATCATTGATGACATTTCAGAATTGGCCTAGGAAAAGGGTTAACTTTCATCTATTTATGCAAGCAATACTCAGGTCATCTCGGTTCAATTATACCTAGATGCTTGTATTACCTTGCAATATCAAAAATCATGAAAGTTGTACTCAGGTCATCGTTGGTGTGAATATCCCCTTTGATGCTTGTACTAACCTCCAAAATTTCAAAAGTTCAATGATGATAAACAAGCATAAAATAGTTCTCAGAATGATAATTTTTCATGGTTAATATAGATTGCATTCATGTTAGTTTTGCATTTGCATTATATATTTTCCAACGTTGGCAAAGCATCAAAGCCAACATATCTCTCTAACAAAGGATTGAGTACATTTGACATTACAAAAAAATAAAATCATCATCCATTTCAAGTGCATTATCATTTTCATTTCATTCATTCACTTAAGTTGCATTATCATTTTCATATCATTCATTCACTTAAGTTGCATTGTCATTTTTCATATCATTCATTCACTTAAGTTGCATTCTCATTTTTCATATCATTTAAAGTGTGTTATCATTTTTCATATCACATCAGTTCTTAAGATTGAATTTTCATATCATTCATACATTTATAGACATAATCATTTTCCATCACATTGTCATTTTCACATCATGTATACATCCATTTACAAAAATTTAGAAAGAATTATCATATCATATCATCATCATACATCCATGCAGTAGATTATATATGTGAGCATCAGAAAAAATACAAAAATATACATTGCAGTACGTATCATTTACATCCATCTCATATAGCTTTAAAACATCATTCACATGAAATAATCACATCATAAGCATTACGTAGAGCATTGTAGTAGAAATTAAATTCATACCTAGGCATCCATCATAAATGCATACATCAGAGAGAAACATGTAGATAATGCATAGATCAACAATATATGTTGCATATCATACTATCAAACTCAATGTCAAATGTAAAAGGATATCAAAACAAGGAGAGATAAAACATTTTAATGTGGCATGAAATATTATAAAAGTGTATACATCAGCATCATAAAAATGGTACATCATCATGGTAGAAATACATCAAGGTACTGTACATCAATGAAAACTAGCTGGTGCTACCTCCTAACACTATCAGTTTCGCACCACCTGTTCCTCCTGCACTAGATGTACCTACCCTAGGGGCTCCGCCTGGTGGCCCTCTTAGAGGTGGATGTGTAACACCTCTACTTGTACTCCAAGAATGACTCCTAGAGTATCTTCATGACCTACTGGCAAAATAAGGAACTCACTGCTCGGGAGGTACTACCTACTCATATCTCAACTTGTAGTACTCTACCTCCTGAGATAGCTCCAGTGTCTTGGCCAAAGTATCCCTCATAGAGGTAGCCTCTACAACACTCAAAACCCTCTTTGCAACAACCTCAACCTATTGGTATCACTGCCTAGTGGTATCTCTCTTAGTCGTAATTTGGGTAACCTGTGCTTGTAACTTTTGTATAACTGTAGCATGTGCCTGTGCCAAATCACCCTGTAGGCTCAGTACTATGGACTGCAAGGAGGCTATCTAACTCTGATCTAAGGGGCCTCTCATATCAGGCCCAGAACCTACAATGGAGGGTCTCCTCATCGCTTCCAAGGTAGCCCTACCACCCCCACCTCCATTTCCATCATCGCCATCATCATCATCCTCATCATCATCATCCTCATTCTCATTTTCCTCCATCCCCTCTCTCCTCCACCTCTGCCTAGGTCCCTGTGGTATAGTAGGCTCCTCAAGACTAGATAGTCATGGTGTTGGATGTGATGTAACATACTATGCATAGTTTGCAATCATGCCTCCGTCAAGAATATCTTCTCTAAAGTGCCACATCTATGCCCCTAAAGTAATGAACTCTGCAACAACTAGATCAAATGAAATCTAGGTTCCCCACACTAAAATTTCATGCTAGTTGTGAGCATAAATGGTAGAACCCTGAGGCATCCCCTAAATCTGACAAAACTATCTAAGCACCTGACCCAACATAAATCTCTCAATGATATATGGGGTGTGACCGATCCAGTATCAAGAAAAAAAAACATAAGGCATCTCCTTGGAATCCTCCAACCACTGCTCATAATCTAAGTACGAACACAATATAACTGTATCTAGATCATCTAGTACTCTCTACCAATAGTCTAATTTTCCCAGCCTTGGCTGGACAACAGTACTTGCATATGCAAAAATATATGGTCGCCCAACTGGATGTTGTCTATCCCCCAAAGTTTGTGTAACTGCTATATGTTCCCATGCCCAGACCTAGAGTAGAGAACATCTAACGACCATGCTCCTCCCTCCACAATAAACTATCTGATGTAGCTCATGCTATAAATGAGTGAGTATGCGCGATCCCCAAGCATAGCATGTACCTTGCATGAGCATGATCTCAAGAACTTAACCCCATCCAACTACCAATCCCTTTGACCTACGGTCAAGACATAAGAAACCACCAATAAATCCTGCTAGTACACAAGGCAATGAAGCATACATCTCAACCCATGTAATCTCATATCTGACAATTTGATCATCTGCAAAAATTATCTTCAAGGCATCGGTGCCTCCTACTCTCTAGTGTCATATGTCATGATCTTTCCCATCACTGGAATCTGGAGAATCTGATAAACATCCTTGGGAGTAACTGTCATCTCCCATGTAGCTAAGTGGAAGGTGTTTGTATTACTATGCCACCTCTTGGTGAGCGCAGTCAACAAACCCTTGTTGAGCCTCATCTCTGGCATCTCTAGCAGTGAATTCAACCCACATGCATCAATGATATCTATGTCTTCTTAATCAATAACTGGAATAAAGCTCCAAGTCTTCAAGAATTTCTCCAGCACCTGAAGAAACCCTAATCTCTCCTATCAATTCAAAATATGTCAAATCAAATCAAATCAAATCAAATCAAATTAAATCAAATCAAATCAAATCAATCAATCTTACTAGATTTATTTTTCAATCATGAAATAAAATTTATCATTCTTACTATTTTTTTTTCTATCATGAAAGAAATTTATCAATCTTACTATTTTTTTCAATCATGAAAGAAAATTTATCAATCTTACTATTTGTTTTTCAATCATGAAAGAAAATTTATCAATCTTACTATTTTTTTTTCAATCATGAAAGAAAATTTATCAATCTTACTATTTTTTTTCAATCATCAATTTTTTTTATCAATCTTACTATTTTTTTTTCAATCATGAAAGAAAATTTATCAATCTCACTATTTGTTTTTCAATCATGGAAGCAAATTTATCAATCTTACCATTTTTTTTCTCATTCATCATGAGGACAAATTTATCAATTATCCTATTAGTAAGGCTCATTCATCATGAGGTCACTTTATCAATCATCCTATTAGTCCTATTAGTTATCATCAGTCAAACATAAAAAAATCACTATCACATGCTGAATCAATCGAAAAACATCATCAATCGAGGAGAAAATCATGCAAACTTGCTACAAATCCTCATATGTGCTATGAAACTCATATGCACTACTAAACTCTCCAGATGCGCTACAAAATTCATTGTATGCATTGCCAAATCAAATGCGCTATAGTTTTTAACCTATGTGTTGCATTATGTCTCATTTTAATTATGGAATCATATATGCTACAAAAATGGCTAAATGTACTACTCTGTGTAAATCACATGGAAAACTAATAAAAATGTGCCAAAATTTTTTCAAATTTTGACGAATCAAATCAAAAGGAGGGTTACACAATACATACTAGGGGTCCATAATGTGTTGAGCACTGGTGTCATTGAATCCACTCAAATATGTGTTGGTATATGGGAAGTGCCATTTTTTCTCACTATGGAGCTCAAATTTTTCAAAATTCACTAAGATAACAATGCACAAATTCTTTCAAAAGTTGCTTTTTACCTCTATTTAAGGGTGAATGGAAGGGTAATTTTATGACATTGTTTTATCCATGGGGTAAAATCAAATTTATTCATCTTCATATAAATATTTCAATAGCGGTTTCCATCAAATCATCTTTATCAGTCGATGAATCGAACAACAAGTCAATAAATTTTTTCAAAAATCATTAAAAAATTCCAAAAAATCTAAAAAATCTAAAAAATTCAAAATTTTATTTGATTCATCACCCGAGGGGGCATGCAAGCATCATTTTTCCAAAATTCACATCTGGGGAAAAAAATAAATTAATTCTTTGAAGCAATGCATAAAACACATCACTTCAAAGAGGGTTAAAATGTATACACTTAAAAATGGTCACATTATAATAAGTCTGGTAATTAATTAAATACAAGTTATTTAATTAAATCTCTAATTCAATCTACATATGAATAAATTTAAATAATTTATTTGTCTTGTTCATTTTCTACATTCTTCTATCTTAATTAAATAAGTTCAGTTACTTATTTAATTTAATAAGTTTTCCAATTCTTCTTAATTAATTAAATCATCTTTACAGTTTATTTAATTTAATTATCACATTGTTTTATTCTAAATAAAGTAAATATTCTTCTTTTCCAAATCAAAAAATCATTCTTATCTTCTAAAAATCCATCTCACTTATAATTAAATATTTTAATATCTAATTAGAATCTTCTTATCCACATTCCACACATAATTAAATATTTTAATATTTAATTAAAAGTTTCCAAAAATCACATGTCAAATGAAATTAAATAATTTTATTATTTAATTGTTGAATTATCTTCAACCACCAAAACTAACTCATAACTAAAAATGACAAATGGAAAGTAGTCTTTATTTTTGAGTGAAATGGTTTTGTGGGAAGGAAAGATCTTCCTACTTTCTCTCTAGCCACCATCTTTTTCTCCAACTTCTCCATCTCTCACCGTTCATCTTACCAGACTGAATCTCAACCGTTGATCTTTGTCAAATAATATTTTGCCTCCAAAAATATATAAATAGGACCTCTTGGCTCTTTGAAAAGACATAACTATTTGCATAACATGAGAGCTATAGTCAAGTATTCAAGTGATCAAGCATATTCACATAGAATTCTAGCTTCATTATCTTAGCATTATCATATCCATTAGTTGCATATCCACTTCATTTCACAATCATTTAGCATAGGAACTTAGTTTCTTGCATTTTTGCATATTTACTCATTCTCTAGGTTGTCATTGTGTTGGGATTTTCCTTACAAATCTAAGAGCATGCAACTTTAAACAAATCCTTGGAGATAGAGGATGATGATACGATTTTGAAAAATCTATTTGTTTTGAAGTTTTTTACTCTTTTAGATTCTTTGATATAATTTTTCATTGGTCTGTTATTGATTTTAATAGTTGACATAATTTAACACAAACAAGTAGCCTTGCTCTTGTATGTCACTTGTCATTGTCTCTTTTGACTAGTCGTTAACCTTTCATGAACATATAAGCGAAAGCTTGGGATGTGGATGAAATTTCTCAAGTTAACTCACATGTGACATACTACCTTTTCATGATGTAGCTCAATACGAAAACATATGACTTGGCATAGGGATTTCGAAGTTAGCTCGCATGTATTCTTAGCATTTATCCTTGGCTACTTTAAAGCAATTGCTCACTGTGATTGTGTAGCAACCACTTTAAAGTGGGGGCATACATAGATGAAATCCTTTTTCAAATTTCATGGCATGATTTTTATTTTTCTTGTGACTTTTCCTCTTCTTAGTGGTGTCATTGGGTTTGATGTCGCCCAAGAGTGTACGATCTACTTACATGGCATGATGCAAATGAGGTGTCCCATGGGAAAAAATTAGATAGTTTGACTTGTCCTCTTTTTGAGACATTAAGCATAATTCTTCCTAAGAAGAAGACCTTACATAAACAAAGAAAAATACCATTTATCTTTACATGATATTTAAAAACATTTACAAAAGCATTACAATATGGTTCCCTATCAAAGTTATCAAGAGGGTCACTTTGGTATGGTTAGTATGATGGGAAGCCAACGCATTGGCATGAATTTGTCATTATTTGGTGATAAGCTTACACACTGGCATGAATTTCTCACTAAACCAGTTCTTTGGGACTTCTCACCCAATGGACAACCATAAGTTTCTTCACCTCAGAGTGAGTATGCACTTTTGGACAAACAACCTAGATATGATGCACAACTCACTAGACAAATGATCAAAGCTTGATCCACCTTTTCAATTTCATTCCTCTCTTCCTTTAGTTCTTTTTAGTGCATGATCATGTATCTTTTTTGCTACAAATCATTTACCTTGTGCATGTCCTTTTGTGCTTATGTTGGTTTGACTTAGGATCTTGGATCCTAGGGGCTTGACCACCTCCTTTAATCCTTGTCATCCTTTGTTATCCACATTAGTACAATTGGACCCCTCTTGAATGTCTACTTGAATGTGATTTTGAAGCAAGTTCATCCTCTCACTAAAGTGGGGGCTAAATGTGTCACTAGAAATTATATACTCTTAAAGAAAGAGCCAATTTTTTGCCTAATTTGGTCCTATTTTAGACATCTTATGACGTAATCATCATTTACATCATCATTAATATCCCTTGTAACCCCACTTTGTGCATCCCAAGGCTTATTTTGATAAAATACCTGATAAAACCAAAATAAAAACTAAAATTATTCACTCCTGGACAATCCAGCTAGAAAAAAGAGCCCCTGTGGGACCAAGTCGCCCATTTGGGTGAATTAGTCCCATCCAAGTGGGACTAAGTTTCCCACCTTGGTGACTTAGTCCTATTTGGGCTATTTTTTGGGGTTTCAATGAGAAAAATTAGGGTTTAAGTTTTATTTTCCTCTATGTCAGCCTTGGGGATCAAATTAATGGGTGTTTTAGGTGGATTTCCTATATCTACACGCCTCTAAACCCTAATTCATAACTAATGCATTCATTCTTCATTCTTCAATTCTTCTCAAGAAAGCTAGGGTTTTTAGCATTCTAAGTCACCAAGACATCTTTCCAATGCATTCAAGGGTAGATTCTTCAACCATTCTTACAATAATTCAAGATTATCATTATGGCAAGGTATTATCTCCATTAAATTTCATGCTTCACTTATTTATTTCATAATTTTGGTTTAATTACCTAAAAGGGGTTTGACCAAGGCAAATCCCCATGCCTTAACACCCAACATTTCTTTCTCTCTTTGTGTGATTTGTAGGTATTGTTTGTAGAATTTTCAAAGAGAAAGATTGGAAAAGTTGTCAAAAATTTATCAAAATTCATTCAAAGTGGTCAAAGCCCTAAGGGAATCTTTGAGAACACCTACAGGCCGAATTCTGTTGTTTTGGACTCGAGAATTTACCAAGAGCACAAGTGCAGGTCGGAAGCTACATATTCCCCTTTCGAACTTGCAGAAAAGCCAAAGTGGACACTTACCCTAGTTGTGTTGACTTAGTCCACTGTACAAGTTTTCTAGAGATTTCTATAGATTCAAACACCCATTTGGCTGAAATGCCCCCTTGTGTAGTTTTCTAGATCTGGGACTAGGTTGCCTAGAATGACGAATTAGTCCCAGTAGACCAAAATTCTAAATTCAATGGCATTTCCAATCTTCCTTCTAACCTCTATAGGTTTCCATGTGCATCTCTCTAGTATTTTTCATTTCTGTTATAGTTTGCAAACATTCTTAGGCCATTCTTGCATACAACAATGTGTTTTCAAACAAATGGCATTTTCTAGGTTTTGCATTACTAGTATTTAATCACTTTTATTAGTTCATTTCATTTAGAACACACGATTTAGACATACTTCAATCACATTAGTATTAATATTGAATGAACCCTCCAAGGTTTGGGTGTGAAAGATCTCTCTCCTTTTAGGTGAAAAACCTTAGAAGTGTTAGAGAACCCCCTTTCCCCCCAAAATTTGTGGTTCAATAATCATTTACTATGAGAATTATCAATTGTTGGGAAAATATTACTTAAAAGATGTTATGTTCATCTTAAGATTTGAAACATATTAAATTTCTTTGTTGGAAAGTTGATATGCAATTTGGTTATAAAAGGATTTTTATAATCTTATTTATGAGTAACAAATATATATGTATTTATGGCAATTAATGTAATTATTTTTTATATTTAAATTCTTTTATCATATGTTATATTGATTTTGAGAATGCATATATTTTTACCATATCATAATATTGTTAATAAATTTTATATTTTTGAACTATTTGTCACCTTTCATCTATCTTGATAAAGCATATTCTATTTATTTCATATTTTAAAACCAAACCATAAATATATATTAAAATAAATATTTAAACTATACAATTATAAATAAATATATATATTATATTTTAAACATATTTTATTTTTTAAAATAAATAATTACATATCCCACTTTTCATTGATATATGCAAAGTGACAATAAATTGTATATATTTTAACTTTTTACTACCTACCATCTTAATAAAATATAATTATATCTACTATAATAAATATTTGAACCTTACAATTATAATTGAACATTTAATAAGAATATACCATATTTTAAACATAGAATAATTAATGTTAGGTCCCACTTTTCAATTCATATACCAACTAGGTGATATGGATTCCACACCAATATCAAGCTCTCTCCCTCATCTGCCCCGAATTCTACTTTAAAAGTCATTTCATCACAAATCTCTTATTTCATTTATAATTTTCCTATAATCATAGTCCTCGTTTGAAATAAGTGCAATGACAACCATTACCCATATGTCACCCACTAATGGAGATATGATCACCATTCTTAGCATTGATGGAGGAGGCATCCACGGGATAATACCTCAACAAAAAACATGAATTAAACCATGTCAATTAATTACTAAATAAATTAAATACATATATTCCAACTAAGATAAATTAAATCAAGCATAAGATATAACTCCTAATTCATTATACATAATTAAAAAAACAAGGTTACAACACTCATTCCTTGAATGAGGCAAGATCAATAATCATAATTACAATTACAACTTCCACCTCGATAACAATCGAGGGTTAAAATAATACAAGATCAACTGAAATGAAATAAACAAGAGCTGATACTGAATCCAATGAGCTATCCAACTGGAAGTCTCATCCACATGAACAAGAAGAAAGAGCCCAACATATTTAGGTGAATGCCACCCAACCAAGTGGAACCCAAAGGCCCACCCCCTGTGCTAGGATATAGTAACAAAGAATTCTAATGAAGACCATCTACCCCTAGACATGGAATAACACAGAACTGATCCAAACTGACACAACCAAACACATGTTCCACACAAAAACAATGCAAGTACATCACGAGTACAACACTAGTACAAAACAAGTACTACTCAACAAGGCCACAATGCTTCCAGATATAAAGTAGGATAAGTAAGTTACGAGATCCATACACAATATAACAAGTAACATCTGAGGTCACATCAGGTATGTTAAGGAAACCATACCCCTAAAAACCAAGACCGACTGTTGTCCTAGATGGAATGTCATCACACAGCTCGTCATGGGTTATCCTTGGGAATCTTCATAGGCTCTGGCCCCCATAAGAAAAGGTTATCCTGGTGACCTTTACTGAATCTCGACCCCCATACTCCCTCATGCGGAGCCAAATACCTTTCGTATAGACAAGATATATGACCTTGCCATTCCAAGCCTTCCCACCCATCCCAAGTCTAAATGAGCACTTGAGTCTATGAGTGAGGTAAAATTATCTTGATTAGTGAGAAGTTAGTCCTAATCTTCTAAGTATTGTTTTAGTTATCACTTGATTAAATCACTTCTGAAGGTTATCTTGGATACCTCTTTGGGCTCTGGCCCCTACGGAAGCCACTCTTCTATTGACAACACATAGACTCTAAACACCAAGGGAAACCAAGTGCATACCATCCAAATAACATAACCACTCCAACTTTAGGAGGGTACCTAAAACAAAACACACTCCAACATTGGAGGTACAAACATAAAAAAGCCACTCCTTACAAGGAGACGTGGATCCCATAATCCACTCCTTACACAAACGACACAAACACCCTCGTTCGTGGAAACCGGGTAAACATTGACTAGATTCCATGCACTACCCAAGGAACTCATAATAGGTTGACAAACATGACACGACAACCCACACCACTGAAAATGACAACTGGAAGACTTATTAAACACTATCACTCAATTTATTTTCTTTTCAAACGAAGACGAAAACCGTTCACAATCACAATGAGCAAGAAGACAGTAGTTAAATCTACTTTGGATTTACTAAATCCATTTCTTCATTCACATTCATTAATTTATTGCATTAAATAAACTGAATTGAATAACGACTCTTTGGACAAGTGGATTTTTTAAACCAAATATTTCATCCTCTACTTGTTTTCAATCATTATAAGATACCCATTTGTTTCAACAACTCGGGAATAACATTTTCAAAGTAAATACATGTTTCCTCTTCTCAACCTAATTATTTCGAAAACAATCTAACTTACCCTTAATAAGCATATTGATTAAAAATCAAACACAATGCATCATCAAATATATTATTTAAAAAAAACCAATAATTAACTCTTGCACCTTAATCTAAGTTCCACAATTGCATTTAAATCATGCATTATCTGAATCAAATATTTAATTCCCACATTTAGATTTTAACCTACCATTGATTTAAATCAATATTCCAAAATATGCATAAATGAAATATTTATACCCTATATTCCAATTATAAAATTATCTCATTTATATACATGTTTATCAAATAACACCTATATATATGATTATTTAATACATATATATATTTACTCAGTTATAGGTTAATACTCTAATATTATAAAATATAATATTAAATATTAATATAAATTATATTAATATTTTAACATTATATAGTATAATAATACATATTAATATATTTATATTATATTAATATTATAATATTATATGTATTATAATATTAAATATTAATATTTACTATTATAAATATATAATATTAAAATATTAAATAAAATATATATATAAAAAAAATAAAACAAAGAAAAAGAACCTAGTCCACGCATTGGTCCGTGTGCAACCCTAGGTCGGCCGCGTGCCATACTTGGGCGCCGTTCCAAGGGCTAGCCGCGCACTTGCTTCGGCTGGGTCGGCGGCTTACCAAGGCGGCGACCGTGAATTCTATACAGGGGCAGGGGGGTTTTGGCTGGCGCATGGCGGAGGTGGCCACTATGGCGGAGGGAAGAGGCGAGCGGGGTGGCGGATGGGAGGAGGGGAGTGGCGAGAGAAGGAACGACGGTGGTGCTGCGAAACACAGTCGGCCACCATTACTGGCAGTGACGACTGTGTAACACAGCCAGCCGCGGGTGAGGGGGAAGGCTGCGAGGGTTGCACCGGGCGTAGCTCCCCCACACGCTTCCCATGGGGGGCGTGGTGGGGTGAGCCCCTAGCGGCTCCCCCAAAGCCCTCCAAGAAAAAAACAATTTAAATTTTTTTTATTTTTTTTCAATTAAAAAGACTGTCATTTATTTTTTTGAAAAAAAACCCCAAAAACTAGAACTAACAAAAATATGCAGGCCCTAACAATTTGAAATTTCATGATTATTTTTTGTTGGCCAGCATAATTTCACTATGGAAGAATAATATAAAATATAGAAACAAGTGTATATATATATATTTATATGAATATATATATATTTATATGAATATATATATATATACCTATATACTAATATTTGTTTTAACTAAAATGAGATTTCAACAATACAAATAAAACAGAATTGAAATCATAACCTATAAATAAGAATTCTTTTAAAATTGAATCAATCTTTTCTTAAGGGGAGAGGTGATCTTTAAATTTGAAAGCAAGAACTTGCATGGTTTTAGTTTTGCACACAAACAACAGGTTTCCAATGTTTTCCCTTGACACATAGACCTTTGAAACAAGCAAAATTCAATTCAAACAAGATGATAACCTGATTTTTCTTGAAGAGTGATGAAGAACCTAATGGTGCTATGAAACCCTCTTGAGCTCTACAGATTCCTTGAGCCTTTTCTCCAAACCCACAAAATTTAGCAAACCTTCCCCTTCTCTTCTCAATTTTTCTTCAAAAACTCCGTGATTCCCAAAATTGAAGAAAAATTCCATAATAACCAAAAAAACTAAAATATCTCTACAACAACCATCATAAATTTCTGAAAACAGAAAATGCAAAATATCTCTTTTTTTTCAATTTTGAATTCCAATTTTCAAATTTGACTTTCTAAAACATTTTCTTTTAATTTTCAATTTCCAAACCCAATATTCATGAATTTCCAAAATGCATAATTTAATTCGTTCCAACACAACTAATTAAATTAATTAATAAAATAAATTTAATCAATGATTAAATTATTTAATTAAATTAAATTAATAATAAAATAAATTATATTTCAACATAATTCCTAGATTAAATCAATCACAACCTAAATGCATTAAGCCATTTAATTACCCAATTTAACTTGCAATCAAATTAAATCAAGACAAGATGATCAACATAACTCGACTGACACCTGACGACACATAAGGACTAGGGTGACGACTTGGCACGGAAAATCTAGCTACTATCTCCCAATCGAATACCGTTGGGCATTAGAAATGCTCAAACCTGTGAAACCAGCTGGAGTCGATGTCCTGTACCTGTCAACCTGTAACAAAGAGAATATCCTTATACATAAACATGTCATAATTAAAACACACCGTGAAGAGGAGATCACAGAATCGCAGGGCACTCGCAAGCGAGTGATGTGATACCGTCCCCTTCACCAGTATAGTAGTACTAACTGACAAATCTAACATACTAATATAAACCAAAACATAAACATCATTAATTCGAATATCCATAAATGGTAATTAAAACATGACATAAGAATAACATCATATTAAAATACCATTACATCAAAATATAACATTAACGTCGCTTTATAGATAGCGATCAAATATAGTCGAGTACCATAGTCGAGGTACTAACAGAAAATACAACATAAGAAGGTATCTGAATATCAAAAATACATCAAAACAACATATCAATGCAAGGACATACTATCCAACCAGAAGGCAAAACGGAGGGGTATTACACCCTAGTTGTCACCTAACTGTCAGGAGCCTTTCAATGACAGTTTATTTTTTGGGATCTTCATCCTTGTCATGCTCTTGATTGCTAATAATTTTTTATGGTAGAAAATTTTAAATTTCCAAAATTTATGGTGTTAGGTAAATTCAAATTTGGAGAGGGAATTTTGAATAGACAAAAGGAATGTAACAACCAAATTAAGTCTAGCAGTAGAGTAGCAAGTAAGTTGCAAGTAGTTTGAAGTTGCAACAACCATAGAGAATGTTTTGTGCAAGGAGCAACAGATAACTCCGGATTTCTTAGAGATTGCAAGGAGCAGCAGATAGCTCCATACAAATAGGAAGTAAAGAGAGTTCCCAAAAGCTCACTTTTTGTTGTAAGGAGCTCCCAAAAGCTCTAGTTTGTTGTAAGTTTTTATGCAGCTCCAAATTTTTGTAATTAGTTTGTAGTTTGAAGTTTATGAATCATTTTGTAAGAGTTATTTTCTGACTTTAATAGAAGAAGCAAGTTTTCATGCCCAACTATGTGTCTCCAAATCTGTCCTGCTTTATTCTTCTTCATTTTGTGTTTTGGTATTCCCATCTGTTTCGGAAACAAAGTAGCAACTCTATGTGCATTTATGTTTAAATTCTCGACATGGTATTAGATCTGTGAGAAATTTTGACATGGTATCAGAGCCAAAAGGCCCTATGTCTTGAGTGATTTGGGAATTATTTTTTCTAGGTGTTTAAATTTGTTTCTCTTGGAGACATGGCTAGAGATGAGAGTAAGCGTTGGCAGCAGCCACTATGATTTAATGGATAAAACTATGATGTTTTGGCAAAGAAAATGAAGACCATAATGGTTGCAAATAATTTGTGGGAGTTTATGATAAGTGGGTTCACTGATGTGACTAATCCAACATCATATGCAGTCCTCACAAACAAATAGAAGACCCGGTTGAAGGAGGCAAGGAGGAAAGATGCAAAAGCATTGAGTATGATTGAAGTAGCCTTGATAGAGGCCATTTTTACTAGAATAGAAAAAATTGAGTATGCAAAGGAAGGTTCAAAACTCCTCCAAACTAGTTACAAATGGATTGATAAAGTCATATTAGTGAAGCTCTAGATGCTTCAATGAGATTTTGAGACTCTCCAAATGAAGGACAATGAGTCTATCTCATATTTTCACACAAGAGTATCTAGTTTGATAAATCAATTTAGGGTGAATAGAGAATCCATGGAAGAGAAGAGGATTGTGGAGAAAATCCTCAAAAATTTACCCACAAAGTTTGATGTAGTTTTGATTGCCATTGAAGAGCAAAGGACCTCTCAAATTTATCTATTGATGAGATGATGGGTTCTCTAAAAACCCATGGGCAACACCTAAATAGGTCTGCAACTTCTTCCCATGAGAAATAATTCAAAGCTCAAGCCAATGCAAGAGGTAGGGGGAGAGGTAGAAATAACTCCAAATGTGGTAGAGGCAGATCTGGACGTGGAAATTCTAGTGATGATAGCTCAGGGTGAGCACACATCCAAGAGGGAGCAAGCAACTCTCATTCTAGCTTCGAACAAGCCAAGAAGAACAAAAAATCGAGTCAGAAGCATGACAAGAGAGAAATGTTGAATGTTATTATTTCCATAAGTTTGGTTATTATGCAAGTGAGTGCTGGAAAAAACAATGTGATCATTCCAAGCAAAGTGCAAATGTGGCTAAAGTTAATCAACAAAAGGCCTTCATCATGTGCAACAATTTTGAGCAAGGCAATGGTGAAGTATGGTTTTTAGATAGTATTTTTAGAAACCACACGAGTGGTAGATTTTATTAAACCTTTCATTCATAAAAATTTCAGGTCTGAAATGAAAATGGGGAACAATGAAATAGTTCCAGTTGTAGGCAAAGGGTCTATTTTGTTTCAGACCAAGCAAGGTGAGAAAAAGGAGATTGATGATGTTTATTTTTCCACTGGTATAAAGCACAATCTCATGAGTATTAGATAGTTGATCCAAAAAGGATATAAGGTGTTGATGGAGAAGGGAGACTGCATTATTTATGAGAAGGATGGAACCAAGAAAATCATTGAAATAGTACAAATGATGAAGTAGAATTTTCCATTGAGGTTGTAGAGGTGTTTCTCATCTCATTCCGTGGTTGCAGGAAAATGTACATCAGTACACTAGCAAGCAACCTTCAAGACATTCATTCAAGACCATTCCTAGCTTTGGAGCCTTAGGTATACACATAGGCTATGCAGGTTTAAATATTTTGTCAAACAAGGGAATGGTTGGAGGTTTACCAACCATAGTGGAGCCTAGTGGTAGATGTGAAGCCTATATTATAGGCAAGCAACATAGGCAACCCTTTCAATCGAGAAATTATAGAAAGGAAAGAGCACCATTGGAGCTGGTGCACACTGATTTGTGTGGCCCTATGAAAATAATTTCTATTGGTAAGAGCCAATATTCTATGGCCTTCATAGATGATTACAACTATAAGACATGGGTTTATTTTTTGCAACATAAATTTGACACTTTTGATAAGTTTAAATTGTTTAAGGACCAGGATGAAAAGGAGAGTGGACATTTCATCAAGTTCCTAAGGTCCGATAGAGATGGAGAGTATACCTCCAATCACTTTATATATTTTTGCAAGAAAAATGACATTAACAAGGAGATAACAACAACTTATACTCCACAAAAAAATGGAGTGGCTAAGAGGAAAAATAGAATGATTGTGGAGATGGCAAGAAGCTTGGTCAAAGCCAAGAGACTCCCAAATGATTATTGGGGTGAAGTTGTAGCAACAACAATATATTTGATAAATAGAAGTCCTACACAGGTAGTTTTTGATAAGATTCCACAAGAGGCATGGGAATAATGCAAGTGAACATTTGAGCACTTGAGAGTGTTCGGGTGTGGGGCATATGCACTTGTACAAAAAGAGAAAAGACAAATTTTGGATGACAAGAGTGAGAAGTGCATCTTCATGCACTACAGTGAAGAGTCTAAAGCTTACAAACTATATAACCTAGTCACCAAGAAAATTGTTATTAGTAGAGATGTGGAGTTCTTAGAGGATGAGTTTTGGCCTAGCCTGAGAAATCTTGAAAGATCTGTACCGTTCCTAACAGCTCTGGTCGATGCAAAGAAAGAGAATGAAGTGCAATAAGGTGATGCTATGGAGCCTGTAGTAGCTCATGATAGCTTCGTACAAGCTTCTGATAGCTTTGAACCATTGCACAAACATAGACAAAGAGCTCCAAAAATCTCTAGACAAGGTCTATGCAGAAAAGAAACAACAATAGTGGAAGTTCAGACCCTAATATTTCCTCCCTAATACCAAGAAAGACAAAGAGTATAAGGCAAATCTGCCATAATGAAAGGTATGATGAAGAGCTTGATGAAATCACGAATTTTGCATTATTTTATCACAGTGATAAAATTCATTTTGAGGATGCTCTGAAAGAAAATAAATGGTGTGAAGCCATGCATGAGGAGATAGATGAAATAGAGAGGAATAGAAAATGGGAGCTAACTGATTTTCCTCCTAGAAAACAAGTTATTGGAGTGAAATGGGTCTATAAGAGAAAAATCAATGCCAATGGAAGAATAGAGAGACATAAGGCAAGAATAGTTATCAAGGGATACAAACAACATTTTGGGAGAGATTATGATGATATATATGCTCCCATTGCAAGGATGGAAACCATACAGGTATTCATAGCAATTTTATCCCAGCACAAGTGTAAGGTATTTCAAATAGACGTGAAGTCTTCCTTCTTAAATGGAGTATTGTAAGAGGAAGTGTATGTCGAGCAGCCACCCGGTTATGAAGTTTCAGATCAAGAAAGAAAGGTATATATGTTGAAGAAAGCTCTTTATGGGCTGAAGAAAGCACCACAAGCATGGTATAGTAGGATTGAATCATATTTTTTAAGAAATGACTTTAGCAAAAGCAATGGTGAACCCACTCTTTAAATCAAGGAAGCTGATGGTAAGATTTTGATTGTTGTCTTGTATGTTGATGATTTAGATTTCACTAGGGATGATGATTTCCTCATTGCTGATTTTAAAGAGGTCATGGAAAGAGAGTTTGAAATGACGGACTTAGGTTTCTTGAGGTGTTTTCTAGGCATAGAAGTAAAACAAATGCATGACGGTAATTTTATCTCTCAAGAAAAGTATGCAGTAGATATTTTGAAGAGGTTTAGGATGCAAGATAGCAAGCCTCCCCCCACACCAATCGCCATAGGTTTGAAGTTGAGAAAGGAATATTTTAGTATCAGTGTGAATCTGACCATGTATCAGAGTTTGGTTTGAATTTTGATGTATTTAGCAACAACTAGGCCTGCTATAATGCATAGTGTAAGTTTGATTTCTAGATTTATGGAGACTCCAAAAGAGTCACATTGGCAAGTAGGTAAAAGAATCTTGAGATATGTGAATGGAACCAAAGGATATGGCATCTTGTATGGTGTAGAAAATTATTTTGGGTTGGTTGGTTACACAGATATTTATTGGGCAGGGAGTGTGGATGATAGGAAGAGCACATCTAGATTAGTGTTTCTCTTGGGATCGAGAGTCATTTCATGGGATTCCAAGAAACAACACATAGTTTCCCTATCTATAGTTGAGGCTGAGTATATAGAAGCAAAGGAAAAACCATACCAAGCTATTTGGCTAAGGAGGATCTTAGCATATTTGAAGGAAGAACAAAATGATGGATCAACTATATTTTATGATAATGTTTCATCAATAGCTCTGACGAATATCTAGCTTTTCATGGAAGAAGCAAGCACATTGAAATCAGGTATCACTTCATAAGAGAATTAGTTGAGAAAGGTGAAATCAAATTAAAATTTTATAGGTCTGAGCAGTAGCTTGAAGAAATTTTCACCAAAACATTGAGCAGAGATTGCGTTGAGCACCTAAGAAGAAATTTAGGTGTTATTGATTTGAATGAAGAATGATGTTGTTTGATAGCTCATTCAAAGGGAGAGTGTTCAAAATATTTATTGTCTGAGCCCTTTCCTTTCTTACGTCAACTCCTCAAATGTCACCTAACTGTATGGAGCCTTTCAATGACATCTTATTTTATGGTATCTTCATCATTGTCTTGTTCTTGACTGCTCAAAATTTATTGTGGTAGGAAATTTTGAATTTCCAAAATTTATGGTGTTAGGTAAATTTTAATTTTGAGAGGTAATTTTGAATAGACAAAAGGAATACAACAATCAGATTAAGTCTAGAAGCAAAGCAACAAGTAAGTTGCAAGTAGTTTGAAGTTGCAGTAGCAATAGAGAATGTTCGTTGCAAGGAGAAGCAGATAAATCTAGATTTCTCAGTGATTGTAGGGAGCAATAGATAACTCCAGATGAATAGGAAGTAAAGAGAGCTCCCAAAAGCTCCATTTTTTTTGTAAGGAGCTCCTAGAAGCTCCAGTTTGTTGTAAGTTTGTATGCAGCTCCATATTACTACAAGTAGTTTGTAGTTTGAAGTTTATGAATCCTTTTGTAAGAGTTATTTTCTGATTTTAATTAAAGAAGCAAGTTTTCATACCCAACAGTGTGTCTCCAAATCTGCCTTGCTTTATTATTCCACATTTTTTGTGTTGGTATTCCCAGCTATTTAGGAAACAAAGCAACATCTATGCGTGCATTTATTTTTAAATTTCTGACATGGTATCAGAGCTGTGAGAAATTTTGACAGCAATCGATTTATGCTTTTCTGAGAGGCCCCAAATATAGTGGGATTTATCTACAGAATCTTGTAAGAGATTTAGTGAGTGACGTTGGATTCCACCAACTACTAATAAATGTGGTGATCCCAACCTACGATACCAATTTATAGCAACCTATAATTTTCTCTACTTTTGAGGTAGTTCTTTTCTTGTTTCTTTAATTAGATTATTTAAATACCATTTCTTTCTAAATAAATAGATCATAATTTGTACCTATATGTGTTATCTATAGGCCAAACATGATATCTCAAAAGACACGTATTTATCTTATATATGCATTGCTACTTAGGCTGTACCAACATATCTTCCTACTGACTATTTCCAAACAAAAGGGTTTTTTGGCAAGCCCCTAGAATTCAACCTCATAGATGGAGGAGTGGCCACTAACAATCTAGTAATACTTCTTCCATTCTCCCCACTTATTTTTTATTTCTACTTAGCTACAACTAACTTGAATGTTCTCGATTGTACTTTGAATTTGCAGACTTTACTTGCTATCAATGTAGCGACAAAAGAATCCCTCAAGAACGATAAAGATTGGGTACCTCTAAGAAAAGAAAAGGTGAATTAATTAAAGAAATAAAATGATGAAAATGGGGGTTCTCCCCTTCGAATTTGATCACAAAACCACATACAAAACTATGTAAGAAGACAAAAAATATACTTGAAATAGATGAAATGAAAGAGAAATCTGCAATATGTATTATTGAAAAACTGAAAAATGAGATACATAAACATGGAGCTCATATGCTCTCATACAACATGGGCTTCAATCTTACAAAAATCTGTAAGTCAACATTCTAGCTTCATTTCAACAACATTTGGGTATGCAAAACTTAATTTCTCCAAGCCATGCCTCTCTAAATGAGAAGGCATGAATTAATAGAGAAATTGGTAGGAGAAAACAACTCTTGGTTGCCAAAACCATTAACTTAAACCACCTTGAGGAAATTACGCCCAACCTTGGGAGTTTGAAAACCTTCCATGAGGAAATGTTGTTCAATGCATGTCAACCCTCTCTTGGGTGCCTAGACACTTAGCCAATCAAATTTGGTGGGTTATGACATCTTACACCTCTTATAGATTCCTTACAACTGTCAGTAACAACTTTGCATGCAAATACATGCAAGAAACATGCAAGATTTCATTATAGCCCACTTTAAGACTTTTCATGACACATGTACATGCATGCAAGACCTCTTTTGACCTCCTCCAGAAGTGGGAGCCCAAAGGGCATATTTTTTTCACAAGTTACATTTACCTAGTTACAGAGGTTATTTTCCCACCAAAATTTACATTAAATTTTCACTCAATGGGAATTTACAATGCTGCATAATAAAATATTATTTTCTATTACCTAAGTCCTTATTGAAATC
Organism: Sequoiadendron giganteum; assembly: GCA_007115665.2. Taxonomy (NCBI): domain Eukaryota; kingdom Viridiplantae; phylum Streptophyta; class Pinopsida; order Cupressales; family Cupressaceae; genus Sequoiadendron; species Sequoiadendron giganteum. The sequence goes on from CM021108.1 coordinate 617,351,076, forward strand.
AAACAAAGAAAAAATTAAATATTTATTTTGGTAACACAAGTTTGCCTTTACACCTTGGATGCTCATGCATCAAAAAAGTCACTTTAACTTAAGGAATTCAACAAGTATTAATGGGTAGCATTTTTAAGCAAGACAAGAGAAAGATTAAAGTTTTATCTCTTGGAACTAGGTATTGTTGAAAAATAGGCACATCTGAACTGAAGATGGATTGACCACAAAGTGGGCAAGTATTTCAGTTGTAGAGCACTCCAGTGGAAAATGAGAGGTCCTAGGTTAAAATCCTAGCTGGTCCATGAATGGAAAATTCAACAAGGTATCAGAGCTAAACCAGTCTAGAAGCCTCAGGTGCAAGAAATGTGGCTTATGGGGGGTGTTTAAAAAAATCCACACCTGAACTGAAGATGGACCAACCACAAAGTGGGCCTATAGCTCAGTGGTAGAGAACTCCGGTGACAAATGAGAGGTCCTAGGTTCAAATCCTAGCTGGTACATGAATACAAAATTCAATAAGTACAAAACAAAATCGTACAAAGCCATTGATGTTGCAAAGTGGGGACTATTGGGATGGCTCCATCAGAAAGATATGGTGCTTCTAGTTGACACTTTTACGCAATAAAGTTTTAACATGGTGTAAATTCATGCTTCCTTAATCTCCAATCCTTTTAGTGTGGAAAGAACTATATCAAAATTCAAGTATATAAATTTCTCCATCTATAGAAGTTCTTTACCCATAAAATCTAAAGTGATCTTTACACATAAATTGTTTTATTTTTAGAAAAGGAATTGACGGGAGACACAACCTCTGTTGATATCTTTACCAAGTAAAATCCTTAGAATCTTGTAGAGATATGCAAACAAATTCTAGATAAGCCTATTTCCAGGGTTGATTTAGAGATGGTATTGTTTGAGGCAATTGGTGATGGGGACACCAACAACGATGCCTTGATCTGGTAAACATCTGTAGAAATAATCACAATTCTTGTTAATTCCATTATGAAATGGAAATCAGAGAAAGTATTAGCCAATGATTTGAATATTAATGATGGTTTCTTGACTTCTGAGCAAGTTCGCAAAGGAACTCTCAGCCAAAAGAGAGTTGAAAATATCATGATCATGGGTGGATGCAACTCATAATCCCGTGCCAACTTTGTAATCAACTGTTTCGTATAGATTTTCGTGTAAGGACTTCAACGCAACAATGTGAAAAAAGCCAATAGAGGACTATAGAACTTTAGACATATTTTGTTAGTCCCATCATGGCAGAGAATCTATATATATATATATATATATTACTTGAAATAACTTCAATATTAAAGTAGTGAAAGTATTTTCTTGTGTCGATATTTTTTTACTCTAAATATTTTGAGTAGTAATAATATATGTTATTTTTATTTTATTTTAATAAAGGAGAAGTTCTAATGATTCGTTTTTATGAGTATGACTTAGATGCAATGAGTGTTAAATGAATAATTCATTCTTTTAAGAAATGAGTTTATGCAAACTATTAATCAAATATAGATCAATGCATTTGAATAAAAACTACCCAATTGAATCCTAATATCAATATCATAAGTTTATAATTTTATTGAGAAAGGAGGTACTCATAAAGCTTGTTATATTAATTTAATGTTCATATTAATTTTTTTTAATAATTTAAAGAAAAAGTAGAAATTTTTTTAATCATAAATTATTGTCAAATTTTATGATTTTTCATTATATTTGTTGTAGATTATAAATATTGATTTTATGTTATTATATATATATGAAAAAAAATATAGATCATGTCATATATATTATTTTAATATTAACACAAATAACCAATTTAACCAAATAATTGAATTGTTGTTAATTGTTCATTCTAACTCATTGGGATACACATTAGTAGAAATAAGATTTAACATTATATTAAAAAAAATTACCCAAAATGACATAAATTTCTTCTAACATATATTATATAGCAAGGTGTACATGAAATCCAAGTTCTATGTAAAGCTCAAACTTACATTAAGTAATAAAAAATTCACAACATAATCAAATAAAATTTAATTTTAATTTTCTTGATTATATACACTAGATTTACACTAGAAATTAACATTTGTTCTTTAAAACAAATTGCATGACGATCTAAAACTAAGAATCATGAGTGGGAATGGTGTGTCAAATTCCTAAACTAGGGAGTTGGGTGGTGATAGAGGAAGGAGCTTCATGTGCCTAGATATAAAGTGGTGGATGGGAATGGATCTAAAGAGGTCAATGGTCTTTCAAACTTAGTAATTGATAACAGGTTCCACTTTCTTGTTTGGAAATACAAATCAACTGTAGTGTAGAAAAAGTTATCCCTTTTTCACACTTGATAATTAATGATAAATTGGACTTAATGTCACCTTGATCTAGTGTTTTAAACATCCACATTAGCTCTTAGGCCTTTTTTAAGATAAATTAACTTAACTCTGCCCTAATTTGGGGTTACAAGACATAATAACCCGACAAAATAACCCTGGATAGAGCAACCCAGTCACAATAGCCCAAGGAAAAAATAACCTAGGGTCATAATAACCCAAGCCAATATATCCCAAGGTCAGAACAACCCATGGATAAAATATCCCCATAAGAATATAGAGAAAGGAAAACAAAATTTATAAATTACATGTACGTTGCTAAAAAAACTTTTATTATTCAAAAATTCTTAATCAATTTATTCCCACGAAAATGCCTTTATTTTTATAATTATTTACCATTTTATAGGTTATTTAAGCATATTAAAGGTGTTTTAAGGCTATTTTAGGGGTGTATAATGGATATATGGTCTAAAAATGACCTAAATAGCCTCTATGCTGCCTCACAATCATATTTATAATTTATTTTATGTCATTTCTAGTTTACTAGCTTGATCTAAAATGACCATGTGTTATTTTGTCCATGGGTTATTTTGACCACGGGTTATTCTGTCCATGGGTTATTATGACCCTGGGTTATTTAGTCGTTGGGTTATTTTGGTTGGGTTAGTATGTCCTCATACCCTAATTTAGTGTTGTAAAATATATTTATTTACACTTTCACATTAAATTTAAGGGGCTTGTGAACTAAGTGGACCTAATCTAGTGTTTTAATTTGTTCTACACATTCACATTGGGTTTAGGGCCCTTTTAAGCTAAACAGACTCAATTTTTCCTTAATTTAATGTTGTAAAATATATTTATTTACACTTTTACATTGGATTTAGGGCCCCATTGCATTTATGACCTTTTAATAGGCCCCTGTGACCCCATATTATGTGTCCCAAGGCATATTACAATCTGCTAGACCTATTCGCTACCTTGGGTGAATGAGTCCCATCCAAGTGGGACTTACTCATCTAGAATGGCAAATGAGTCTGGTTTGGCCTATTTTTGAGGTTTGAGTGAGAAAAAACTAGGTTTTAAGTATAAATTTCTCCTATGTCAGCCTTGGGGATCCAATAAACAAAAATTTGAGTGGATTTCCTATATAAACAAGATTTAAAATCATTATTCCATCAATCCAAGAAAGTAAGATTTAATAATTCTAAGACTTTACAAGATCAGCAAGAGAGCATTCAAGATCATTTCTAAGGCATTCAAGGGCATAATTCTGCATCAATTCTTGTAGCGATTCAAGATTCATCATCATGTGAATAATCTAAAGCATCAATCAGGTTATTCAGCCATTTTTTTGTGTAGCATTGAAAATCCAAGATCAGGGGTTGTTCTACTCCTATTGTCAAGATCAAGATCTACGTCCTTCATGGCCATTTCTTGGTGAATTGTAGATTTATAAAGCATCATTTATAAGAAATAATTCAAGCTATAATTTTACATGATTCATGTTCTTTGTTCCATGATTCATGCCCTTTTTTTTATTGTTTCATCATTTGGTTTAATTACCTAAAAGGGGTTTGACCAAGGCAAACCCCTATTCTCTAACAATGAACTCTCTCTCTCTCTCTCTCTCTCTCTCTCTCTCTCTGATTGAAAATCTAGGTTTCTTGGCTCTTGAAATATAATTAAAGATTAGGTTACAATCTTGTCGGAGTTTTCTTCCCATTTGGAAGGTCATAATATTCACTAAAAGGTCATCTATAGCCCTAAAATCAGAGTTTTGGATCTAGAAACCTAGAGAACCAGATTGAGCAGACTTAGAGGTGAAGATCAAAAATTTGAAGGTCCTTAAAATCCAAACTGGACTGATTCACCACAATTGGTGAATGATTCCCACTGTAGTTTTTTTTAGAGATTTTTACATATTTGGATACCCATTTTCCTGAAACCTACTCTTATACAGAAATCGAAAACTGGGACTAATTGGCTTAGAATAGCGAATGAGTCCTAATATGCCAAATTTTTAGGATCAGTAGCATTTCCAGTCTCTACAACTTTCTAGGTGCACACATTTTGTTTTCCAGCTTTATGTTTTGTTTTACATACTTTTCTAGGTCATTTTGTAGGTCATCGCATCAAACTAGGCTTTAGTGTTGCATCTTGCATTTCATTGTCTTTTCCAAGCTTAAACTTGGTGGTGAACCCATCATTTAGCTTTAATTAATCTCTAAACATATCCTAAGATACCCTATGGTCAGACTTATTCCTTCATTCTTCATTGGGTTGAGATCTCTAGGACATCCTTGAATGCTAGTTGGAGAAAAGCGATGTTCTATGTCTTAAACCATAAAGAATATATTTTTCAAATAAATGTTTTGGTGAACCTACATTTAGAGTACCTTCTCTTCTGATTTGGATTCCACCATCATACTAGAAATACCTTGCATTAACTTTGCATTAGGGTTTGCATTAGTTAATTGGAATTCTAGGGTTTCAAATTTTTGCATTAGTAAAAGTGCATATAGGTTTAATTTTTGCATCTCAAATCATCAAAAATTATCTAAAAACTACATTTTCATCTCAGATATAGATCATAAAACATAAAAGGCATAAACTTGAATTGATTTTTTTTGAAAATTTTGAAAAAAATCCCTACTAGGACTCATTCGCCACCTTGGGCGAATCAGTCCCTTTTCATATTTTGAACTACATTTTACATAGTTAAATTCCCTATTTTGAAGCTTTTGTTTACTGTTATTGCTTTTTTATTTCAGTTTGATTGCTTTCTGTTACATTGAAATCATTATAATTGTGGATAGAGTTAGACTCTTGCATCTTTCATTTTCAACATTAGTTCATAGATCAATTAGATTAGATTACATTCAACATTCACTAGAAAATGAAAAAAAAACCAAAAACATCAAAAGAAACAAACAAAAATGGTTAACCTTAGAGAAAAATATCATTCAAACCCTTTAGTAGTGATGAATTTGACATGTTAGATGAAGCCCTAGATGAATTCATGTCTCCTAGGCCATCTAGTAAATGTTTTATACAAGAGGATGCAATCATTGATAATCATGACAATCATAATTTTTCTTCTCTTAATACCTCTCCTATTATTGACAAAGGTATCTTGGTGATAGGAGATACAATCATTGAGAATAATGAAAGTCTTGTTTGTCTTCTCTCTTGGAAATATATTATGACACACAAATCTGAGATCATGGTAACTACTTTACATACTCTCCATTCATCTCCCAACACCTCCCCTACTTGTGATAATTATTTAGTGAATAAGGATACAATCGTGAATGATCACGACAAACACATTTGTGTGGAGGATATGTTGATATTAATATATCCAATAATGGAGACCTATGGAAATCCTACTTCTCCTACTTAGGAAGACAATATAGGACATGTGGATGTAAATGTAGATAATCATGGAAATCAAACCTTTCCTTCTCCTAATATCTTCTCTAGACATGAAGAATATAGTTTAGTGTTAGAAGATATCCTTATTGAGATTCATGTGAATCTTATTCCTCCATTACATAATACCCCTACCATTTGGGAAGACCTATTTTAACAAAAAGGTCAAATCATTGGTAACCATGAAACTCATAGTTATTCTTCTCTTGATGCCTCCCCTACATGCGATGAAGCTACCTCATAACATCTAAACATAGAATGTGATGAATCTCTTATTTATTACTTTCCTAAAACCTCTCCTACTAGGGTAGATATTATGGCACAAGAGTATAAGACCTTAGAGAAAAAAAATGAAATTATGGACAACAATTAAATTTCCCCCTCTCCTAATGTCTCTCATATTGGTGAATAAGATATTATGATCCTACAAGATTCAATCAATGAGAATCATGAGGAAAACATTATTGAACAAGAAAATTCCATCATCGACATGCAAAAAATTATAACCATTGATAACTACCTTACTTGTGATGATGTTATTCTAGACAGAAACATCTATTTTGTAGTTCTCTTGAAAACTCTCCTAATAGGGAAGGTATCATGGTGCAAGAAAATGACAACATTGACACACTTCTTTTTAAAAATAGTAATACAGATTCCTTAGATGAAGACGATGAAGTAAATTTAAACTCCTCTTCACTAAGAGATCATGAAGCTAAGGATAACACTTTTGAAATCATGCACACTGGTCATCCCTTGACACCAACAACACATGTGAACCCATACACGAGATAGAAAAAGAAAAGAAAATTGAAGAAGCCATAAATTTATTAGAAGTTGTTTGGGAAACCTTTGATTTCATACCTATATTCATGGGAGAATACAAGATAATAACAAAAGAGTCTAAAAAGAGAAGAGAAACCGATAATGTCAATACAAAATTCAAAAGAATCCACCTCAACCACTATAGAACAAATGATAACATACATGAGAAAATTTGAGGAAGTTGAACAACCATCGAATCTAAAAGAAGTGAAAAAGCTTTATGGAAAAGGTTTTTAACTTATGAAGCAACTTGGGGAAGGATGTGGTTCTATAGAACAAGGTATCCATGTCCCTATAAAGCCTAAAATGTATGAAATGACTAATGATCTTGGTTATTGTCCCTCAAAACAAAAGTCTTCATTCAATGTCAACACTATCACAAAAGACTCTTTCAAGATAAATTTAACTTTGGTGCATCCAAAACTAATAGATATATCTTTAAATATGTATCAAGTTGACACCTTGTTTACTAATCATAATAAATAACCTTAGTTGCTGCTCCTTGCCATGCAATAGTTGTAGAATCATAACATAATCACTATTGCAGGTTGTACATTCATCATAATTCATCCCATTTTTGCAAGGAGCAACATATCATCATCCATTTTGGGCTCACCCTTGTCCTACACTAAGCGGGGCAAGGGGGTTATGAAGCCTTATCCTCGTATGCCACTTTTCATTGTCTCTTTTGGCTAGTTGATCACCTTTCATGTACATATAACAAATAGCTTGGGATGTGGATGGCATGCCTTAAGTTAACCCACATATGACATACTTATCCATGATGTAGTCAAATTTAGAAACATATGACTTGGAATACAATTTTCTAAGTTGGCTCTCATGTCTTATTTCATGTTAGAATTTATCATTGGCTACTTTAAAGAAATTGCTCACAGTGATGATGTAGAAACTGCTTTAAAGTGTGGGCATACAAAAATGTCATCTTTTGGAATATTTCATGGCATGATTTTTCTTTCTTGTGATGTGTTCTCTTCTTCGTAGTGTCACTGGGTTTGATGCCATCTAAGAGTGTATGATCTACTGACATGGCATGATGCGAATGAGGCATCCCATGGGAAATTCTTTGACACTTTGAACTTGTCCTCTCTTGGATACATTAGGCACAATTCTCCCTAAGAGGAAGACTGTCACACGAACAAACCAAAATCCCCTTTAGCAAAAATTTTACATGAAAAAATCATTTACAAAAAGCATTACATTATGGTGCCTTATTAAAAGTTATCAGGAGGATAACATTTGTATGGTTAGTATGATGGGAAGCCGACACACTAGCATGAATTTCATATTATATGGTGAGAAGTTGACAGACTGGCATGACTTTCTCACTAAACCATTTCTTTGGGAAAACTCACCTCATAGATGACCTGATGTTCCATGGCCTAAGAGTGAGCACATCTTTGTCAAAGCTTGGTCCACCTCATTTTTATAGTTGCTCATTTTTCTTTTAGTTATTGACATTACATGTTTGTGTATCTTGTTTTGTTACAAATTATACACCTTGTGCATGTCCTTTTTGTACTTATGTCGGTTTGACTTAGGATATTGGATCTTGGGGGCTTGACCACCTCCTCAATCTTTTTTATTCTAGACCATCCACATTGGTACAATTGGACCCATCATGAATGTCTACTTTAGTGTGAGCTTGAAGCAAGTTCATCCTCTCACTAAAGTTGGGGCTAAATGTAGTGTAGCAAAAAGTATCCCTTTTCACACTTGATAATTAATGATAAATTAGACTTAATGTCATCTTAATCTAGTGTTTTACACATCCACATTAGGTCTTGGGCCATTTTGAAGCTAAATTAACTTAACTCTACCCTAATTTAGTGTTGTAAAAAAATTTTATTTACACTTTCACATTAAATTTAAGGGGGTTGTAAACTAAGTGGACCTAATCTAGTGTTGTAATGTTTTCTACACATTCACATTGGATTTAGAAATCATCTAATCTAGAAAAACTCAAATTTTCCTTAATTTAATGTTGTAAAATGTATTTATTTACACTTTCACATTGGATTTTGAGCCCCATTGCATTTATGACCTTTTAATAGGCCCCTATGACCCCAGATTGTGCATCCTAAGGCATATTTCAATCAAAAACCTGATAAGATCAACTTATAAGCCTAAATCCTTGAATCCCTAACATTTTAGGACTAACAATAGCCCATGTGGGACCCATTCACCACCTTGGGTGAATGAGTCCCATCCAGGTAGGAATTATTTGCTGAGGATGGTGAATGAGTCCCATTTGGCCTATTTTTGAGGTTTGAGCAAGAAAAATTATGTTTTAAGTTCAAATTTCTCCTATCTTAGCCTTGGGGATCCAATTAACGATCATTTGAGTGGATTGTCTATATAAAAAAGCTTTCAAATCATTATTTTATTAAGACTACATGTTGTGAATCCAAACAAGTAAGAGTTAAGCATTTTAAGACTTTACAAGATCATCAAGAGAGCATTCCAGATCAATTCTAAGGCATTCAAGGGTAGAATTCTTCATCAATTGTTGTAGAGATTCAAGATCCATCATTATCTCAATAATATCAATTATCAAGCATGTTATTGAGCCATTATTGTGATGTAGCATTGAAGATCAAAGATCAAGCATTGTTATACTCCTATTATCAAGATCAAGATCTAAATTCTTCATGGCCATTTCATGTTGAATTATAGATTTATAAAAAAACATTTATAAGAAATCATTCAAGGTATAATTTTCCATGATTCATGTTCTTTGTTCCATGCTTCATGCCTTCATCTCATTTTTTCATCATTTCATTTAATTACTTGAAAGGGGTTTGACCAAGGCAAACCCCTATTCTCTAACAATCAACACTTTTTCTCTGTTTGTGTGACTGTAGATCTAGGTTTCTTGGAGCTTGAAAGATCATTGAAGATTATGTTACAAGATTTTTGGATTTGTCTCCCCATTTGCAAGGTCATAATCTTCACTTAAAGTTCATCTACAACCTTGAAATTAGAGTTTCAAATCCTTAAACTTGAACAAGTAGATTGAGAAGACTGAGAGGTGCAGATCAGAACTTTAAAGTTCCAAAAAATCTAAACTAGACTGAATCACCACAAGTGGCGAATGAGTCCCAATGTAGTTTTTTTCATAAAAAAATTTAGATTTTGATACCCATTTGCCCGAAACCTACTCCTGTGTAGAAATCCATAACTTGGAATGATTCGCCTAGAATGGCGAATGAGTCCCAATAGGCCAAAATCTTAGGAAGAGTAGAATTTCCAGTCTCCATTAAAGTATCTACAATTTTATAGGTGCACACATTCTATTTTGCAACGTTTTGTTTTGTTTTACATACTTTTCTCGATCATTTTGTAGGTCATTGCATCAAACTAGGGTTTAGTGTTGCATCTTGGATTTCATTTTCTTTTCCAAGTTTAAACTTGGTGGTGAACCCCTCATTCAAATTTAATTAATCTCTAAACATATATGAAGATAACCTATTGTGAGACCTCTTCATTTTTCATTGGGTTGAGATCTCTAGGGCATCCTTGAATGTTAGTTGGAGAAAAGTGATGTTCTATGTGTCAAACCATAAAGCATCTATTTTTCAATTAAACATCAACAAAAGTAATAGGAAATATTTGTCATCAAAGGATAAGGTCGAAAGCACAAAGTGACCATGGGCTGATGTATTCAAATCTTTGATTAAGGTAAAATATCTTACATGGTCCCTTTAGTTTCTTTATATAAAAAAGATAATTTTTTTTATCTTCGAATTTCTAATTTGGTTGTTGAAAAGGGAGCTTCAAAAATGGATGCATCACTGGTTGATAAATTTCTCAACCCTAGACCAAATATTGAGTTGGTTCAAAATTTGGTTTAGAAAAGATGGAAACTAAAATTAAACTTAGTAGTTACGGCTATGACAAGAGAGATCTACTCCTTTTCCTTTTCATTTAGAAAGGACATTAATAACATTCTAGCAGGAGATTCCTAGTTTCTAGGCAAGCATATTCTTGTTTTGAAGAATGACATTCTATTTATAACCTAAAAATTTAATCTTTTAAAGTTTCCCTTTTTTGAGTCTAGCTTCTTAGACTCCCTATGGAGTTTCCGTGGCTTGACAATTTGAATGACAAAAAATGCAGCAATTGAGAAATTTTCTTCAATCTTCCTTTTATCCTTTCCAAACCTGCAACCTACAAATTCAACAAGGGAGAAATTGATGTGCCATATAGGGTCTTTCCTTAGTCAAACCCTTTGTAAGTGCTTCCACTTCCACAATTGCAATGCCAATGATAAGAATGGTAATTAAAAGGAATTAATGATGAATGAACAAAACAAGATAACTCACTACCCTTTAATGGATTCCTTGAAGGATTGAATTCATACACATCACCTCAAGGATTTGGATCTATCTTTGCTTGAATTCTTGAACTCTGTAGAGACATACAATAAGGGTTAGACTTCATAAAACATGAATATGAACACACACATAATCTCACATAAAAATTGACATGATTTTAGGATCTTGAATTATTGTAATAATGATTTGAAATGTTTCTCTGGAATTTCTCGATAGTGATTTTGATCATAAGTTTGCTAATATATTTCATGCTAGATTTCTAATGATAAAATACTAGGTATTTATAGATGTTTATCCAATTTCTCAAAAATTAGACTCCAAAAGCTAACAGTTCATATTTGAATTTTAGATGTTAAGATGTCATCAACAACATATTTGAATTTGGGTCCTAGCTAAATAGGGGGACCCATTCACCAATGGACAAATATGTCTTGGACCAAATTTATAGGACACTCAAAGTTAGTGGAAATTTAATGATTGGAAGCATTTATTCAATGCTTTTCCTCCTTCAAAAATGGTAAAAATTAGGCTTTGGAATGCATAATCTAGAAAATTAGAACTTAATTTGTCCAATGAACTAGGGGGACAAAAGTTAATGTGAAAATGTTAAAGGTTACAATATTTGACACTACAATAGGTGATAATGTTCTAGTATATCATAAATGATAAAAGATATAGTAATTTGTGAAAGAAATCTATATGGGATTGTAGCAAAAATCTAGTAGAGAACATAATCTATTTATATAAATGTCACCCACTAAACTTACCATTAGTGATTTTTGGACTTTTATTTGACTTGATGATATAAAATTGTGTTGTATCTATTAGATTCGGTTGTGAAACCACCCAAGATCAGAATGATTGAAGGAAATTAAGAAAAGAGATGGATAAAATCCGTACTCCCACAACATTGAACTAGCATTCCATCATGCTTGCCAAGGGGAGGGGTGAGTGTTGTTTATATAGAAAAATAATGTCAGATAAATCCAAGAGTAATAACTCCCATTCCCCATAATAGGTGGGAGGTTTTGCCTACTTGGTAAATGTCAGATTACATGGTTATGCCTACTCAGGTAAAGACAAAAAATGGTTATGGGGAGGTGGAAAATGAGTCCAAAAGAGGGTGTGACATTCAACTACCCATAGGTGGGTGTGAGTGACACATGTGAATGATGGATTTATGCCACATGTCCTCATCCTAACCATTCTAATATAACCTAAGCAAGCTTAATAATGTGTAGGAAAAATAAATATTCCCTAACCTAAGGAAAATAATAAACCTACACCAACATCCCCCTTAGGTGGGTTAAAAGACACGAAGATGGGTCCTAGCTACTAGACCATGTTAGATACCCATGTACAAAATTATCTCTCACAATAGGATAAAAGGAGAAAACCCAATGGGACAAAACTCCTCCCCAAAAGAGAGAAAATAAAACAAGTTTCCCAACACAAGAAGAATCTCATGTAAGGAAGAAGTCCCCTCCAAAATAGAAAGGATAGGAAAGACTGTATAGCCTATCCTCAAGTAGTCAACTATGCCAATGGTTGATTCTCAAAACTAAATGTAGAAGATGGTCCATGATCACCGCACAACATTCCTCCCCTTAGGAAGAAACAAAACCAAAGGTGCATGAAGATTGTCTTCCCATTCCTGAAAGGAATATGTAGGACAAAAGTGAAAAATATATGAAATCTCAGAAAACTACTCATTTGTCTCTATGTCGATGTCAATTTTTTTCACCATCAAATCAAGTGTTCTAGGCCACACTGATGAAGATGACAATCTAGAACCTAGTAGAGATGTATGTCGAACAAGAACCAAAGAATCCAATATCTCCTATGAGGATAAAGATGCCTCCTCCAAATGTTGTACATAAGTTTCCACAATCACATCACACTTGAAAGAATGATCATGTAGAGAATAAACAAGAGGTTCAGAGTGTTCCCTCACAACAACTGAATAAGGATCATCTCCATCAAAGAGAAGATGAATATCATGAATAATGTCTCCCAAGTCTAAAATATGAGACTCTATGAACAAACCTGCAATGTCTATCAAGTAGTCATCCCAAGTAGCTATGTCTGGAAGACAATGAATATCCTGCTACACTGAATCACAAGTAGCCATGAATGTAGTAACACTAGTATATTCAGAAGCAATAGTAAGTGGAAGAGAAGGAATGCAAGGCTCTATTACATGATCTGATGTGAGAATACCAAGATTCAAATAGCCAAATTTCTCCTCAAAATCAAAACTCACACTAGAAGTGTGATCAATAACCAAAGGACCAGAATCATCATCAGGTGTAAAGTATGAAAAGGAATATAACCAAGATGTATGATAAACCACCCCAGTAGCAATTATCTCTCTTCTCTCCATGTCTTTGATGATAAATAAATTAGGCGTAAATTCCATTGTCTTCCCTACCCCACCATGAGTGATCTGATAGATGGAAATAAGATTATTTGTCAAGTGAGGTACACACAAAACATCATTGAAGGGGCCATCCCAAATACCAACAAAACCCTTCTGAATTACACTCATGTAAGTGTTGTTGCCCATTAGAATAGGTGGAATAACATAAGGCTCAAAAGAAGACAACACAAACTATGAAGAAGCCATATGATGAGAAGCTCTAGAATCTAGGATTCATTTCCCTGATTCATGACTTGTAGAAGCACAAAGAGTTTTACCCTTATTTTTCTTCACCTCAGAAGAAAAGCCTGAATTTCCTTTACCCTTGCTAGATCCTAATTGTTTAGAATGTGAAGAAGAAGTGGAATCAAACATTCTAAAAGGTAGATCAATGTTATTATTCTTTAGAAGATGTTTCAATTCATCAATATCCTTTTTATAACAAGAATGTTCCTCATGTCTAGTCCTCTTGCAATATGAACAAGTAGACTTCTCCTTCTTAGATGAATCCTCCCTTGAAGAGGATATGTGTTGTGCTTGATCTGTGTGTGGATTTTTCTTTGTCTTCTTTTGTTTCTTGCCAGATTGTCTTGACTCTTTATGTCCTTTAGGCTGACTAGCCAACAAAGCCTGAGTTTGTGATGGATTTATGAGACCCATAGAAAGAAGGTTTTTTTGTTCATTCATTAACATCTCATAAAAAGATGCAAATGAAGGCTAGTATATGTAGATCCCATAGTCAGTTTGTGAGTATGAAAGCTAGAAACAAAAGCTACAAATTTAGATTCAAGTTTATTCAGTACATTGTAAATTAATTGAATGTCGTTTTTTTTCAATACCACATGCTTTAAATTGTTCTCTTAGAGCATTGACCTTAGTAATATAATCCTGGACGTTGCCAAAATTCTTTGGATCAAGATTCATTAGTTGATTGTCAATTTGATAGCCTTTGACTTCATTTGTTGTACCATACAAAGATTTTAAATTTTCCCAAGCATCATGTGAACTTGTACAAGATTTAATCTGAAACATAAGATCAAGGGAAACAAAACTACGAAGACATCAAAGATATTTTGTATGTTCAAGCATCCATTTTATCTTTTCCTTACTATCTGTAGGTTGAACTACCTTCTTTTCAACATATGGAGTATTCCCAAGTTTCATTAAGGAATTCCATGCATGTTGATGTCATGTTTCATAATTATAAGGTGCTAACAAAGGAACCTTAGAATGATCCATGTGTGAAGGAAAATAAGAGCACAAGTGAATAGATCAAACACACACACACAAGATAAAACCCCCTTTTTCACTCCCTAAAGAATCCCCCAAACAAATAAATGATTTGGCACTTTATAAATCAGTGCATTTACAATGCTGGAGTTTTTTTCCAAAGTTATACAATATCCACAAAAGGACTCAAATACTGAAAGTACAAAAAAATATCAAAATGAGAGCCTCAAAATAACACCAATGTGTATTTCTCAGAAAAATATTCACTTTAAAAAAAAAAAATCACCTCGATTTGAGGTCATACGTGAAAGTTACATCCGTTTGAAGTTCAAAAAATGGTGATTGTCCTTCGGATCTGATGAGAAAATTGAATTTCTGGAAAAACAGGATCACTTGAGAAAAAATCAATCACACCACTATGAAGAGCGTGAAATTTTACCCCAAATAAAAAAAAATTGCACTCAAAAAGGCCTTTGTATGCCCGAGAACGAGCCTTCTGAAGTTCAGGTGCAAAAGTGAAAATGCAAATGGTGAGGGGTCAAATTGCAAAATTTCAACATCTGCCAAATTCAGAGAAAATACTGCTAAATTTAGCAAACTGCCAAATTTAATTAAACTTCCAAAATCAAAGCTAAAAATAGAACTTCCGAGAAAACCACCGCTAACTTTAGGTTTTGCTAAAGTTGGGGGAAACTGCGAAAAGAACCACTAAATGTGGTACCAGGTACAAGAACGGGGGCCGAGGCATGCAGTACCACTAGGTGCAAGCCTACGTTTGTGCAGGTACCTAGTACCTTTAAATTATATTTTTAATTTTGAAATGTTGACTTTTTAATTAAAAAAAAAAAAATCAAAATAAACTTAAAAAAAGCTTTTACAATGAAAATGTTTTTTAATAAAAAAACTGCATTTTATAATATTTTTTTGAATAAACTGGAAATTAAAAACGCAGAAAAAATTAATGATTTTTTTTTTTGGATATTTGTGTCGTACCGTACTACACGAAGGTGGTGTTGTATGGCTCTGTCCGCTTTTTTTTTTTTGTCTCAGAAGTCAACTTTTCCAATTTTGATGATTTGGTAGTCAATCTTTAGGTTTTGACACCTTATGAGCACGATGGCGAGATTTGTTTGGGCCAAAAATGCTTTGAATTGATGGCTACCTTCTGGAGCCTCTTCAAAAATCTCTCTCTTCAACCCTTCATAGATCTCGCACCCGATGTCCAATTCAAACAAAATAAAAGCCAATTCTAACTTTTCTAGCTGCTCTGACCTCAATGGTAAGCTCAGACTATCTCCAGGAAGCTCCAAAATACCTACAAAAATATGCGATATAAAGGAACCCCCCCAGAAACAAAGATCTCTATTAAGCATTTCTATTCTCCAAGTCATCATTGGATGCAACAAAAGAGCATACTTTGCTTTCAAGAATGGATTGAAAAAAATGCTAACCCACAACTGACAACTAGATCTGATACCATGTTAGATTTGGTTGTGAAACCACCCAAGATCAAAATGATTGAAGGAAAGTTGGAAAAGAGATGGATATGTTGGTGATTTTCCTAGTAGAACCCAACAATTTTCTAAAAACTTGCTAGCTCTTATAATGAAGAAACTGTAAGGTTTGTGGCCAACACAATGATCTTAGGATTTTGTGATCCTTACTCCTTCACTTTAGACTCTGTTAGACCAGGGAGGGTAATCCCAAATATGTTTTCATGAAATATATATAAGTAGTAACATATTTATAAACAAATTGATTCCTAGTTAATGCAAATAAGCTCTACCCCACAGAAGATTTGGCTTATCCTTAAAGTGAGCACGATTACTTACTTGCTATGAATCAAAGATACCTCCAATCCATACAAATCTTTGAAAAGGGATATTAAATTAATATTGTTCTTATTTTAAGTTCAGGGTTAGGTGTGACATATGCTCACTCTTTAAGCAATATTTTCTAATAAACTGACCAGTGTCTCATCAATTGGAACATTATTGATGGTTTTTTCTGCACAACAACAACTCAGATAGAATATGATATCCTATCTCTCTTGAAAGGTAAATATATATGGGAAAAGAGATAACCCCAAGGTCTCTAATGTTAGGTCTTGAAAATGCAAATAAAACAACTTAGAGATAATGCAAAAATTCTAGTAATTACAAAGGGACCTTACTACAAGAAAATACTGGACTTGAATTTATCAGATCTAGCAATAAGTTGATACTTCAAACCCTAAATTTAACCCAGATAATACAAAAATAATAAAAGATAAAGTTTTTAGAGATAATTCTAAGACTAATTCTAACCCTAATATTGACAATGCAAAAGATAAGATACTCAAAATGGACCGATCCCTCATAAAATACTTCTTGTTTAACCTAGATAAATCTGCAATCTTCTAAGGTGTTAAAGATTTTCAAATCATGCATATTCATTCAAGACAACCCTATTGCAATTGAAATGAACAAACATTCATAATTGAACTAAGAACATTTTTAAGTCTACGCTAACTTTGCAAAGCAGCTAACAATCAACTAACTACAAAAAGTATGGACTAGAGATCGTTGCAAACATTTCAAGTATGAAACCCTAAGCATCACCAAATCATCTAACAATAAAATTAAGCAGTTTTAAAGATAAAATATCAAGAACCATGCCAGATAAAAATCACCACAAGAAAGATACCAAATCACAATATCCCTTCTTATATTAAATCACCCAAAGTGGCAACAATTCCAGTCTTCTGTTACACCACTTGCTTGAAGATAAACCCTAATTACTGCTCTTACAATTTTCTCAAATGTGAAATATTCTAACTTTCCACTACTATTCTATTCTATCTATTTTATATATTAAAAATGAGACATCATGCCAAATTTATAAAGAACCCCCCAAGATAAGTCCACCCAAAATAAGGGTTTACAATAATAAATGCCACACAATAGGTCGGCCCAATAAGATATTCAAACATAACATGAAATGTGCAATTTGCACCAATTTCATCCAAGTCGGCCTGGGGTCTCAAAGAACTCGATCCAGTGCATGTGAAGAAGGAGGAGAAATAATAGGAAGCACAAACTTTGGTGTAGCCCTATATTAACTACTTCCCATCGTTGTCTTTGGCACACTCCACTTCACCATACACTGCCAATAATAATCTGTCCAATTCGACAATAGGTGGCATAGGAAAACCCTAACTTTCCTCTCAAGACACTTAATATCCTCTCTTGCTTGCTTTATTGTACTATTCCAATTAGCCCTATTCGTCTAATACCTGTCAATGATTGTAATGTAAGTTGCAGCATCATCTAGATGATGTTCTATAGCTGGACCTTCACTGATTGGAGAGTAGAAATCTCACCACCACCTCCTTAACTATTCCAAACTAAGATGCTTTGGAGCAAACTTCTTTCTCCCTGTCATGATTTCAAAGAAGGAGATACATTTATCATAAATATTAGTCAAAGTGTCCTCAATCTACTTCCCCTATTTGTGTATCTTCTTCAAGGCCCTTTGCCTCATCTACAAAATCTCGAACCATTCCCAAGGCTCTACAACCCTTGAGAAAGGAAGAATTCCACTCTTTAACAGTTGATCTTCACTATGCTCAATGATTGTCTTTTTTTTTTGCAGCAGGAGATCTATATCCTCCTTATCTTGGGCTAGCACAGTCTTTAGCCAATCAATTGACCTCATTGCATCCCCTATAGTTGACAAGGTGTCCTTGATGGAAACATCTCCTTTGGCCTCAACTCCCTACAACCAACCGACTGTAGCATGTGTAGTGCCCTTCATCTTCTCAAGCTCTGATATTGTTTCTTGAGGCAAGAAACCTGTAGCAGAGGAGGAAGAACTAATGGACTACAAGGGTTTCATCAACTCTTGCAAGTACCTCTTTAGTTTCTCATTTTCCTTCTCCAACTCATGCTTAGTTTGCACCTCCTTCCTCAATCTACCAATGATCACAACATTGGAGCCTTCATACTCCTCAATGTATTGCTCTATGGAGGCATGCCCCAGATCGATGGTCTGCACATGATAATATTTTGTAGTCACCCCATCTCTATCTTTATCAGGAGCAGGAGTAGCAATATGGGCCACCCTGTTATTTGATCCATCTCTTTCAATCCTGGAAATGACCCTAGCTTTCTTCTTTGTCTTACCTTTCTTAATGTTAGCCAGTAGGTCATCCCAATTTGGAGGAGTGTCCTCCACTATAATTAGTTTACTCTTCAGCTCCTTATCAAGCCAACCTCGAATAGTGGACTATTTTTGCACCCTATCTTGCTTATCATGTTCCTATTGAACACTAGGTGCATACTTTTCAATACTTGGCTCTTTAGAGATCTCCCTAACTGAATCCTCCTTTTCCTTAAACTGTTCCTCCCCTTTTTTCTGCATTGTTGAGTGAATCTTGGCTAGTATCTCCTCCTTTTGAGGGGATTTATCCTCATGTATCTTTGTAGGTGAATCGGCATAAGCCACCAAAGGAGACTGTATTACCTTATTTATTTATGCCTTTGCATTGTAGATGTCTCCCTCATAGAATTATTCTTCTCCCAAGTCTCTAGGGTCTTCATCATTCTTCAGCTCATCTGGCACACTGCCAGTCTCTTGAGGAAGGGGAATGTCCTCCTGCTCAGTGGTAGGAGTAGTCACAGGAACATTTCCTTTTGTTGCAACATCCTTTGGGGAAGGAGTCCTTGACCTCCTCATGTACACTTGTGTTTTCTCCCCTGAATTCTCTACCTCTACCATAGGTGGCTCAACCTCCTTATCTGCCCTGGAAGTTTCCTTTTCCTTTTGTGACAATTTCACACGTCTTCTTTTCTTAGATAAAGGAGAAATGGCATCCACTTCGTCATTTCCTTGTTCATCTTTCTCAGCCACTTTTCTCCTTGAGACATGCCTTCTCTTCTTGGCAATGGGCTTTCTTTATTTTCCTACTTCTACTACCTCTTCAATTTCAACATCCCTTATCTTGATTTTGAAGGGAGATCCCACCTTCGAGAGATCCCACCTTCGATTTACCTTTGGGATCCTTCTCATGTGACTCCTCAAAGGTGGAATGAGACTCCAAGTCTCCCTTTAAATCATAGGTGCATTGTACACATTCACCTTCCAATTCTAACATTTTTTCTTAAGCCACAACTTGGTGTACTTAATCACCAAAATCATGATTTGTTCTAACTCTGTATTTTCCTCCTCCATCCAGTCAACTTCTCCAACTAGCTTGTCCTTCATAGCCTCAAATATGTGACCTTGAATGAGATTCCCATCCTCTTCAACTTGATCAGGAGTTTCCTTTATGTTATATAACTGCACTAAGTCCACTAGTAGCCTGGAGAATTTCTTCTTTCTAACTTCAAACTCATCACCAAGGTTAGCCCAATAGTCTTCAATGTTATCGTTGTGACTATATTCCCTACTAGCCTTCTTTTGTTCCGCACCAGCGATATCAAACTTGGCCCTTTGGAATGGAAGGAGAGACCAAGAGTACTCATCTCTTCTTCAAAATCATGGGCTGACTAGATAGAAGGGCATACCTCATTAGTGCCTATCTTCAGTGGGAAGTCATTACCAAATCCTATCTTATGTTTCTCTCCCTTCACAATCACATCAAATTCACATATTTTCCTTGTGACCTCCAACAATATAATATGGTTTGTTGGGTACCTTGGAAGTTTGTAGGGAGCCCTCTGACAACCATCAATTCTTATGTAGGAAAAGGTAGGGAACTGAATGAACCAAGCTCCAAACCTTTTGATCAACTCTTTGGCCTTGTTTGAAATTATAACATGCTCAGCACCCTGCAACAACCTAGTGATGTACATGGTGAATGCATCATTCACCCTCCTATAGCTTCCTCCACCCAAGTGTAGTTGTGGGTACACTTCATAGATCACATCCTTCCCGAACACACCTCTGGTGCTCAGCCCCTTGTATGGGTGAAATATTGCACATTTTTTCATGTATTAGTGCACTTATAGCACCTATCCAGTGGTAATCTATACCTTGCTCCATCCGAGCAATAACATTAAACATCCAACATTTAAATATTCCTACACTTTTCAGTCCTACCAACCTATTGAGGAGTGTGATAGAATCATAATACTCTCTCCTAAATTTGAGTCTAACCAATTGCTTGGGTAGCTTGGAGAAGTGAGACTTGGGCTTCTCCAACCAAGAGTTGATGACCTTCTGGGACTTAACAAAATTCTCCTCATAATACTTCTTGGCTAAATCCAGATCAAAAGCCACAACATGTGACTGATCAGGCATGCCAAATGTCCGAGCAATGGACACAAGGTCGAAGTTCACCACAATCCTTCCTTGGGGACCAATTATCCTTTGTGTACCCATGTCATAATTCCTAGCTCACTCAAACACCAACTTATAACACTGTACCGTAGAGGGGAATCTAGCCACATGTGCTAACCCATACTCCAATGTCCTCCTAGCCAACAAAAGGAGATAATGTGCTATCATTCCTACCTTGAATTCCTCATAGTCCCACATTCCAACATTAGTATCAGTGATCCCTGACCAGACATAAGTCAGCCTACTCTCAGGAATTCTACTCTTTATATCCATCTTCTCTCTCTCTGCCTCAGAGATAGTTGAACCTTAAGCACTTGGATCCATAGCCTTTCCCTTGCCATACCCAACAACAACTTGTCCTGATCCTGCCTGCAAACAAGTAAAGACAACAAAATAAGATCCAAGATAAACAAAAGGTTCAACTAAATCCATATCAAATCAATTATTTCAAAGTTCAGGATTTAGCCCCCCTCGTAGAATCCAAACTGGAGAAGGATTTCGAGGAAATCCAAACTAGGCGGAATCTAGTGAAATAGTCATACAAATATCCATATAATCATTTAACCAATCAATTTACCCAAAGAATCATTTGATATAACTTAGCATAAGTTCATTTAATCATTCAAATGCATCATCACCAAGAAAATATTTATATAACCATCAAATTCCTCATTCCCCATAAAACCTCAGAAAAATATGCCTTAGAAGGAAATCCCCGAAAATGACAACAATTTAAACATTCCGGGAAAATGAAGGAGGTGCAGAACATTCAAAAAAAATCTCAAGGGTACAGATTTTAGTGAAATAAATACAATGTTGCCACTAAAGCCCAACTTTGGCAGAACGACCAACCAACAGACCCTGTGGAAATACGAAGGCAGTGGAAATCCATGAGATAGGTAAAAATCCAGATTAAAGCACATTGCGAAGAACAAAGAGGAAACAGGAAAACTCAGGGAAATCCGACAGATGGGGAATTCCACGAAGACACTGAAAGCCCGAATACCTACATTTCTCTCATCCTCACTCAAATAGATTGAATGATCATGAATTTAAGGACTTGGAGCTTGACAACAACTTGACCTAGACCTCCAATGGATCAACCTTGAATTCAAAAATCACCTCTCAGCAAATTGATAGGGATTGGCCATACCCTAGGTCGAAAACCCTAAACCTTATGCCATGAATGCACAAAACAGCTTGGGCACAACTTGCTTGTAGCAAGATAGAAAGTTCGTGGAAAATACAAGAAAGATTCCCGAGATAAAATTGAAAGGCAAGACCAAAACAAACACCTAGGAATGTCACTCGAACAAAACGGGAAATTCCCCAGCTTAGAAATGCAAAATGCCAAACCGATAAGACATAAACCCCCAAAACGAACTCAAAATGCCTAGGAAGCATGCACTCAATAAGCAAAAGTGTAGGAATGAACATGATGGAAGTGTACCATGTAAAAACACCCATCAAAAGAGAGAGACAACATTCACATACCATGAAGATATAGAAACCGAAACCAGGAAGCCAACAAGAAACCTTAAAGGTCAAGCAAAACACAAATGGTACTCAGGAAATCCAATTGCACAATTGAATTCACTCCAAAAATGCACAATCCAACAACACACCTTAGGTTCAAGCACTCCAAACTCAAATTTCAAGAAAACAATAAAACTCAAATGGCATAAAACTTCCCATAAATCAATATAACACCGCCTAAGAATTCATGCAATCACCCATTAATGCGATCGACAAGACAACTTAGACCAAACCCGAGAATCTGACAGAGCAACGGACTTCAAAAAAATTTGGACATTATGGATTTCCATGGACAACCAAAATCCCTGGACTTCAATGAAAAAAGAAGCTACCACTAAGCTCTGAAAGGAAACCGAGAAAGTCCGCCCAAGGTGGATTTTCTTGAAAACAGTGAAAAACCCATAATGAACCCAGAACTTAAGGTTTTCAATATAAATCATAAATGGACCACTCCAATAGGCAAGATGAACATCAATGCACATGCCCAAGCAAGCAAAACTCCAAAATAGAAAGGCCAGGACACCAAAAGAGAAAACCAAAAGAGCGAAAAAGAGGGTCCCCACTTTCAGTGGGGAATGTGTGCAAAAACTGCACAACAAACAACACAGTAAAATATATAAGAACCAGTAATATGGGTATGTGCAGGATCATCATGGAAAAAACAAGCCCTTAAGTGGAAATTTTTTAAAAAAAATCAGAGTTAGGCAACTTGACATTAAAATTTGAATAAGTTATCTATATTATTTCAAAAATATGTAAGAATAGAATTTGTAGAAAATTGAATTTAGTTTCTAAATTACTAGGTTTATTTACAAAAAATTATAATCTATTTGGTAAAAATTTGAAATTTCAATATAGTAGTACTTAAATTTTAAGGAAAAAATAAGAAGTAGGTCTCTATTTGACCACCCTAACTAGATTAAAATGATAGTATTTTTTATAATATTTTAGATATAAGTAGAAGACTCATGTCCCGATGTGATGCATATTTGTTTGTAATTTTTTTCAAAGTAAATAATTAATTATAATGTTCTTATGACAACTTTTAAAAACTATAAAGACTCGTATGTCTGACCACATTAACTTGGTAAAAAATTCATCAAATTCAACCTTTTCTTTTTTAATCTTATAGTATGTGAAGCATAGAAGGCTACACATGTTTTGGATTCAAAAAATATGATAACGTTTGAAATTTATAAATGTTTTTCAATCAGCTTAAAAATCAATACTTTAGTCGTAATTCAATAGAAAATGTAATAATTATTAAATTCAAAGTAAAACATAATTTATATTGGTGGAAATTTGAGAATCTCCTTTAAAAACCCTTTTCGTTTCATCAATTTTGGGTTAGAAAAAAGTCGTCAGCCACATACCCATCATATTGCCACTTTTTGGCCCATCATAATCCTACACATACCCATACATAAACTACTAAAACCTAGAGATAGATGAACTACCCTCATATTTGCTTTGCAATTTATGAAAAATCATAGTGCCTAAAAGAAACACTTACTTCTTACCAATCCTAAGAAATTTCATACAAATTTTATATCCTCTTCAAGAATTTTAATCAAATCCTTGAGTTGAAGCTGAGAACAAAATAGTACATTCAAATATAACCATTTGAAGATAAATGATAACACCATTAGCATTTTCATTCATAACTTGTAAGAAATATACATAGGAGAGTATTTTTTTCTAGACAAAGACTCGTTTATATATCAATAGTTTTTATAAAACATATTTAAGATCAATACATACATGAATTCATTCAAAGACAATCAATTGGCCTAGTTATCCATATTCTACTCTAAATTCCTTTTCTAAGCTTAGGATTTACCCTAGAACACTATTGAAACTTAAAAGTTCGACCTCTGTAATGAGCCCAAAAATCTCTTTTATAGAATAAGGGAGCAACAAGAATCAGGCTCAATTGCATTTACATTTCACTTCATTTCAAGATAATTTATATTAGAATTTGAGACATCCATAGTCAGTTATTTGTAATCATTGAGGAAAATGGAAGAGTAAGAGACCAACATCCACATGACCTACATGTAGACACGCCAACTCCTCGTTTCTGCCGATCAAAGAAGATTCTCGAGTAGTATCTCCAACTAAAACATGTATATAACCCATTGCTAGGAAGTTTAGCACCTCTCCAACACACCAGCCCACAAAATTTTCACATCAGCACTAGAAACAAGAAATCACATGAGTGTTGAATAGGACAATCCTGAAAAAAAGGCAATGGTGTCATCAAAAAGAAAAGGACATAGCCATCACTATTAGTCGTCAGCCTCAAAGGATGTTATCCCACAACTTGCTCATGGTGGAACTGGAGGAACCGTCACCACCACCTCGTTAGAATCATTAGATGGTATAAGGGAGAGAGGATAATAATCACCCTCTGAGTTAGTGTCACCCTCATTATTTGAAAGGTTATCTGAAAAATCACTAGAATAACTGAGTCTTTCTGAATAAGACTTATGATACTTGCACCTTTTCTTTGTCTTCTTTTCATACTCCACCAACTCATTTCCTTTGGACTTGACTAATTCTTTTGAAATAATTTGATTCCTTAGGCAGTAGTTGCTCTTGACACCACACTTAAATTTTTTGCGTCCTCTTCTGATCTTTGGTGTATCAGGAGCTCCCTGTGTATAAACTTCATTCTCATGAGTATTCTTCTCAGACTCGAGAAAACTTAATCTTCTATACCTCAAGACTGGCCTAATAGACTCCTCGAGCTTACTCATCTTCTCAAAAGAAACCAACCAATTATGTTCTCGGACTCAAACCCAATGCAACTTTTGAATGAGAAATATGGAAATCAGTCATTCGTATAGTGAGCCATGCAAGTGTGCCATCCATTAATTCCACAAAGAAATCCTACACATGCAAGTTAACAACAGTTTGCCTCAATCCTTTTAATCATGACCATTGATCATGATTTGAAAGATAAATCAACAGGCTGATTACTATGCAACCATTTAAAATTAAGTTTTAATTGTGCTTTTAATATCCTTTAAATCAGAAAAAATCCAAGTTGATAAACATCTACTTTGTACTTTGCATTAATTAAAACTTGTTTGTCGTAATTACCTATTCACCCATAGGAATTACTTCACTTGTCTTTCTCCTTTTCAAAAAACAATAGGGATTGATCCTGATCTGATCTCAAAATATCGAATCATACACTATCATGCTTTGTTTTCATCTTTTCCACATGTGTCAATGGCTGTTAGAATTGACGGCCAAAATCTCAAGCACATGCCTTAAAGAAAAAAGCTAAAAGTAGAATAGTTTAGAAATAGTATCTTTTCGGCCAAATTTGGAAGTATTCCAACTTCATTAGAACCTAGCAATAACCATTTAGAAAGTCAACGTGCCACTTGCTCGCTTTCCCGTCAAAGGATATAGGACATAAGTGGGACCCACATGGGATGGCACGGTGTGGCCAAGATTTAGGCACATCACCAGTCATCAACCGTAGATTTCATCCTTCAAAAAAGAAGCCTTCATCTTTAGAAATCTATCGGGCACAACAAACTGCCAGGTTGCAAACCGCCCACTAGCCCATGTGACCATCTCATCATACCATTGTAGAAGGACAGGGGTGTGGGAAAGAGCCCAAATGAGAATAGAAGAAGTGTTTTTTAACCATTGATTATGCATCAAACAAGATCTATTTGCTTATGAGAAATTAGGTCCCACCATAAAGAAGCACTATGTGGCAATCACCCGCTAGCCTGTGTCCATAAAATAATATGAAATAAAACAATACAAGCTCATAGGGAAAGGCATAAATATTGCCATGTCTTTCATAAATCAATCGTTGATTGAATTTTAAATGTGCCAACCATATTTACCAAAGAGATTAGGTCCACCATTTCATGAGACACATGGTCGAAGCCTGTTAGCCCGTGTGAATAAAATAAGAAGTAGTAAATCAAGATGGGTATACAGGGAATGACTGAGATTGATTCCTTCAATCAGACAACCCATATGATGCTTTAATTTTGCACATGCCAAAAAATTTAGTCATAAAAATGGGGACACGACTAGGTGAATGAGGTGTCGACCCATAACAAAGGCTAAAGATTAAAAAAAAAATAGATTAAGCCTTTGACCATTAGAAAATTTGACACTCGAAAGGGTCCATGCAACTGACAAACCCAAGATCAGAGGTCGGTAAATCCATGATTATCATGCAACAAGTGAACACTTAAGTGATTGAGAATGGAGAAGACAGGTCAATGTAAAATTAAAATGACCAAGGGTTTTTAGGCCAAATTTTGAAAGATTTATGAATATAAAACCATGTCACAGTGATAGGGACATGACCTTAAATTAGGATAAAGGATCAAGCTAGAATTTTCACACTTCTTCAGGATGGAAAAAAGAATTTTTTGAGGGTTTCCATCAATGGCTCCTGTTGGGGACACATGCCTCTCACAAACAGGGTGAGATCCTAGAATATATGGGTGAAGCAAACAAGGCAAAAAGCAAAAATAGAACAAATAGGAACAGAAAAAAAAAAAAAAACAATTTACAAAATGATACATAAGTCAAGAGACCTGAAAAGGGAGATCCAATCTCCACTCAACCAGAAACCTTCTTTTGAGGTACAAATTTTAGTATGCAGCTTACACTTTAATGTAGGTTCCTTCTCATAATTAGTGGCACCAGGTCACTAAAAAATGGGGTCAAATCTTGCCCCTATCAAAAACCAACCTTTTAAAGGAACTTATTTCCCTGAATCCACATGTACCTCTACCAAACCAGTGAAATAAGTACACCCTTCCTTCTACAAGCAAAAAAATGTGGTTGATTATGAAATATGTCTGATTATAGATATTGCCACTGACATCTCTCACAACCATTCTAAATATACTATTGCCAGTTTAATCCTTGTCATTCTTCATTGTATAATCAGGCACAATCTGAAGACTTTCATCATCACATCACACATATATGTTATGTTCATTAAATTCCATGTTATTCATCCCATTGCCATGCTCCTTAAGAATACCTTCCAGTTGAAATGGAAATTGAATGTACTCATACTCCTTTAAGTAGTTGGCATGATGATACTCAACCTTATCAACAACATATGTATCAAATGTAAAATACTCATAGGCAATGTCCTCAGAGA
This sequence comes from Sequoiadendron giganteum, assembly GCA_007115665.2. Lineage (NCBI taxonomy): Eukaryota > Viridiplantae > Streptophyta > Pinopsida > Cupressales > Cupressaceae > Sequoiadendron > Sequoiadendron giganteum. Next base: position 617,378,691 of record CM021108.1, read on the forward strand.
GCTTACTAACATGTTGCTTTATTTTCCTAAGGTTACATTCCAACTCTGTATCAAGTACATCATTAGGGTTCTCAACAAAAAGTGGATTATCTCTATACCAATGAGTAGCACCATTTCTTATCTCTAGTGAAGATGGAGGCTCATCAAACAATGGATTTTCCATTGTATTCATTTTTGACATAAGAGACTCAACCTCAACATACAGATCTAAACCTCTTATATCACCATTATATTCAAAATCATTGACATCACTGAGAGAACACACAGACACATCTTAACTTTCATTCTCATCATCAGTGGTTAGCATATTTGCCTCATATTCTGAGAACTCAACAAAGGAAGAAAATTGTTCCTTCTCAAGAAAACCTATGTTCTCATCATTGTTATCATATTCCTCATTTGCAGCAAAAAAATCCATTTCCACTTCATGAGGATAATCATATTCAAAATAAAATTTACCACACTCAATGCCATCATCATTACTATACTAGGAGGGTTCATCAATACTGCAACTATGTTCATGATCCTCAGGTTGGATACTTAGTCTCATGTCTCCTATAGGGCAACAAATGCCAAAATATTCAAAAGAATTGAAATCACCCATTTTTCTTGCTTCATTTAGGTAATCATTTTCAATTTTTTCTCTACTCCATTCTTCAAATGATGTCTCACTATTTGACTCATATGGAGCAACAAAATCGTTATCATTGCAAATAGAAAACATAATATCCTTTTGATGATCACTTTTAATCTTCTCAAAATAGGAAATGTATTCACACACTTGGTCAAACCTAACATACTTCAATTCATTTGATAGAGCACTCATACCTAGTCCATAGGATTCAAAAAATAAATCAATACATTCTGAATTTTCAAGTTTGTGACACTTAGGAATTGCAGCCAGAATATCCATAAATCTTGCATAGAGGTTAGATGATGATTCTCCTTCTCATTTCCTTATGCAAGATTACAAATGCATGTAGCCTCTTGAAAAAAATTTAGAGTTCTATGTGGTCATTAGTATGGGATGATGTGCAAGCTGAAACAATAGGGGTGTAAGTATTCTGAATTTCATTTTCAATTTCTAACTTACACCTTTCATCAACATTCGGTGTCTCAGGGCAAAACAAATTGGTAGACAAAAAACTCCTTTGTATTCCACAAATTTCAAGTTGTTTTCAATGTACATAGCTATCCCATATGCCTGATGCAAGGTTTTATAATCCTTTTCTCTTAACAGATAGCCCATCTTACTATCAAAAGATCCTAAATAAACAACCAAACATACAACATCACTTAACTTTAAGAACTCAAGAATGTCCTTCAATTTTTTAGCAAATCTCCAGTTAAATGCTGGAGCAAACTCATTATTTTCCTTCTCAATACTTATAAAATTATTTAGTATTGATCTAACACTAACTCTTTCACCAAACTGTTCTATAAACACTACCTTGAACTCACTCCAAGAGTAAATAGAACATGCTGGTAAATAAGAGAACCAATCTCTTGAATCTCCTTTTAGTGACTAGACAAACAACCTCATGATTACATCCTCATGATATATCTCAAAATCCTCCATTAAATTGTTGAATTCTTGCAAATTCTCACTTGCCGATTCACACTTTGTACCACTGAGTTTTGGTAACACAATTCTGATTTTAGATGGAATATCATTTGGGTATCCATAAATGCCAAAAAAAATTATGGCCATGTATCTTCTAATGCTGAAAAATATTTTATTACATAGCAAGGGCTGCATACTAGGATGCATAAGATGATAATACATTTTCTTATACCCTTACAAATCCTTTCCTACCAAATTTGCAGTTTACATAGGGTACTCCAAATTTGTTTTGCAATATGACCTTATGCTCTTATAATGCAAAGTTTTATCTCTACTTTCTGAAGATCTTCTAGGTGAGTTTCTTCAAAATATTGCATACTTCACTTCACAATCAATACTATAATCTAGTAATACATAAGGGTATGTGCAGGATCATGATGGGCCAAAAAGTGGCAATATGATGGGTATGTGGCTGATGACTTTTTTTATATCCAAAAATGATAAAACGAAAAGGGTTTTTAAAGGATATTTTCAGCTTTCCACGAATATAAATTAATCTTTACTTTGAATTTAATAAATAATTATTATTCATTTTCTATTGAATTATGACTAAAGTCCTGATTTTTAGGCTGATTGAAAAACATCTATAGCTTTCAAACGGTATCATATTTTTGAATCCAAAACATGTGTCACATTTTATGCTTCATATAATATAAGATTAAAAAAGAAAAAAATAAATTTCATGAAGTTTTGACCAAGTTAAGGTGGTCAGACATATGAGTCCTTATATTTTTTAAAAGTTGTCATAAAAAAATTATTATTAATTATTTATTTCAAAAAAATTTACAAAAAAATATGCATCACATCAAGAGATGAGTCCTCTACTTATATCTAAAATATTATAAAAATTTATTAACATTTTAATGTGGTTAGGGTGGTCAGACAGACACCTACTTCTTATTTTTTCCCTAAAATTTAGGTACTACTATATTGAAATTTAAAATTTTCACCAAATAGATTTTATTTTCTTGTAAAAAAACCTAGTAATTTAGAAACTACATTCAATTTTCTACAATTTCTATTCTTACATATTTTTGAAATAATATAGATAACTTATTCAAATTTTTATGTCAAGTTTCCTAACTTTGATTTTTTTGATTTTTTTGCCACTTAAGGGCCTATTTTTTCCATGATGATCCTGCACATACCCATAAGTATCTAGAATAATCACTATTATTCCCTTTCTTAGTGCTTATTTTCAATCAATAGGGAATAAATTTTTTTCAACTCTTACAAATATGGTTTTCTTATATAGGGGTATGTGTAGGATCATCATGGAAAAAATAGGCCCTTAAGTGATAATGAAAATTCAAAAAATCAAAGTTAGGCAAGTTGATGTAAAAATTTCAATAAGTTATCTATATTATTTCAAAAATATATAAGAATAGAGTTTGTAAAAAAATGAATGTAGTTTCTAAACTACTAGGTTTATTTAAAAAAATAAAAAATCTATTTGGTGAAAATTTGAAATTTCAATGCAGTAGTACTTAAATTTCAGGGAAAAAATAAGAAGTAGGTGTCTGTCTAACCACTCTAACCACAATAAAATGATAATATTTTTTTATAAAATTTTAGATATGAGTAGAGGACTCATGTCCGGATGTGATGCATATTTTTTTGTATTTTTTTTCAAAGTAAATAATTAATTATGATTTTTTTATTACAACTTTTAAAAAGTATAAAAAATTGTATTTTTAACCACCTTAACTTGGTTAAAACTTCATGAATTTCAATTCTTTTTTTTTTAATCTTACAGTATGAAAATTATAGAATGTGACGCATATTTTGGATTCAAAAAATGTGATACCGTTTGAAAGCTATAGATGTTTTTCAATCAACCTATCAATCAGGACTTTAGTCATAAATCAAATAGAAAATGAATAATAATAATTTATTAAATTCAAAATAAAGCATAATTTATATTGGTGGAATGATGAGAATCTCCTTTAAAAACCCTTTTCATTTCATCAATTTTGGGTAAAAGAAAAGTTGTCAGCCACATGGGCCATCATATCACTTACATATCGCCACTTTTTGGCCCATCATGATCTTGCACATACCCATAGATTTATCCCTTTTTGAAAACCAAAATATGGAAAATACATGGATATGTTGCAGCTACTATAGATTGTTCTTCCTGACTGGAAATCCTTGTATATTTGCAATGTTCTTCACATCTTCATCAGGTTGTTGAGGCAGAGTCGCCACCTCTCTTTGTAGAGGATTGAATATCAAATTGTATGAAGCTCTTTGAAAAATGAATTTCCTTCTAGGTCTTTCCCATAACTGAGACACATAAATTATTCAAATAAATTCTGCAAGAAACTTAATTCCAAGTCTAATATCTAAACAAACTGGTCAAATTCACCAAATTCTTGACTCTATAATTCACAGTCTGCAATAGGAGAACTCAAAGTTGTCCCTAGCAAAGTCGCCATTTCTGTTGGTGATTTTCTAGCAGAACCCAACAATTCTCTAAAAAGTTTACAACTCTTATAATGAAAAATTTGTAAGGTTTATGGCCAACACAACGATCTTAGGATTTTGTGATCCTTGCTCCTTCACTTTAGGCTCTGTTAGACTAGGGAGGGTAATCCCAAATATGTATTCATGAAATATATACAAGTAGTAACATATTTATAAATAGATTGATTCTTAGTTAATGCAAATAAGCTCTACCCTATCAAAGATTTGGCATATCCTTAAAGTGAGTGATTACTTACTTGCTATGAATCAAAGATACCTTCAATCCGTACAACTCTCTGAAAAGGGATTTTAAATGAATATTGTTCTTATTTTAAGTTCATGGTTAGGTATGCCATATGCTCACTCTTTATGCAATATTTTCTAATAAACTAACCAGTGTCTCATCAATTGGAACAATGGAGTCAAATATATAAGAACCAGTAATAAATAAACTACTAACACCTAGAGATAGATGAACTACCATCATATTTTATTTGCAATTTATGAAAACTCATAGTGCCTAAAAGAAATGCTTACTTCTTACCAATCCTATGGAATTTCATACAAAGTTTATATCCTCTTCAATAATTTTAATCAACTTCTTAAGTTGAATCTGAGAACATAATAGTACATTCAAATATAACCATTTGAAGATACATGATAACACCATTAGAATTTTAATTCATAAATTGTAAGAAATATACATGGGAGCTCGTATTTGTTTCCAGAAAAAGACACATTTATATATCGGTAATTTCTATAAAACCTATTTAAGATCAATACATAGAGGACTTCATTCCAAGACAATCAATTGGCCTACTTATCCATATTCTACTCTGAATTCCTTTTATGTGCTAAGTATTTACCCTAGAACCCTATTGAAACTTAAAAGTCCAACCTCTGTAATGAGCCCAAAAATCTCTTTTATAGAATAAGGGAGCAACAATTATTAGGCTCAATTAAATTTAAATTTCACTTCATTTCAAGATCATGTGTAACAAAATTTGAGATGTCCATAGTCGTTTATTTAAAATCATCAAGGAAAATGGAAGAGTAAAAGACCAAGATCCACATGACCTACATGTAGACATGCCAGCTCCTCATTTCTGATGATCAAAGAAGATTCTCCACTAGCAGCCTGAGCAAAAACATGGATATAACCCAGTGCTAGGAAGTCTAACACCTCTCCAACACACCAACCCAAAAAAAAATTCACATCAGCACTAGAAACAAGAAATCACATGAGTGTTGAATAAGACAATCTTGAAAAAAAGGCCATGGTGTCATCAAAAACAAAAATGGGACAAAGCCATCACTCTCAATTGTAGCCTCAAAGAATTCTAGCCCACACCTTGCTCATGGTTGAGTTGGAGGAACTGTCACCACCCACCTCGTCAGAATCATTAGATGGTACTAGGGAGGATAATAATTTCATCCTCTAAGTTAGTGTCACCCTCATTATTTGAAGGGTTATCAAAAAACTCACTAGAATAACTGAGTCTTCCTGGATAAGACATGATACTTTCACCTTTTATTTGTCTTCTTTTCATAATGGACCAGCTCCTTGCCTCTGAGCTTGACTAATTCTTTTGAAAATTTTCAGTTCCTCATGTGGTAGTTGCTCCTGACACCATACTTCTTAAATTTTCTATGTCCTCTTTTGTTATTTGGTGTATCAAGAGCTCCCTATGTATCAACTTCATCCTCATGAGTATTATTCTCAGACTTGAGTAAACTTCATCTTCTATACCTCTGAACTAGCCTAATAGACTCCTTGGGCTTACTTATCTTCTCATAAGACACCAACCAATTATTTTCTCGGACTCATACCGAATGCAATTTTTGAATGAGAAATATGGAAATTAGACATCCTTATAATGAGCCATGCAAGTGTGCCAACCATTAATTCTTAAGAGAAAGCCTACATGTGCGAGCTGACAATAGTTTGCCTTAATCCTTTTAATCATGATCGTTGATCGTGATTTTAAAGATAAATCAACAAGAAGATTACAATGCAACCATTTAAAATTAAGTTTTAATTATGCTTTTAATGCTCCTTTAAATCAGAAAAACTCCAAGTTGATAAACATCTACTCTATACTTCACATCAATTAAAACTTTCCTACCGTAATTACCCTCTCACCCGTAGGAATTACTTCACTTTTCTTTCTCCTTGTGAAAAAATAGTGGGGATTAATCCTGGTCCAATCTCAAAAGAATGAATCATACACTGTCATGCTTTGTTTTCATCTTTTCCACACGTATCAATGGCTATCGGAATTGACTGCCAAAATATCAAGCACGCGCCTTAAAGAACAAAGCTGAAAGTAGTGCAGTTTAGAAATTGTATCTTTTCGATCAAATTTGGAAGTATTCCAACTTCATTAGAACCAAACAACAACCATTTAGAAATTCCACGTGGCACTTTCCCACTTTCCCATCAAAGGATATATGACATAGGTGGGACCCACATGGGATGGCATGGAGAGGTGAAGATTTAGCCACATCACCATTCATCAACCATAGATTTCATCCTTCATAAAATAAGCCTTCGTCTTCAGAAACCTATCAGGCCCCACAAACAGATAGGTGTCAAACTGCTTGCTAGCCTATGTGACCATCTCATCATACCATTGCAGAAGGATGGGGGCACGGGAAAGAGCCCAAATGAGAACATGTGCAGTGTTTTTTAATCACTGGTTAAGCCTCAAACAACATTTACTACCTTGTGATAAATCAGGTCCCACCATAAAGTAGCAATATGTGGCAATCACCCGCTAGCCCGTGTCCATAAAATAATATGAAATAAAATAAGATGGGTTCACGAGGAAAGGCACATATATTGCCATGTCTTTCATAAATTGCCCATTGATTGAATTTGACATGTGCCAACCATCTTTACCAAAGGGATTAGGTCCACCATTTCATGAGACATGTGGTTGAAGACCGTCAAGCCATGTGAATAAAATAAGAAGCAGTAAATCAAGACGAACATTTGGGGAATGACTAAGATTGATTCCTTCAATCAGATGACCCATATGAAGATTTAGTTTTACACATGCCACAAAATTTAGTCACAAAAGGGGGAAACGACTACGTGAATGAGGTGTTGACCCATAACAAAGGCTAAAGATTTTAAAAAATTAGATCAAGCCTTTGACCATTAGAAAATTTAACACTCGAAAGGGTCTATGCAACTGACAAACCCAAGATTAGGGACCGATAAATCAATGATTATCATGGCACAAGTGACCACTTAAGTGATCAGGAACGAAGAAGATAGGTCAATGTAAAATTAAAACGACGAGGGGTTTTTAGGCCAAACTTTGAAAGATTTGTGAATAAAAACCCTGTTACAGTCATAGGGACATGACCTTAAACCAACATAAAGGACCAAGCTCGAATTTTCACACTTTTTTAGGATGTAACCAATAATTTTTTGAGGGGTTCCATCAGGATATACTCAACATTGAACTAGAGTTCCGTCATGCTTGCCAAGGGGAGGAGTGAATGTTCTTTATATAGAAAAATAATGGCAGATAAATCTAAGAGGAGAAATAACTCCCATTCCCCATAATAGGTGGGAGGTTTTATCTACTTGGTAAATTCCATATTACACAATTATTCCTACTCAGGTAAAGACAAAAAATGGTTATGGGGAGGTGGCAAATGATTCCAAAAGAGGGTGTGACATTACACTACCCATAGGTGGGTGTGAGTGACACATGTGAATGATGGATTTATGCCACACGTCATCATCCTAACCATTCTAATATAACCTAAGCAAGCTTAATAATGTGTAGGAAAAGTAAATATTCCCTAACCTATGGAAAATAAAAATTCTACACCAATAGTATCATATCATTGATCAATATCATGAAGTTAAAATTCAAACATACAAGATATAAGAATGAATGTATGGATTTAAAAATTATGTTTGAAAATTTTCAACAATTTTGAATCTATTTATTTGTTCTTGTTATTTTTAACTCTTTCATAAAAAAAATTATGATTTCATCGATGAGCCTTACAAATTGGTTGTTATGGTTGTAAGAATTTATAGTGGAAATGATGAATTGTTGAGAAAATAATATATATATAAGATTTTATATTCATGTTGAGATTAAGAACACATTAAATTTCTTTGAGAAAAATTAGATATAGAATTTTTTAATCAAAAGATGATAACTTTATATTACAATATTACTTTATGAATAAAAAATACATATGCATTTATGAAAATTAAATGTAATTATTTTTTATATTTAAATTTAATATCACCATATGTTAGATTAATTTTTCAAAAAAAATATTTATATAAATTATACAATATTACAATATTAGCAATAAATTTAATCTTTTAAAAATATTTACCACCCACCACTATCATAATAAGACAAATTATATTTATTAGATGTTTTAAAAACCAAAAAACATCTATATCCATGAAAATAAATATTTAAACCTTAGAATTATAATTAAATAATTAACTAGAAATCACACCTTAGTGTGCAATGGGTATGCCAAAGAGGTGTAGATGGTCAATTAGGGGAAAATGGTCTACTTTTTGCATTCATTTTGTACACTAAACGAGGTCAATCAGTAGGTCATTTAGTAAATGATTTTATTTGTTCAAAAAAGGTCTCAATGGAGAAGTGATAGCTTCAAATCAACATGGATCCAAACATGACTTCTCTGAATCAGTACAATAATCAAGTTCCATTACCAATAGAATTGTTTTATGTTTACAATAGGAAGAGAGGGAGGGGTGGGTTAAGGATATAGAGATAGAAAAGGAGATGGAGATTGAGATGGAGAAGGAGACGGATATGGAGAAATATATATATAAAGAGGGAGAGAGAGAGGGGGTAGATATGGATGAAAGAGATAAATATATATATATAGAGAGAGAGAAAGATAGATGGATATAGGGGTAGAGAGATGGAGATATAAAAAGTAGAGATAAAGGGAGAGAGATAAGTAGATTTAGATATACAGGTCCAGGAAGAGGAAGAGGGAGACAAATGGATGGATAGAGGGAGAGATAAAAATAGAGAGAGATAGAGATATAGAGAGGGAGAGATAGAGAGGAAGAGATAGCGAGATAAAGAGGAAGAGGGATATGAATATATATATATATGGTGAGATAGAGTGATAAAGAGGGGTGGGGGAGAAGGAGAAAGTGATAGAAAAATAGAGATGGATAGAGGGAGAGAGAAATAGGGGAGATAGAAAGAGGGTGAGGGGGTAGTGAGGGAGAGATAGCTGAATATATAAAGAGGGATCTTAGGGAGAGGGAGAGGGAGAAAGGGAGAGGTATAGATAGAGCACAATAGACAGATATGAAGAGGGATAGGGAGAGAGATATAGGTAGAGAAAGATATTGATAGAAAGAAATAGATAAAGTGAGAGGGGGATCAAGAGAGAAAAATAAAGATAGAAATATAGAATAAAAGAGATGGAGTGAATAAGAGAGAGAGAGAGATGACATGAAATTCATTGTGTTGCATCACATGAAACTCTTATTATATGCTAAATTTTAGATTCATTTAAAAAAAAAAATCAAATGATTATAGTTATTATCATATATAATATTTTTATATTAGAAATCACTAAATATCGATATAATATAATAAATAATTAATCCATAATGTATATTTTATATAATACAAATTAAATTATATATAATATATTTATAATTATTATTCTATATTAAAAAATATATAAAAATCATATTATTGTTATTATATATTATATTCTATAATAAAAACTATTATAATTAATATTTTATATATTTTATATTATATAAATTATATTAAAATACATATATATTACAATATAGAATTCATATATAATATAAATTTTAAATATAATATAAATTTAATTATATATAAAATAACATATAATTATATTATTATTATATATTGAAATCTTTAATAAAAAATATTAAATTAAATTAAATAGTTAATTTATTTATTTATATGTGCTCTTTAACTTTATTATATTATATATATATAATATTATATTTATATTTAAATTATATAATATATAAAAAAAGTATTAATCTAATAGATATACATTACTTATATGTTTATATTAGATATTGTTATAAAAATAATCTTATATTAGAAGATCAATTAGGGAAAATTTGATCTATTTATTGGATTCATTTGTGTACTACATGAGCTGAATTGGTTAGCCATTTATCAAATTATATTGTTTGTGAAATATATTCAAATAAACACTAATACATTATGATGTTCATTTAAATAACATACATATATTATTGTAGATATAATAAAAAATCTACAATGTAAAAATTATATTAATTAAAATCAAATAAAATAAACTCTACACAAGATACAAGATAGCCCAAAATAAGCTTGTACAATCACAAGCCAATATGATCACAAAACCTAAGAGATTTAAGGAACTAGTACATGCCAAACTGTGCTCTATTGAAACCACCTGACATTGTCATGTCTCAATGTAGTTTCAATAATATGTGCAATCAAGCTTCCTCTATTTAAATTCTAGGGTAAGGTACAAACCTATGTCACACTTTTGGGAAAGTATGTTTCGGTCGAAACCATGTGGTGTATACATGGCACACATGGTTTCAGCCGAATAGGTTTCGGCTGAAACAAAAAAAATTAAAATTTTCCCTTTCAACTTTCAAATCAGCTTTCAATTTGGCTTATTATATGTGTGGGGTTTCTATTAGAAGGGATTCGGCTGAAACCCTTCCGATAGAAACCCTTTCGGCCAAAACTGTCTAGTTGGCAGCCAACTCAACATTTTTTAGAATTTTCTAAAATTTTCAACTTTAACAAAGTATTTCTCTAGTCAGAATGATTTTTTTGCAAAAAAGAAAAATACCCTTTTGTAGAGCTCAGATTGGGGAATCCAAATATATATATTTTTAATATTTTTATTAGTTTTAATATATTTTATTTTTAAAATAATGCAAGTAGGCTATTAAAATTAAAAAAGAGGTCGATTAGAAATTAAAAAGAAAATAGTAAAACATATTAAAAAAATTTAAAACTTATATGGGGCAGTAGAGGAGAGAGTCTTCTTCAAAAGGATATAATTTGTTTTGTAAAAATGATTAAAAAAATAAAAAATAGTTGACCGCCCTTGAAAATTGTCAAATTTTGACATGTTTGACTTTAAAACATTATTACGAGAAAAATATACATCAAAATTTGAATTTTTTTTCCATGTAGTAGATATTTAAGTTACCTATTTGGAGAAAAAAATAGGGAGAAATTAAGTTTTTTTCAATTTCTTTCTTGACAGCCCGTGAAGTCACTCTTTTTTGAAATTTGTAGCATTCCAAAAAATTTCCTTAAATTGAAAAAACATAATGAAAACAATTTTAAAAAAAATAAAAAAATAACAAGAATAAACTTCATCAAAAGTTCTACATTTCATTAGTTTACACAATTTTGAAATTCAAAACATAAAGACCACTTTTATGTGGTCGAAGTTCAATTTTTTGTTGTTGTTGACGAATTCCTTTATAAAGTGTGACACAGGTTTGTGCTTTTACCCTCCATCGACCTTCCCTTTCTTCCTGATGAATTATAGTTAGAAATAGGTTTTAAAGTTGAACACAAAGGCAACAATGGGCTTTGAAACATTTATCCATGTTTTTCTCTCAATATTATTAACTCTACTTGGATTTTTTGTCAAATATGGTTGTGGAGTAATGACAAGATTGATAGATGAGGACCAAGTTTGTTCAAATGAGGATAGAGTTGTAGGAATGGAATTTTGAGGCATAACATAATCATTTTATGTGGGGTGATGCTAAACACGGGCGACTACTATATTAAAAGAAGATAATAAATAATCTCTTGTTTACCAACATCTTGAACAACTAAAAAATCCCATGTAGCAGTTGATAAGGGAATCTTGCATCCAAGGCTTTACTTTGTTCCTAAGCAGAATGCTCGACAATAGAAACTATCAGGTTAATTTGTGTGGGCCTTGGATTGTCCAATGTATTTTTAAAATATAAAAATGTATCCTTGGACATTTTGACACTCATTTGGGTCATTCTTGTAGATTTTGGCCAACTTTTTCTTAGATTCAATATTGTAATGTGGCCAACACATTCACATTAGGTCTTGGACCCTTGAAAATCAATAAGAATTCTATGGTGTCTTGTAAAAGTGTTGTGAAGTGTTGTAGTATACTTTCACACTTTTCTAGGACCCTTTCATTACAATTAACTTAAATAACTTCTTTTTATCACATACCAAGCCTTATTTCAAAATGTTGTAAGTATTTGTAAAAAACTCTCACACTTTTCTAAGCTTCTCATCAATAATTACACCTTTCTTATTCTTTAATTGGCCCCAATATGCACTTATAGGCCCTATTTAAGTGTCTTTTTGATAATAATCATGTTAAACATCATTTAAGAAACTTGAATTCTTGACACCCATTCAAATTTCCCTAGTGGCACCAAGTCGCCACTTGGGGTGACTTAGTCCCATTTGGCTCCAAAATCAAAACAAGTTCAAAATTTTGGCAAGTTTTTATTCTATACGACCTAAGGTCGACCTATGATGTGGTAATTTTAGGAATTAGGCATAATTGTGTATAAATATGTGGTTTTCTACTCATTTTCAAGACTTGGGAGCCCTAATTGAATCTTTCCCCTATTAAACCATCATTCTTCTCAAGCAAGCTAGGGTTTTAGCATTCTAAGTCATCAAGAAGCATTCAATGGGCAGATTCTTCACCTATTGCTATAAAAATTCAAGATCAATCATCATGGAAATTTTTTGACTCCATTATTTCATGCTTCATTACATTATTTATTTATTTTGGTTTAATTACCTAAAAAGGAATTTGACTAAGGAAAACCCACATACCCTAGCATTCAATATTTATCTTTCTCTCTTTGTGTGTTTGCATATTTAGGTACCTTGAAGGCTTGGAGATCATTGAAGAAATTTTTATAAAGTTGTTGAAGAAATCTCCTTGTCGGCTAGGGAAAAATATCCACTAAAAGTCTCTTATAGTGTCGAAAATCACAATTTCATATCAGGATACCTCGAGGAACAAAAAGTGCAAGATGAGAGCTTCCATTTCCACTTTCAAATTTTCAAGGAAGTCAAAGTGGACTAAGTTGCCATTAGTGGAGAATTAGTCACACTGTACATGTTTTCTAGAGTTTTCTATAGATTTGTATACTGATTTGGCTGAAATGGGCTTCGATGCAGTTTTCCAGATCTAGGACTAAGTCATCCAAAATAGAAAATTAGTCCTAGTAGACCAAAATTCCTGAATCAGTAGCTTTTCTAGTCTTCATTCCTGTCTGCAACACATCTCTAGGTGCACATCTATTTCATAGTTTTTTGTTTTGTTTCATAGTCATTTCTAGGTCATTTAGTTTATGTGTGCATATCATAATGTGTTTTCAAACAGTTTACATTTCTTTAGTTTTGCATCCAAATTTTATCCTATTTATCAAATTTCAGCCTTAGGAGAAATCTCCTTTGACATATTTTAGTCTCTATTGCATTGGGATCTCAAGGGTTTGTTCTTGAATAAAATGATTGATCTTTGTCTCTCCCCTTTTAGCTGCAAAACCCTAGAGGTGCAAGAGGTGAAAAAAATCCTTCACTACATTTGGGTGAACCTGCTTTTCGAATACCTCTTGTCTGGTTTGGAGTCCATCATCATCCTAGAATTAGCTTGCATTGCATTTTACACTAGTTAAGTTGCATTCTAGGGTTTCTAAAATTTTGCATTAGTGAAAGTACATATAGGTTGCATTTTTACATCTCAAATCATTAAAAATTTCTGAAATTCTACATTTGCATCTTAGGTTTGCATTATGTGGCACATAAAACATAAAAAATCACCCCAAAAAAATCTGAGAACTCTGAAAAAAAGATCACCACTAGGACTCATTTGCCACCTTGGGTGACTTAGTCCCTTTATGCCCCTAAAACAACCTTTTACAGAGCTAAAAACCCTATTTTTAAGCTTTTGTTTTCTTCCCTTACCAATCTTTATTAGTTGGCTGAGTTTCTGTAACATGCATGTCATCAGATTTAGTTGAAATTAGCTAATTTCATGTATGGGTTAAATTTTGCATTTGAATTATCACATTGTTACATAGCATAATCAGTGAATTTTCATCCTTACAATCTGAAAAATTGCATTTCCCTTTTGCATGTTTTCTCTAGCATTATTATATCTATCGTTCATAGAATAATTATTACATCATGTTTTCATTACAACAATCTATAGTTATCATATTTCATTTTCTATTGTTAGATCTTATGGTACATGTTGTAAGAATTTTTTATTAAGGGCATATGAATATGAGGTCCTTTCCCCTTTCTTTTTGTTCATTATCGATCCCTCTCCTAGTATCCCCTCTATGAGAGAGGTTAGTCTAGTGAAATAAAACTTAGATAATAATACAAATCATATTTATTCTTCTAATATATCTCCTCTTAATGATGAAGATATTTTGGTAGAAGAACCAATTAATGAGATTTTTGAGAATCCTAGTTGTTTCTCTCCTCTTACCTCTCTTAGTGGACATGCCATTGATAAACAAGCCAACACAAACATAGGTAATCATGGAAATAACATGTGTTATTCTCCTATTATTTCCTCTAGTTGTGAAGAAGATAATTCACAGTTAGAAAACACAATCAATAAAGGTCATGAGAATCTTCGTTGTCCCCCTTCAAAAACCATTGGTCATTCCCCTATCTGTGATGTCATTTTAGAAGAACCAACCTTTGATTGTCAAGAACAATTGGTTTGTAGTTGTCCTAAAACCCTTCCTCCAAGGGAGGATATCATGATACACAATAAGGATAACAATGACAATAATAATATCATATCCTTAGATGAAGATAAAGAGCCAAAATTAGCAGGTGATCCCACAATATTGGTTTATAATTTTTGGGCAAACTGGACACTGAACTGATTTTTTTAACTAAATCTTCACTTTTGGGCTCCTATAGCAGCTACACCATGAGAAATTTGGAGATGATGCAAAATAGTGATTTGTGAAATTTTCTCTATAGATTATAAATACATTTTTTTCAAAAAAATTGTAATCAAATTTCACTTATTGGTCCATCTCCTTCAAAAACTAGATTTAAAAAAAAAACAATATTTTTAAGGAGTGAAGCTCACCGTATACAAGAAAACATTTTTTGTATAAAGGATAAAATTCTAATTTTTTCGAATTTAGATTTGTAACTATGATATGTAGCACTTTCATTTGGTTTCATAGTGTTCTATTAAATATTTTTTCCTTAATCAAGTTTTGAAGTCAAACCAATTACAATTGAAACATAGGCGGACTGTATACAACATAACTTTTTCTGCATGTATCAAAATTCAATTTTTTTTTTTGGATCGATCAAAGAAATCAATACTCAGCCTGAACATATTTTTAAAAATTTATTTTGATAATCTGCTATTTTTCCACATGTAGAGAACATAGAGCTTGATTTTTGGTGAAAAACCTATGTTTAATAAAACTAAAAAAACACATACATAATAAAACCAAAACATATTAAAATTATATTTTTTGGATAGGTCATTTTGAGGACTATCGTGGTCATTTAAAATAATTTTTAAATGAATTCATTTGATCCCCCAAAAGGTAAATCAAAAGTGAATTTTTATCAGTATTTTTGTAGGTGTAAAGGAGACTCTATTGTAGGTATGGTTTAAAACTAGTGGGGTTCTATCCAAAGGGGTTTGATCAAAGGTGGTTTAATCAAAACCTCTTCAATTGGAATCCTTAAAATGGAACTTTTTAATGCTTAAATTATTATAATTTCTAAAAATATGTGATTTCAGAAAAAATCAGAATCTCCCAAAAATTGTAAACCAGCTTTGTGGGATCACCCTAGCCTCTCACTCACTACGAGATGTTAATATTATTCAACGTCAACTTATCCTTTACCCACTATCACACAAACATCAATCTCAAAACAAACCTGAATTCATCCTCTACCCTCCTAAGAATAATTTGTCGCAACAACCATGTTACACTACTGTTGCTCATACATATAACACTAGAAATAATCCACAACCACAACTCACCCCCACACCATTAACTTTGCCTAATCCCATCTTTCCTAGTGCTCCTTGATTATCTCCTAAGGAGTATGATCTTGTTGAAAAACTAAGGAACACTCCTACCAAGATATCATTATGGGACCTTATTCAAGCCTCCCCTCACTATCACAACATGATTCAAAATTCTTTACAATAATTTCCTATCCCTTCTAATGCGCAACTGAATTAAATATTAGCTATGATTCAAGCAATCAATACTGATATTGTTTTTCACCAAAGTGAGTTCCCTCCTTTGGATGTGCAAAAACAAAATGAATCTTTCCTAATAATATCTCAATACAAATGAAAAGGGATAAAGAGAACTCTTGTAGATACTATCTTTGCCCTTATAGTGTGTAGTCTGAGCCTTCTGGATAGGCTTGGCATTGATAGATCAAATATTCAACCCGATTCTTTATCTATTAAGGGATTTCACAATGTCAAAAATAAACCACTCAGTGTGGTTACTTTGCGCCTTACAGTTGGACAGGTAGAGTATGGATTCATGCAATGATGGGACATCTACAAAAACCAAGTATACACACTTGATGCTGATCCTGAGTTGTATAGTGTCTTACAACTTGATAAAAATAGAGACAATCCCTTGAACATATTACAACCAACTACACAAGTAGAAACCATGCAAGAAAAACCAAAATCCACACCTCCTAAACCTCTCACAACGACATCAATCGATGATTTTGGATTGTTGAATTTTGAACCAACATTTTATGGAAAAGTACAAGATCATCAAAAAAGCTTCAACTAAGGGACACAAAACTCAAGATATATTTCACAAGCATCTACCTCAACCACTTCAGATGAAAATGCAACTTCTACAACCAACTCCAATCATGAACACTCACCAGATCCAAAAGAAAAAGATTTATGGAAAAGGTTACGAGCTTATGAAATAACCTAGCTATAGTGGAAAAGGATGTGGTGCTAGAGAACAAGGTATCCACAACCCTATAGAGCCTATACTCAAGCAATGACTCATGGTGTTGGTTATTATCCTTTGGTAGAAATCACCAAGCCTTCAATCGATGACAACACCATCACACGGGATTCCTCTAAAGCAACCATAACACTAGTGCATCTTGAACTAATAGACACTAGTAATATTTATCCTTTACTTGAAACAAAACAAACAAAGAAATATTAGCTTAATGCCAATTTCATTTTGCACAACACTACTGATTTGAATTTTACATGGTCCTCTAAAGGAGCATACAAAATATCACATCTATAGAGCCTTGTGTAGGTATGACATTATAATAAGAAAGAGATAAAAAAATTCACAAGATAGAGGAACACGTTATACCATTGATCAAGAGGGTATCTTGTCAAGACTCCTCCAAGATCACTTGATATCCCTTCAACCAAGAACTCGAAATAAATTATATGAAAATAATTCCTTTTGTGCATATCATAGATTTCATGGTCATTATAATAATGCATGTAAGGATTTGAGAATTAAAATCCAACATCTTAAGGAGTCTGAGGCTCTTCCTTAAGTGGGGGCACCTCATTCGTCTAATCGATACTGATTTTCACTCCACCATGCATTTCATCAATAATTTTGGGCTAATCCTTGTCCTGCACTAAGTGGGGACAAGGGGTTAGGTAGCCTTATCCTCATATGTCAATTTTTTTTATCTCTTTTGGCTAGTCATTAACCTTTCATGAATGTAT
The DNA here is from genome assembly GCA_007115665.2 of Sequoiadendron giganteum. Taxonomy (NCBI): domain Eukaryota; kingdom Viridiplantae; phylum Streptophyta; class Pinopsida; order Cupressales; family Cupressaceae; genus Sequoiadendron; species Sequoiadendron giganteum. Next base: position 617,396,593 of record CM021108.1, read on the forward strand.
AAGATCAAGCTTGGGATGTGGACGACATGCCTTAAGTTGAATCACATGTGACATACTACCTATTACATGACGTAGCTTATTGAAAAAATATGACTTGGCATAGGGCTTTCTGAATAAGTTGTTGTGTCTTCTTCTACTTTAAATTAATTGCTCACAGTAATGGTGTTAGCAACCACTTTAAAGTGGGGGTATACATTGACACTCACATTTCATTATGTGATTTTATTTTTCTTGTGATTCCCTCTCTTGGAAACATTAGGTACAATGTTGCTTAGGATGAGACATTGCACTTTTCCTCTCTTGGAAAAAATATGAGACCATTTGCACTTATCCTCTCTTGAAGACATTAAGCATGATGTTTCTTAAGATCAGACCTTGCATGAACAAAGAAAAATCCCCTTTAACAAAATATTTGCATGACATTCAAAATAATTTTCTTTTGTGGCACCTTATTAAAGTTATCAGGAGGTATAACTTTGGTATGGTTGAGTGGGAATCCCATTCTAAGGCATGAATTCCCCATAGCCACCTATATGTGTGAGTGCATACCAACCATTAGTGTAAGTTTCTCACCTTCTTAGATTTCTCACCCGGTGGAAAACATAGAGTTATGTCACCTTAGAGTGAGTATGCATTATTAGACAAACAACCTAGATATGATCCACAATGTGTTGCACAAATGATCAAAGGTTGGTCCAACTTTTTTCTTTCGTTCTTCTCTTCCTTCTACTTATTTCCATTGTATGATTGTGTATCTTGATTTGCTGCAACTCATTCACCTTGTGTGTGTCCTCTTGCACTTATGTCAGTTTGACTTAGGATCTTGGATCCTGGGGACTTGACCACCTCCTTTGATCTTTTTCACCCTTTTCCATCCTCATTAGTACGATTGGAACCCTCTTGAAAGTCTACTTTAGTATGATTCTAAAGCAAGTTCACCCTTTCACTAAAGTGTGGGCTAAATGTAACGTAGAAAAATGTATCCTTGGACATTTTCATGCTCATTTGGGTCTTTCTTGTGGATTTTGGCCTATTTTTTCCTATATTTAATGTTGTAATATAGCCAACACATTCACATTAGGTATTTGACTCTTGCAAATCAATAAGAATTCTATGGTTTCTTGTAAAAGTGTTGTAGCATACTTTCACACTTTTCTAGGACCCTTTCATTACAATTCACTAAAATAACCTATTTTTATCACTTACCAAGCCTTATTTCAATGTTTTGTAAGGATTTGTAATAAACTCTCAAAGTTTTCTAGGCTTGTCATCAATAATTACACCTTTCTTATGCTTTAATTGGCCCCATTATCCACTTAAAGGCCTTATTTAAGTGTCTTTTTGAGAATAATCCTGTTAAACATCATTTAATGAACTTGAATTCCCAACACCCATTCAAATTTCCCTGATGGGACCAAGTTTCCACTTGGGGTGACTTAGTCCCATTGGGCTCAAAAATAAAAACAAGTTCAAAATTTTGGTGGGTTTTTATTCTCTAAGACCTAAGGTCAGCTTGTGATGTGGTACTTTTGGGAATTAGGGCATAATTATGTGTAAATATGTGGTGTTCTACTCATTTTCAATATCTAGAAGCCCTAATTGAATCTTTACCCTCTTCATTCATCATTCATCTCAAACAACCTAGGGTTTTGGCATTCTAAGTCATCAAGAAGCATTCAAGGGAAGATTCTTCACCTATTGCTACAAAAATTCAAGATCAATCATCATGGAAATTTTTTGACTCCATTATTTCTTCATTTTGGTTTAACTACCAAAAAAGGGGTTTGACCAACACAAACCCCCATTCCCTAACATTCAATATTTATCTTTCTCTCTTTGTGTGTTTGCAGATTTAGGTACCTTGAAGGCTCAAACATCATTGAAGGAAAGGTTGCAATTTTTTTTAAGACATCTTCTTTTTGGATAGGGAAAAATATCCACTAAAAGTTTCTTATAGTGCCCAAAATCACAATTTCAGATCTAGATACTTAGAGCAACAGAAAGTGCAGGCTAAGAGATTTCATTTCCACTTTCAGATTTTCAGAGAGGTCAAAGTGGACTACGTTTCCATTAGTGGCAAATTAGTCCCACTATACATGTTGATATTTTTTCATAGATTTGGATACCCATTTGGTTGAAACAGGCTTCAATGCATTTATCCAGATCTGGGACTAAGTCGTCCAAAATGGTGAATTAGTCCCAGTAGACCAAAATTCTAGAATCAATAGCTTCTCTAGTATTTAGTCTAGTCTACAACACATCTCCAAGTGCACACCTTCTATTTCACAACTTTTTGTTTTGTTTCATAGTCATTTCTAGGTCATTTAGTATATGTTTGCATATCAAAATGTGTTTTCAAACACTATACATTTCTTTTGTTTTGCATCCATACTTTATCTTCTTTATCAACTTCCAGCCTTAGGAAAAATCTCCTTTGACATATTTAAATCTCTATTGCATTGGAATATCAAGGGTTTCTTCTTGAAATGAAGTGATTGATCTTTGTCTCTCTCCTTTTACATGCAAAACCCTAGAGGTGCAAGAGGTGACAAAAATACTTCACCACAATATTCAAGCCACCTTGAGAGGCCAAATTAATTGTGTTCCAATTTGATGCTCAATGTGAAGTTAAAATCATGCATCCCTCCCTAAGTGAATCTTTACATTAGGGTTAAGTGGGAAAGCAGGAGGCATGGGGTGTCCTCTAAATCAAGAAGGTTTCAGTACCCTTTAATCTCAAAAAGGATATTTGTTAGAGCCTCTTGAATATTCAGAACCTTGACATCTTTGACCCCTACCCCATGGATTCTTTCCCTCGTAAAAAAATTCCTTCCACTCCAATGAGACATTCTCAAAACTACACAAGATCATTCAAAAAATTGATTAGTATCATTTCTAAAAGAGTTTGTAGAAGTAAACCTTGAAATCCAAAACATACACATTCTATAACAAGTGAAGGAAAGATTATGCACTTATGTCACAAAGTATACCATATAACTTGAAAGAATAAAACTAAAAAGTCTAGGATTCAATAAAACTTAACAAATACAAATCCAATGAAAAACCTACATCATGACAAGGTTTCTGTAGACTTGAAAAATATACAAGTTGATCTTACACACCTGATCCTGATCTTACTAGCATCGTTTCTTCCTAAAATCATCCCTTTTACTAATAAATTTAATTGAATAATATTTATTTGATTAAATTCATCATATTTCCTCTCTTAATTAAATAAATCGAATTTATCTGATTAAGTCATTCTCTCCTATTAATTAAATAAATCATTTTTTATTTAATTAATCATATAGTCCCTCTTTTAATTAAATAATTCATTTTATTAATCTCTAAAGTCATTCCATTAAATTAAATAAATTTATTTTTATTTCATTTAAAACTAACACCATTCTCTTTAATTAAATAAATCAAACTTTATTTAATTTTAAGTCTAAAATCATTATTCCTCTCAACTTTGATTTATTTAAATCCTAAAATCTAAGTCAAATTGTCAAATCACCTAATCTCTACTTAATTTGATCAAATCATAATTAAATCTAATCCTAATCACTCCAATCCTCTAGATTTTGCAACTTGCATAATAAATCTATTTATTTGATTTATTAATTCATCAATTTACATTCAAAAGAGCATCTTTTGTGGAATATTCTTCCAATTCAAAAATCCCTCCAAAAGGGATGGGTACTTCCAAAAGGGCATTAAAATCCTCTTACATGTCCTTTGATTGAGCCAAGTGACATTAACTCCATTTCCCTTCCCTCTAAACATGTCACTTTCAAATTTCAAATTTGAATCTAATAGCATTTATCATGCACATTGACCAAAATGTGCTCATTCCTCCTCCAATAACATGTGGACAAGTGGCATCTTCTCATTGGTTGGTATTTTGTCCCACATTCATCCAAATCTTTCAATATTCCATTCTTCAAATCTATAAATAGAGGCCTCCTCTATTGCAATATCATCCACAAATTGAGTAAACTTACTATACTCAACTTCATCTCAAGCATATCCATTTTCATCTATTTTTAAGTAGGTTATGCAGGAATTCAACCAAAGTGGATCAATCATCATCAAAGCTTACTATGGAGTTGGGAAAGGGCCAATTTCTACACACAATTGGCACCAACTCCCCCATGGGATCAAGTGTTTGCATTATTTAATTTAGGATTTAACTTAGTTGCTTGTTTTGTTCTTCATTCATTTCCTATTTTGAATATTTTGATGGATTTCATGGGGAATCCTTGTTCTTAATTGCATTTCAATCTAATGACGTGCTTGTTTTCCATGTTTGTGCAGGTATAAGGATTGGGGTTCATGGTTTCAACATAATCAAATGATTTGCAAGGTAGAAAAAATGATAACCCCATTCAAAATTAATTGAGATAGACCAAAAATAAGGTATCTCAACAATAAAATTGTCCCTATTTAAAATGATGGAAATGGTTTGCATCTCTCACAACAATCTCTCTTGCAACTATCTTGAAGATAATTTTTTCTATAGTGTGCCAATCAATGCATACTCAAAGATTATTAAAATCTCTAATAATTATTCTAGGGGGGTTGCTTAACAAACCAAATGAAATTTCCAACCTTTTAGAATGGTGGTAGAAAAATAATTATTTTTCCTCCTCTTGCATTGCATTAAGTAAATGCCTTGAATCTAGAGAATACCTTGCCGCCTTCATCTCCCAAGTCCAATTTCTCCAACTTTGCATAGATCTCCTATGTTTTTGGATATGATCTATCTCCAACATGAAAAATACGTACCATTTTATGGCCTTCAATCCAACTACATCTAGGGATCTTTTTAATTCCTTGATCTTTCATCAATTTCCTTGCCATTTGAACTGCACCCCGCCTGCCCACTTTTGTGTAGATGTTTGAGGGAAGAATATATGTCACTGCATTTTTAGGATCCAAATCAAAAATAATTGTTGCTGTAAATACTCCTAAGCCTATATGGGTATGTGCAGGATCATGATGGGCCAAAAAGTGGCGATATGTAAGTGATATGATGACCCATGTGGTTGATGACTTTTTTTGTACCCAAAATTGATGAAACGAAAAGGGTTTTTAAAAGAGGTTCACAAATTTCCACCAATATAAATTATTCTTTAATTTGAATTTAATAAATTATTATTATTCATTTTCTATTTGAATTATGACTAAAATCTTGATTGATAGGGTGATTCAAAAATATCTATAGCTTTCAAACATTATCATATTTTTTGAATCCAAAACATGTGTCACATTCTATTCTTTTCATACTATAGGAATAAAAAAAAAATTGAATTTCATGAAGTTTTGACCAAGTTAATGTGGTCAGACATACGAGTTTTTATATTTTTTAAAAGTTGTAATAAAAAATTCATAATTAATTATTTAGTTGGAAAAAAATTACAAAAAAATATGCATCGCATGAAGACATGAGTCCTCTACTTATATCTAAAATATTATAAGAAAATAGTATCATTTTATTGTGGTGAGGGTGGTCAGACAGACACCTACTTCTTATTTTTTCCCTGAAATTTAAGTGCTACTACATTGAAATTTCAAATTTTTACCAAATAGATTTTTCTTTTTTAAAAATAAACCTATTAGATTAGAAACTAAATTCAATTTTCTACAGATTCTATTCTTACATATTTTTGAAATAATATAGATAACTTATTCAAATTTTTACATCAATTTCCCTAACTCTAATTTTCTGAATTGTATTGCCACTTAAGGACCTTTTTTTTCCATGATGATCTTGCACATACCCATATTCATATTCAATCTATAGGCATCCAAAAAACACATCCACACGACCACCACAGGTTTAGCTACTATCTCAATGATAAAGTGTAGTGTCTTCAAGATACTTAGTCTGAGCAACAAGGTCAACCATGCAAACATAACGATTAACTATAAGTGTAATGCAATAAAGGTTATTGATGTGATTGAAGTATGTACAACCCTCCTCCACTAAACCTACATAGTTTCATGCATATGAACACAAGAAAAGCTTACAATATCAGGATATGTTCTAGAGTACTTCATTAATTCAAAGACTTTGAGAGCCTCCTTGCAAAATCCATGTTGTGCATATCCTGCAATCATTTCATTCCATGAGATGATATCTCTTTGTGGAATTTTATCTCCAAGACAACTGCAACTGCAACATATAATTAAATTCCTCTATTATTTATCTTTTGATGGATGTCCATACCGTGTTGTAAAGCTCCTATTTGGCATAGGCATAGAGAATATTGGAAAAATTTGTGGAGTCTGACTTTATGCTTGTCAATTGCACTTGCTTGAAAGTTTCTAAAGATTTAAAAAATATATATTTTGTGCATATCCTACAATCATTATATTCTATGAGATAACCTCTCTTTGAGGCATTTTGTCAAACAGTTCATGTGCCTTTCTATTCTTCCACATTTTCCATACATGTCTAAAAGAGAATTTCCAACTATAATTTATGAAAAGATCCTCCTTTCATGATGATTTGATGGATGTCCATACCCTGTTCCAAAGCTCCCATTTTGGCACAGGAAGTGAGGATATGGCGAAGGTTGTGGAATTTTGCTTTACACTTGCCAATTTCATTTGCTTGAAAGTTTCTAAAGCCTTTTCAACAAATCCATTTTCTACATATCTTGAAATCATTGCAGTCCATGAGATCACATATTTTTCAAGTATTATGTCAAACAGTTGACGTGGCTTGCAAATGCTTCCACTTTTACATGCATGTTACTAGGGCAGTTGCAACTCTAATAGCTGACCGAGGAGAGAAAACTTGACAAATTAAATCTATCCAAATTTGACTTGATTTTAGTGGCTCAACAAAGTTCGAGGATGCCAAATGACTTTCAACTTAACTTCATATTAGGATCAGGGATTTTCATTGATTTGAATACAAAGAACAATGTAATCAGAGGGGTCAAACATTTACCGATAGACTTCAACAAAACCCTTAAGATTAAAAACTCAAACTAATTTTGGAATATCTAATCTCAACTACCTTATTGATTATTCAACTAGCTTGTCTTCTCAGTATCCACCTCATATCTTAGCATTAAATACCAAGATTTGATTTGATCTTATCTTTAGATACTCCAATCTATTAACTATTGGTTGTTTATTGTTAGTTCTCTACATACTTAGATCTCTATATATTGTTGAGTCTATTCTTCTTTGTACTCACTCTCAAATGAGTCCAACTCTGTAGAGCCGTAAGTTGTAAGGATATGCATCTAATTAAGGAGATGCGGGATGTAATAATTGTGTTGAATGAACGAGTTGAAGCTTTGAGAATTTATGTAATGTTTTATTTATCTATATGTTTTCAGCTTTGTCATCTCCCTTCAATCCTTCATTTGGTATAAAGCTAGGATAATAGAAAAAGGAGATTTGTAGAGGAATGGAAAGTTGTTTAATGAGTTATTCAAAAGGAGCCACAAATTAAAATAAAGTTTGGAGGAGATTCACCTCATTGCCAGTGCAAATAAAGTCTAGTCATAGCTATATGCAGATTATGCAGAAATTATAAGAGGATCATAGATCTGAAGGGGATCCACTAGTCAAAATAAAAGTCAGCTTCAAAGGCAATTCAATGATTGATCTGGTTGATTCAATGAAGGTCTGAAGCCAGCAACAAAATAATTTGGTGGTGCATTTATCTTTGAATGCATTGGAGTCGTCATCTATAGCTAAAGTTGCAGAGGCCAAGAAATTAGATTACAATTTTGAAGAGAATGAGGATCGTGGGTACCAATCTTATTAGAGCCAGATCATGTAGAGAAGAAGCCAATTTGGAGGAGGAAAAAGGCCATTGTCCATTATTAGTTGCAGATCGAAGGAAATCAAAGCCCACAGTTTAAAAAAGAGAATGAGCTAGTCGATGCAAAGTTGTTGTCAAATGAAGTCATGTCTTTTGATGTTGTTGATTACATAAGGAATTGAAGGAAATATGATCGATGTTTTCATTTGAATCATCATTTCAGAAGCCACTGTTTCAAGTTTGAAAAGTCCACCACATTAAAGAAGGAAGATTGATGTAGACAAGTCAACCATATTATTAAATTGGTGTTAGAATTTGTTTTGCAGATCTAAAGTAGAAGTTGATGAGGATGCGTGTTGCCAAGGAGTTTGCGACAAGTTTGAAACTATTGTCACAAGAAATCATAGTCCATACCACTGAAGGAAAGGTCTATGTTGACCCTCAAAGGAGATGATTTTGTTTAAGAAAGAAACAGTTAGACATTGCCTAGTCACTAAAGAAAGAATCACTGCTAGTAGAAGGAGAAGTTGTAGATTGAAGCAATTAAGAGGTAAGTTTAAAGTCATCATTGGAAAGTAAAGGATATCCCTATTTTTGTTTTAGTAACAACCACAATTGAAGATGATGCCTATGTAAGGTGACGCCAACTTTAAAAGAGTCTTCCTTTGTTAAAAGAATGTCATGTAAGTCAATGAAAGTTCTATAGGGAAGTATTAAGAAAAGAGGATAGAGACCAACGAAAGAAAAAGATGTAGCTGCAGCTATTAGGAAAATCGAGTTACAAATGTGACAAGAAATCAAGAGTGAAGTTGAATGAAATTTTATATTGTTGTAGAAAGTTTGGGGTACTTTGTTTTTCCCCTGTTTTTTATTCTCTCTGACTTATCATTAGAGAAAAGAGGGAGTGCCAAAGCTGATAGTTGAGGTTAGAGATGATACACTAAGAAGGGACAAGGGTTGATTTGGATAAAGGAAGTCAATGCTAGTTGATGTTGTCCAAATAGACTAGCAGCTGCGAGAGTTATTGAAGAAGATTCAGAAGAATCTATTAGTTGTGTTGAAGACCCAATCTTGAGAGGCTGTTATGAAGAAAGGAATTTGTTGTTAATTGGGATCTGCAGTTCTTTCAAAGAGGTTTTAGCTATTGTGTGAAGAATAAGAAAGTTGCAGACTGAGTAAATCCATTGAAGGTTGGAGAAAGGAAGTTGTTTCTGATTTTGGAGATTATTTGGAAAGACCGCAGTCATTGCTTGTGTCACTATGTCTACCGAGTTTTCAAGAAGGTAGAATCTGGAAAAATAGTAAGAAAGGAGGAGAATGGAAGGAAAAAGATGATATTGTAAAGGAGATCAAAAGATCAAATGATAGAAAAGAGAAGCTATCAAAAATATGTTTGAAAAGAGTCAAGTGATGTTAGGATCTCTGAGCACCAAGTAGTGTAGCTCAAAGGGAGGTGTTGAGGAATACAAAGGTATCACACCTGAATCTACGATGGATTGGTGAGAAGAAGACTAGAGCTCGTGGTTAGAGCATCCCAATAGAAAATTGGGATTTCCTAGGTTTGATCCATGTAATTTAAAGATTGTAGATGCCAAAGAATCAATGGAAAAGATCAAGAAAGTATTTAGAAGCCATAGTTGATATTGAGGGGGAGTGTTGGAATATCTAATTTCAACTACCTTTTTATTATTTAGATAACTTGTCTTCTCAGTATCCACCTCATATCTCAGCATTAAAGACTAAGATTTAATTTGATCTTATCTTAAGCTACTACAATCTATTGACTATTGGTTGTTGACTGTTAGTTCTCTACATGCTTAGATCTCTATATATTGCCGAGTCTATTATTCTTTGTACTCACTCTCAAATGAGTCCAGCTCTGCAGAGCTGTAAGATGTAAGCTGTAAAGATATGCATCCAATTAAGTGGATGCAGGATGTAATGACAGTGTTGAATGAATGAGTTGAAGCTCTGAGTATTTATGTAACGTTTTGTTTATCTGTTTGTTTTTAGTTTTGTAATCTCCCTTCGATCCTTCAACTAAAAGTCCACTGCCTCTCCACATCAGAATATTTAAACATAAAATCAAAATCCAAAATCTGCATTACCCCCAAAAAATAAAAAATCCCCCATTAACCAGATTGCAAGTGATGGTGAAATCCAGTCTATTACATTAAACAAAAGAGGCATGGATATCTAGTGTCTATGATTACAAATATTCAAACTGTGCGTATTCTCTAGATGTGTTTGAAAGGGGTAGACAAATTCCGGGCAAAAATTTTTAGATGACTTAAGTATAGGATCCACATTTACAGAGCCATGTATATTCTACGATAATCTCGTGAATATCTTCTCAGGTCAGTTTTCAATATGTTCCCATAAAATTTCATTCGTGAGTACTGAAAATTTCTGAAAGGATGCATTGTCATATGTAGAGGGTGACATTCTTAAACTCTTTGCTGGAACACATCGAGAAAAATGAACAACAGATACTTCCAATTGTCTTGCACGGTATGCAAATGATATTGATGGCTGATTGCATAGTTTAGGTTGGAGGAATTCACATATTGAACTCCTTCAGCGTAATAAAAATCTAGTACACTTTTGTTGGTGTTTCACTCCACTCCTACATCTGTTTCTTGCCCTTATCGCACCCCCATGCCCTTAGACTCACCTAATCACGGTTTGGCGGTGTCCACCAGGATACTGCAACATTTCGCTCTCCATACGATGATATCATGGTGGTCTCTCCCTTAGTCTCCCACATTATCGCGGTCGAGCTCTTCATAGTCGGCAACTTCACGATGGTGGTTATCTCTATCTACCTCGCTACCGCACGCTAACCGCATGATGTCTCCGGCAATGCGGTTAACCGTCAAATCACGGTTACCGATGTCTCCCGGTTCCCTTGCTAACCCTCTGCGGTAGTGTGATGGACCATCTATTGTCTGTTAGTGGTTCTTCCGCCACACCACGGTCATCATGTTCCCTGACCATGGTAATGCAGGTTAGCATTTTGTGCTTGGTCATTGCGGCCTCTTCTAAACCTCATGTGGTTCAACGGTTATTTTGCGGCTTCACTGCTAGATCGTGACCCCTCTCTTGCACACCCACGGTAGAGCGGTATTTTGTGTTTTTTGACGACAGACAATAGTTGGTGGTGCAGTGGCTGATAGCTTGTTTAAAAGGACAAATATTTAATCCTATAGCACTATTTCTTATTTATGGTTTGGACATATATTTGTTGGCATGTTTATTTCCATTTATTTTTGGTGAACGAAAAATTTTATATGGGTGTATTTGTAATTTTTGGGGTAGAAGTTCAAGATGATGTTTTTGCTCTAAAGTAGCAAAATTTGATTGTTGTTCTGTTTTTTAATATAATATAGTTTTTAATTTTTTTTCCTATACTGTGTTTATTTTATTCTCTGCCTATTCCTTCACGTGGTATCAGAGCCTAAGGTCATTTGTAGAGAGTCTATAAATCATGGCAACAAGCACAAGCTTGAGTAATCCCCAAATTCCATAGTTAAATGGAAAAAATTATGACTACTGGTCTATAACATTGAAAGAATTGTTCTGTTCACAAGATTTATGGGAGTTTGTAGAAAATGAGTTTCCAAAATTGGCAGATGCAGTAGCATTTAATGACTTGACACAAGCAGAGAAATATTTACTTAAGGATAACAAGAATAAGGATTCAAAGGCACACTTCTTCATTCTACAAGGTGTACATGAAAGCATTTTTCCCAGAATTTTAGCCACTACCAAGTCCAAGCAAGCATGGGACATTTTATAAATTACATATCAAGGAATGGACAAAGTTAAAACTGCAAAGTTGCAAATATTAAGAAGAGAGTTTGAGACTCTGTTTATGAAAGATAATGAGTCTGTAGATTCATATTTTACTCAGATAATGGGACTGGTAAACTAGATGAGAATGCATGGACATACACTAGAAGATGTCAAAGTTGTAGAAAATATTTTGAGAACCTTACCCACTAGATATGAGTCAATTGCAGTCACTATAGAGGAGACAAAGGACCTCACCCAGTATTCAGTTGATGAGATTTATGCTTCACTTATTTCTCATGAGCACATACTCGATAGAACAAAAAATATGTCATTGGAGCATGCATTCAAGTCACAAGCTTCAATTAACCAAGGAAGAGGTAGACGTAGAACAAATTTCAGAGAAAGAGGAAGAGGCTTCAACAGAGGTGTAAGAAATAACTAGTCAAGTTCAAGTGGAAGAGGCAGCAGCCAAAACCCATCTCAAAACTTTCCTCAAGGTCAAAGGTATGAAAAATCTCAAGTCCAATGCCATTATTGTAAAAAGTTTGGACATTACATGAATGAGTGTAGGAAGAAGTAGTATGATATGGGTAGACAAAATGCAAATTTTACTAAAGAGATTCAAGACCATAGAGCAGATAAAAGGACAATGTTTTTAGCCTATAATGTAGCTCAAGTTAGTGAGAAAGAAGTTTGGTTTTTAGACTCAGGTTGTAGTAATCATATGACAGGGAATTTAGAGTTGTTTACAAGTCTAGTGAGAATATTAAGTCAGATGTCACCCTGGGTAATGAAAACAAAGTGTTAGTTAAAGGAAGGGGAAATTTTAATATTCTAACCAAGCAAGGGGAGCAAAAATATATCTCAGATGTTTATTTTGTACGAGGTCTAAAACACAATTTGATGAGTGTAGGACAATTAGTTCAAAAGGGTTATAGAGTAACTTTTAAAAATGGGTTGTGCACAATCTTAGATAAATACCCAAGTAGACAATTGATAGCTAAAATAAATATGACAAACAATAGAATGTTTCCTTTGATAATTGAGCGAGCTTTAAGCACAAACTATGCACAAGCACAAGAGGTGTCAACTGAGACCCAGACTATCTTTTAGGCAAAAGTAAATGATGAAAATTGGCTTTGGCACTTAAGATTCGGTTATTTAAATTTTGGAGGTCTGAATTTGCTTCATAGGAAGAGCATGGTAAAGGGAATTCCATTAATTGAAAAATCCAAGAGAGTTTATGAAGGCTACGTTCTAGGAAAGCAGCATAGAGAGTCTTTCCCAGTAGGGAAATCCATAAGAGAAAAAACACCATTAGAAATTTTTCATTTAGACTTGTGTGGCCCAATGCAGACACCTTCAATAGGTGGTAGTTATTATTTTCTGACCTTCATAGATGATTATTCAAGGAAGAAATGGGTCTATTTCTTAAAACAAAAAAGTGAAGTGTTTAATTTCTTTTGTCAGTTTAAGTCTCTTGCTGAAAAACAGAGTGGTAGCTTTATCGAAGTGTTGAGAATAGATAGAGGAGGTGAATATGTATGAAGAGAATGGAATACACAAATAGTTCACAACAAGATACATGCCTCAATAGAACGGGGTAGCTGAGAGAAAAAAAGAACCATAATGGAGATGGCTAGAAGTATGTTGAAAGCCAAGCATTTAACAAATGAGTTTTGGGATGAAGTTGTATCTTGTGCAACATATATCATGAATAGATGCCCAAAAAAAAGTGTGATGAATATTATCCCTTAGGAAGCATGGACTGGTAAAAAACACAGTGTATGGGCATGTGCAGGATCATCATGGAAAAAACATGCCCTTAAGTGGCAATAAAATTCAGAAAATCAGAGTTAGGCAACTTGACATAAAAAATTGAATAAGTTAACTATATTATTTCAAAAATATGTAAGAATAGAATCTATTGCAATTTGAATGTAGTTTCTAAACTACTAGGTTTATTTTTATTTTAAAAAAGTCTATTTGGTCAAAATTTGAAATTTCAATGCAGTAGTACTTAGATTTCAGGGGAAAATTAAGAAGTAGGTGTCTGTTTGACTACCCTAACCACAATAAAATTATAATATCTTTTTATAATATTTTAGATATAGGTAGAAGACTCATTTTTTGATGTGATGCATATTTTTTTTTAATTTTTTTCCAAGTAAATAATTAATTATGATTTTTTTATTACAAATTTTTCAAAATATAAAAACCTCGTACGTCTGACCACCTTAACTTGGTCAAAACTTCATGAAATCCAATAATTTTTTTTAATCCTATAGTATGTGAAGCATAGAATGTGACGCATGTTTCAGATTCAAAAAAATTGATACCCTTTGAAAGCGATAGAGGTTTTTCAATCAGCCTATCAATCAAGACTTTAGACGTAATTCAAATAGATAATAAATAATAATTAGTTATTAAATTAAAAGTAAAGCATAATTTATATTGGTGGAAAACTAAGAATTTCCTTTAAAAACCCTTTTCGTTTCATTAATTTTGGGTAAAAAAAAGTCATCAGCCACATGGGCCATCATATCACTTAAATATATCACCACTTTTTGGCCCATCATGATCCTGCACATACCTGTATCTCACATGATATTTTTTGGATGTGTTTCATATGCACCTGTACCTGATGAATTGAGAAGAAAACTTGATAATAAAGGAGAGAAATGTATTTTTTTTGGATAAAGTGATGAATCCAAAGCATATAAATTGTTCAATACAACAACTAAGAAGGTTATAATCAGTAGGGATGTTCAACTTGTTGAAGATGAAGCATGGGATGGAAGTAAAGACAGCACTGTTAATGTTACAATCAATATGCCTCAAGAGGAGAATGAAATTTCAGTTCTAGCTAATGTACCTGTTGTCCCTATTCAACCTCAAGCAAGAGGTCAACACTTGACACTAGCAAGTAACATAAGAGCAGCAACAAGAGAACTGCAGATGCCAACCACAACAAGAACTTCTGGTGTTGGACCTTCAAGTCCACATTTTGTAGATTCAAGTGATCTTTCAAATCCAACTTTAGCAAGCATGAGAAGACAAAAAATTAGAAGCATGAGTGATATTTATAACCAAAATGAAGGTGAGAATAATCCTCAACAGTTAATACTTTTTTCTTTATATTCACAAGCTGAAGATCCAATTCATTTTGAAGATGCAATCAAAGAAGGAAAGTGGATAACAAAAATGGATGATGAGATAGATTCAATTGAAAACAATCAGACATGGGAGTTGCAGAGTCTTCCAAAAGACAAAGATGTAATTGGTGTTAAATGGATTTATAAAACTAAATTGAATGCAAATAGAGAAGTACAAAAGCACAAAGCAACATTGGTTGTAAAAGGTTATGCACAACAACCTCGAATAGAGTATAATGAAAATTTTGCACCTATGGCACACCTTGACACAGTCAAAATGGTATTGGCTTTAGTAGCACAAAACAGTTGGTTGGTTCACCAAATGGATGTGAAGTCAACTTTTCTCAATGGCTATCTTGAAGAGGAAGTATACATTGAACAACCACCTAGATATGAGATATCGAGACAAAAAGACAAATTTTACAGGCTAAAGAAGGCACTGTATGGTCTAAAAAAAGCTCCAAGAGCTTGGTATAGTAGGATAGACAGTTATTTTACACATAATGGATTTACCAGATGCAACTGTGAACCGACATTGTATATAAAGTGAATGAAGATGGTGAAATTTTAATTATTTTTCTGTATGTTATTGATTTAATCTTAATTGGAAATCTTTCAATTGAATTGTCCAAAACAACAATGAAGAAAAAGTTTGAAATGACAAACTTAGGTCTGATGAAGTATTTTTTGGGCATTGAGGTAACAAAAAATGAAATTGGAATTTTTATTTCTTAGACTAAATATGCAAATGATTTTTTGAAGAGATTTAATATGATGAATTGTAATTCAACACCCAGTCCAATGATAACTAGTCTAAAACTTAGCAAAGAAGTCAAAGGATCATATGTTAATTCAACTTTGTATAAGCAACTAGTAGGGAGTCTGATATATCTAACAACCACAAGGCGAAATATAATGTTTGTAGTTAGTTTGATCTCCAGATTCATGCAAACACCAAAGGAGTCACCTTGGATGGCTAGGTATGTGCAGGATCATGATGGGCCAAAAGGTGGCGATATGATGGGTATGTGGCTGACGACTTTTTTTTAACCCAAAATAGATGAAATGAAAAGGGTTTTTAAAGGAGATTCTCAGCTTTCCACTAATATAAATTATGCTTTACTTTGAATTTAATAAATAATTATTATTCATTTTCTATTTGAATTACGAATAAATTCCTGATTGATAGGCTAATTGAAAAATATCTATAACTTTCAAACGGTATCACATTTTTTGAATCCAAAGCATGCATCACATTCTATGCTTTGTATACTATAGGATTAAAAAATATAAAATTGAATTTCATGAAGTTTTGACCAAGTTAAGGTTGTCAAACATATGAGTTTTTTATATTTTATAAAATTTGTAATAAAAAATTCATAATTAATTATTTACTTGGAAAAAAATAAAAATAAAATATGCATCACATCAGGACATGAGTCCTCTACTCATATCTAAAATCTTATAAAAAAATATTATTATTTTATTGTGATTAGGGTGGTCAGACAAACACCTACTTCTTATTTTTTCTCTGAAATTTAAGTACTACTGCATTGAAATTTCAAATTTTCAACAAATAGATTTAAAAAAATAAAAAAATAACCCTAATAGTTTAGAAACTAAACTCAATTTTCTACAGATTCTATTCTTAAATATTTTTGAAATAATATAGATAACTTATTCAAATTTTTATGTCAACTTGCCTAACTCTGATTTTTCTAAATATTTTTTCCCCTTAAGGGCTTGTTTTTTCCATTATGATCCTGCACATACCCGGGTGGAAAGAGAATTTTGAGATATATTAATGGAACTAAAAATTGTGGAATCCATTATACAAGAATAAATGAATTCAAACTAACAGGTTTTACTGACAATGATTGTGCTGGAAGTGTTGATGACAAGAAAAACACCTTTGGATATATTTTTAACTTTGGCAGTGGAGTAGTTGCATGGGCTTCTAAAAAACAACCTATTGTCACATTGTTTTTAGCTAAAGCTGAATATGTTGCAGCCACAAATGCATCTTACCAAGAAGTATGGACGAGATGAATATTGAAGGAGATTCAAATTGAATAGACAGATGCCACAAAAAAAAATTTGTGATTACAATTCAACCATTTGTACGCAGTTTCATTTCATCCAGGAGCTGATCAACAATGGTGAAATCATTTTGGAGTTTTATAGAATAGAGGAGCAGCAAGCGGATATTTTCACAAAGGCACTGGGCAAAGACTCGTTCATCTATCAAAGAACCAGACTGGGCATTAAAGATTGTGAGAGTTACATTCAAGGGGGAGTGTTGGAGATTCACTCCACTCCCACGTCTGTTTCCTGCCCTTATTGTGCCCCCACGCCCTCAGACTCACCTGATCACAGTTTGGTGGTGTCCACCAGGCTACCGCAACCTTTCGCTCTCCAGACGGCGATCTCATGGCGGTCTCTCCCTTAGTCTCCTGCACTACCGCGACCGAGCTCTTCACCATCAATGGCTCCATGGTGGCGGTTATCTCTGTCTACCTTGCTACCATATGCTAACCGCATGATGCATGTGGCAATGTAGTTAACTGTCAGATCACGGTTACCGTTGTCCCACGGTTCCCTCGCTAACCGTCTGCGGTAGTGCAGTGGACTGTCTATTATCTATCAGTGGTTCTTCAGCCACACAGTGGCCGTCATGTTCCCTGACTGTGGTAATGCAGGTTAGCATTTTGTGCTTGGTCACCACGGCCTCTTCTAAACCTCGTGCGGTTCGGCGGTTGTTTTATGGCTTCACTGCTATACCATGACCCCTCTCTTGCACACCCGCGATAGAGTGGTATTTTGTGTTTTTTGACATCGGACGATAGTTAGTGGTGCGCTGGTTGACAACTTGTTTAAAAGGATGAATATTTAATCGTATAGGACTATTGCTTATTTATGATTTGGATGTATATTTGATGGCATGTTTATTGTTATTTATTTTTGGTGACCGAAAAAATTTATATGGGTGTATTTTTTTTTATCTGGTCAAACCCATTACATATTCTAAATTATTTCTACTATGTATACTGTTTTTAGACTTTGTTACAGTAAAATTAACTTGAATTTATAAACAAAAATTTGATGGTGTAGATGTTAGATTAGTTGATTATTTCGATGTCATGGTGGGAACAAGCACAAAAGGTCTCATTACCACATTGTTAACTACTCCAAACAAGGAAAACAGACCATTTTTTGCGGCCAAGGATGTTAAATAGTTCTATTTGGACGAGAGTCCTAAGGTTTTTCCCCACAGAAAGTTAGTGCCCTCCAATTTTAAGCATTCTCATTTTGTAGAATACAAGGACAATTTAAAATTTATAGGCGACTAAGTTGTTGAATGAATCCTCACCAGGGGACCTTTGGGTTGGTTGCGATCAAAATATGCTTTTTTCAGAGGCCCCAAATATAATGGGCATTATCTGCATAATCTCATTATAAAAAAGGTGGGTGGCATTCGATTCCACCAACTACTAACCAATGTAGTCATCCCAACCTTCGATACCAATTTAGAGCAACCCATTATTTTCTCTACTCTTGAGGTATTTTCTTTCTTCTTTCTTTGATCAGATTCTTTTAATTCTATTCTTTGAAAATAAATAGATCATCATTTGTACATGTGTTATCTGTAGGCCAAACATGATATCTTAAAAGATGCATATTTATTAGATATATGCATTGCTACTTTGGCTACACCAACATATCTGTGGACATGAAAATATGCAAGATAGACTTAAACAATTTCATGTTGTTAGCACAAAAGTTAGTTTAAATCAACAAACTTAAACATCCCTATGAAATATAGAATCATGTTAAAAAATGCAACTAATAAGAACAATGCAAAAACATGAATCCTTCCTATCCCATAGTGGATTGGTGCTCTTTGAGTATGTGAAAGAGCCCTTTCCCAATCCTTGATAAGCTTAGATTGCCAAGATGATGAGATAGACAATGAGATGCTTGAACTCAAGTTGCCTATAGTGTAGATGCATTCAAAATGTGCATGATGAAGAGCAAGATTGATTCTCAAATGAAGAGAGTAACCTTGCAATGACAAAGTGTTGTGTGTTTGAAGGAGAGAATCCTTCAACTTATAGTTGAACTTGAAGAGAGGAGAGGCCAAATTGATGAATGTAGGATCATTCATGGGCCAATGACAAGATGCCACTTGTCAAGGTGTGAGAGGGTGAGGAATGTGTAAGTCTTGGCCAATGTGCCAATTTGAAATTCAGATTTGGATGAAATGACATGTTTAGGGGGAATGAAAGGTGCAATAAATGCCTTGTTTGACTTGTGCAAATAGCATTTAAAATCTTGTTGGAAGGGACAAGTCCCTTTTGGGGGGAAGATTCAAATTGGAAGAATATTCCATTTTGAAAGTAATTAGAAGAAATAATAAATCAAATAAATGATTTATTGGTGCAAGTGGGTGGGTTAGTTAAGAGTTTGGATTTGACTCTAGTTGAGTCAAAAGCTAGAGAATGATAATCATGATTAGAAGTTAATTAATTTAGATTAATTAACTTAGGGATTGTAGGGATTTGATATTTGATTTTAAATCAATTTGATTTATTAAATCAAATAAGAAGAGCTTTAGGAACTTAATTAAATAATTTGATTTATTTAATTAAGTCTGATGAACATTAGGGATTTAATCAATAAAATATTTTAATTGATTAATAGAAGAAATGAATGTTAATCAGAGTGTAATGCATGATGCATGATGTTAGTTTTGCATGTCTACATTTTTCCCCTCTTTGAAGCAATGTACTTGTTGCATTGGTTCAAAGAATGAATTTGCCGACATCAAAATTAAAATTTCTGATTTTTCGGATGCCCCAGCGAAAAGAAATACGCTAGTACATTGCCCCCTCGAGAGATCAAGCGAAAAGATACAATTTGAGGTAGATCTCATGACAAAGAGGTTAAAATGGATGTATGGATGGTGATGACTATATAATCTATATGATAATGATGATGTAAATGAGATGTTCTAATTATGCAAGATGCATGATGGATGCAGGATGGATGCATGATGGATGTAAGATGGATGCATGTTGGATGTATGATGGATGCATTGTTAGTGTGAAAGAAGGTAGAAGAATGAGAGGGATCAACCCTTAAATTCGAGAAGATGAAGAAGTCCAACAAGACAACTTTATTAGAAATGATGAATGATGATGATGTATTGCTTATCCAAGGATGGGAAAAGAGCATACCTTTCTTTATGTTTGATAACACACGTAGGTGTGATGCATCAAGGTATTAAGAACCAGGAT
The DNA here is from genome assembly GCA_007115665.2 of Sequoiadendron giganteum. NCBI lineage: Eukaryota > Viridiplantae > Streptophyta > Pinopsida > Cupressales > Cupressaceae > Sequoiadendron > Sequoiadendron giganteum. The sequence continues at coordinate 617,416,629 of CM021108.1, forward strand.
GGCGTGGCGCCTAATGTGATGGACTTTGACTTGTGAAACGATAGGAGTACTCTTGTTCACACTTGAAAAACATAACCTTATTCAGAATGCAGTTCAAATATCATAAACATCTCAGACCAAAACATAACAAGGCAAGCCTTTTTATGTGGTCAACGGGACACTTAAAACATCTTTCCTACAAACAAAACAAAGTATGCATGACAAAGTTATTTTACAAGAATATCCAACAAGCACAACAAATAAAAGGATAATGATCATTGCCCCATTCCTTTCTCTCTAAACCTGTTTTGTTTAGGAATCATCAAGAGGTCCTCGGAATGAGTGCAAAATAAGATAAGTCAAAAAGGCCAAATAAAGTAAACAAACAAGCTGATGTTCTTTGTATCGCTAGCCAAGACTAACTACTGTGGGGTACCTAATGCTTATGTCCATCACCGGAAAGCTTCATCCTAAGACATGTAGTGATCAGGGTTTTGGTGAGATTGATTGCATGATAAGCTATTGATACTCCGAGTTGACCAACTTGCTTGCTTACTGACTTAGACCTTCGAGACTTTGACGATTAGGGAGTTCACTTCGAAACCTGCTAGACTTGCTTCTGACTAACTCACCAAAGGGTGAGAGTGACGATTGATTTATTATGAGTGATGAAAATCACGGGTGAAAGCGAGATGAAATGGATGCACCATTTTGGTTTTTTGAAATGTTTTGAGGCTATTTTTGGAATTTTGAGATGTTTTACAAATGTTTTTGGTATTTTCAATATTTTTCAATGTTTTTGGTATTTTCAAGATTTTACGACGAACAAACTAACTTAAAGACCTATCCTAGGGGTCTCGGGAGCTGATCCATAGATTAGCCTTGCCTATGTTATATACACAGAGACCACATAGTTCGACTGGTGGTGGACTGAATTGATGATAATATGGACAAATGGATTGACATTTTATTGCCTAAAGGACTGACTTAAGATGCAGACTAGATGGGCAAACGGATTGCCAATGCGATGGATGCCTAAAGGACTGACCTAACCGTCTCAGGGGATGATCAATGATCAACCTTGCCTACGTTCAAGCTCAAAGATGACGTAGTTCGACAAGGTGAAAGACTGACAAGACTAAATGATGAATTTGTTGAATATTTTCCGATATTTGACATGTTTTGGGATTTTGATGATTTGGATGTTTTTGGATTTTTGAATGTTTTTGGATTTTCTGATGAATTTTTGAAAAAGATCACGATAATATAAATGAATCCAATCCAATGTTGCGAGAACGTGCCCCCAGTGTGGTGTGATAGAATACTTCGATAAAGGCAGGATAGACTGACCTTCGAAATGCCAAGTAGTTCCAATGGTGGAATATAGTACAAATACCAATGTAGGCTATGGTATGGATGCGAGCGAATGAGTGGAATGCGATGGAATGGATGAGTCGTGTAGATCCTGATAGATGGGGAAGGTGCTTATTTACACTTGATGCCTGCTTTCCAGGTTTTCACCAAGGTACTTGCCCAAAGCGCCACCGAAGTGGTTTTCACTAGAGGACGATTTTTTTCTTTTTACTATTTTCAATCCTTTTCTGATTTTTTTGGATTTTTTGATCTTTTGATTTTTTTGCTGTCACCAAGTTGCCTGTTTGTGGGTTTTCATCGAGGTAACCATTTTTTCAAGACCTTTTCTGATTGTTTTTGTATTTTCTAGTTCTATACCTTGCAAGATTTAGGCATAAAACTTTTTGAGGTGAGAGCTATTCAGAGGCTCTTGCAGAGGCTCGCCTTCTGGTGTTGCTAGTTGATATGCCCCTAATGTGTAACTTGCAGTGATGACAAAAGGTCCCAGCCAGTTGGGCTCAAACTTTCCCTTTGTATCTGGATTTGGCATGTTCTTTTGGTTTTCTTTCAGCACGAGGTCACCGACTTGGAAAGTGCGTTGTTTGATCTTCTTGTTGTAGCTCCTTTTTGGGCGATTTTGGTACACTTGTAGATGATTAAGGGCATCCATGCGCCTTTCATCTAGTAATTCCAGCTCATTGAGTCTTGTGACCCTGTATTCCTTATCTGTGATAAGGTTTTGCAGTGATATCCTTAGTGATGGGAGCTCGATCTCAATGGGGAGTATGGCCTCTGATCCGTAGACCAGAGAGAATGGGGTGGCGCTTGTTGGCGTGTGGATGCTGGTGCGATAGGCCCATAAGGCGGGATTTAACTACAGATGCCAGTCACGACTAGAGTCATTGACTTTTTTCTTGAGGATTTTCAAAATGGTTTTATTTGTAGCTTCTGCCTGGCCATTGCCTTGTGGATAGTATGGAGTGGAAAAACAGTGTTGGATTTTGAATTTTTCACACAAATCTCGGACATCCTGATTTTTGAAGGGCATCCCATTATCAAAGATAATGGATTGAGGAACACCGTATCGGCAAATGAGGTAATTTAGGATGAACTTGGATATTTGTTTTCCTGTGATGTAGGTCATGGGAATTGCTTCAACCCACTTTGTGAAATATTCAGTGGCGGTGATGATGAACTTATGGCCATTGGATAAGGTGGGTGATATTTTACCAATGAGATCAAGCCCCCATTGTGAAAAGGGCTAAGGTGTAACAATGGGATGCAGTTCTTGAGCTGGTGCATGAATAAGGTCTCCATCCTGTTGGCATTGCAAGCATTTTTTGACAAAATTATGTGCCTCTTTTTCCATCGTCGGCCAGTAGTACCCTGTTCTTAGCAACTTTTTAGCCAAGGGCATACCACTTGAGTGTGACCTGCACGTGCCATTGTGTACCTCAATTAGAGTAGTCAGGGCTTCCTTGGGTTTTAAACAATGTAGCAGGGTTCCGTCGGTACTCCTACGGAAGAGGGTTTCTCCTAGGATGACGAATCGTGAAGTCCTTTTGATGAAAGTGCGTTTTAGGTTCGGGGTTATGTCAGTGGGGAGGATTCCTAACTTTAGGTAGGTGTATATATCATGATACCAAATATCATCGGGACCAATGAGTTCACACGTGTATTCTGACTTTGGTACCTTGAATGTGGGTACAAGAAGCTGCTCTACAAGGAATTCATGTTTCGAGACATTACGAGGGATGTCAAGTAAGGATCCAATTGTCGCCATTGCATCAATCGCTCTATTGTTTGTCCTTGGTATCTGCTCAAAGGTAATGTCAATGAAAGATTCCTTGAGGCTTTCTACCACCTTCTTGTATGGTGCGAGCTTGTCATCCTTGGTTTGGTATTCATCGTTGACTTGGTTGATGATAAGTTGCGAGTCCCCATAGACTTTTAGTGCCATGATTCACCATTGTGCTGCAATCTTGAGACCTATGGTCAAAGCCTCATATTCTGCAATATTGTTAGTACAAGGGAATGCTAGCTTGTATGATCTAGGTATGCAGTCTCCTTGTAGCATGATGAAGAACACACCAGCTCCTGATCCATGTTGTGTGTGAGAGCCATCAAAGTATAACTTCCAGTGGTCTGCTACACCAAGGTTAAAAAGGGACTCATCTGGGAATTCTGATATGAGTGGGTTATCTATGTAGAGGGGAGCTTCTACCAACTGGTCCGCAATAACTTGTCCTTTTATGGCTTTTTGTTCTACATACTCGATATCATGTTTAGATAATATCATTACCCACTTAGCCATTCTACCTATAAGCGCTGCTTTTGACAATAGGTATTTTAGAGGGTCTATTTTGGCAATCAACTTGATTTGGTGCGCTAGCATGTAGTGTCTGAATTTCTGAGCCGCAAATACCAGTGCTAGGCAAGCTTTTTCTATTGATGTGTAATTGAGCTCATGTCCCACCATTGTTCTGCTGATGTAGTAGATAGCCCGCTCGGTTCCCTTTTCATCATGTTGGGCTAAAAGGGCCCTCAGGGCAGCTGTTGTTGCAGAGATATATAGGATTAATGATTTCCCCACAATTGGTGGCATCAACACAGGTGGTGTAAGTAGATATTCTTTTATTTTGCTGAATGCTTGCTCGCATTTGTCATCCCATCTGAAAGCTACTCCCTTGTGAAGTAGGTGTGAATAGGCAATCTGTTTATCTTCCAATTGTGCTATGAATCTTCGAATGGACTGGAGTCTTCCTTGGAATCCTCTTAGTTGTTTTAACGTTCTTGGTGCTTTCATTTCGAGGATTGCTTTTACCTTTGCAGGGTCTACCTCTATCCCTCTCATTGAAACTATGTATCCTAGCAGCTTCCCTGATTGCACCCCAAAGACACACTTCTTCGGGTTGAGTCTAACCTTATATTGTTCGAGCTTGTCAAAGATAGCACTTAGAGTTGCTATATGGTCTTGTCTCTTCTTTGATTTATCAAGTATGTCATCTACATAATCTTCGACTATTTTGTGGATCATGTCATGGCTCTTTGGTAGGTAGCTCCTGCATTCTTCAACCCAAATGGCATTACGTTCCAGCAGTAGGTGCCCCAAGGACATGTGAATGTTGTCTTGTGTTGGTCTTCTTTTGCGATCATTATCTGATTGTACCCCGAGAAGCCATCCATTAGGGAGAGCATCTCATGTCCGGCCGTCATATCCACTATCATGTCAATGTTGGGTAGTGGAAAGTCATTCTTGGGACATGCTTTGTTTAGGTCTCTGAAATTAGTGCAGATGCAGATGCCCCCTTTCGGTTTTGAGACTGGTACGAGGTTTGATACCCATTTTGGATAGTCGATCGGGCGTATGAAGCCAACATCCAGAAGTTTTTGCAGCTCAACCTTTATAAGCAAGGCTATTTGTGGGTGCATCTTCCTTAGCTTTTGTCTGACTGGTTTTGCTCCAGGGTGAACGGCCAAATGATGCACTACTACTTCAGGGTCTAGGCCTAGCATGTCTGCATAGGTCCACACAAAATTTACCTTTCTCTCCTTTAGGAAAGCTGCCAATAGTTCTTGTTCTTCTTCTAGGAGGGATTCTACATAGAAGATAATTTGTGGTTCTGATTCTGTCCCTAAGTTGACCAGGTTGCACTGTTCTGCCAATACTATTGACTTCTCCTGATGTAGAGCAGTAGGTGGGAGATTGAATCCTTCATCCTCTGGTGCCTCAAAGAGGTTTTCGCCATTGGATGAAACCTTTATTTTTACTATTTTATGGTTAGGGAGTGCCACAATGTGGTTTTCACTCAATAACTCTGAGCTTATTCTTAATCTTTTTCTTTTGCGACTGAAGGACTCAATCATCTCCCCATAGTATGCTTGTGTGTCTAGAGTGATATCAAATCCTACCTTGTGATCTCCACATGGAACAGTATCCCTTAGTCCCATGAATTCTGAGAGAGCCTCATCGTTTTTGAACGAGTCTAGAATCGGCGGTCCCCGTTGGTCGTGATCGATGAGTTGGGGGTACACTAAGTGGATTTGGTGGGTTTGTTGGATTGGCTCAATGGGTGAGACACTAATCATCAGTCAGGTGGAATCTTCAAAGAGCCTAGGTAAGCCACCTATGGTGTCATCGTCGTCACTGCTACTACAAACGTCAGTTATGTCAAATGTGAAGTTATCGAGAGGTAGGCCTGTGGACACGGGTAATCTAAGGTTAGTTGTCGAGACCCGAGGAGAGAACCTGACTGCCCTATAAGGAACACTTCTGCCACACACGGTTATACTCGAAGGGGTACAACCAGGGCCAAGGTTTTGCATTCTTCTTTCTACAATGATGGGCTCCAACCATCCATCACTGTTTCTTCCTAGGCTTTCATTCCTCTTATAGCCCATGTCGAATATCATTTGTAACCCTCTATTTGTTTCCTCCATGGGTAGGGTTGGAGTGGGTCTTTCATCTTGGTACAAAGTGTTTGTGATTTCCTCCTCATCCACATTCTCCTGACTGAGATCCCCCCAACTATGGAATCCAGCGGGTTCTGTTCTAGTGTGAACAGGTGTTTGAATCAATTGTGGTTGCCCATGTGACCTAGGAGATTGTGGTAACTCTCCTACAGCAAAAGCATTTCTCCTCATTCTATAATCACCGCATCCATTGTCCTGTATCATGTTCTTGGTCTCGGATATGTCGGGGATGGCTGGTGTCTTTGTCGTAGAAGTGGAGGTGAGATTAGCTGGGTCTATGTATGAAGTGGATGGTCCTTCATCATTTTTAGGTACTTGAGGGATCTTGTAAAACTTGGCTTCCAAGTTTTTGCAATAGACGAAAGGTTTGGGATCCCCATATTCGGTAACCTCCTCGTTTTGATATGAGAACTTAATGCACTGATGATAGGTTGAGGCCACTGCCTTCATTCCATGTATCCATGGGCATCCCAGGAGGATGTTATATGGCAAATCAAGGTCAAGAACTTGACAAGTTGTTTCCATGGTTGTTGGCCCCACTTGGATGGGGATCTTGATAGTGCCCTGAGACACTCTTTCTTGGTCATCATATGCTCTTATGGTGATACTTTTGTTCTTATTGATGGAATCCTCGGCGAATCCCAATTTCTTTATAAGTTTCAGAGAACAAATATTAAGACTTGCACCACCATCTACCAGGACTTGCTTGACTTTCTTTTTATGGACTAGGACTTGGAGGTGGAGTGCGCAGTTATGAGATGGTTGCGGGGGTGAATCTTGGTCCGAAAATGTGATGAGATTCGGGGTAACGATGTTACCTACCATAGCCTAAAATTATTTTGTGTCAAGGGTGGCGGCAATGGTAGAGGCAGCTAGTGCTTCATCCAGGATCTATCTATGAGCGGCGAAGATTTTTAGTAATTCCATGATGGATATTTGTGTGGGTGTTCTCTTTAGCTGGTCAATTACATTGTAATCATAAGGACGACCTTTGTGTTGGTAATGGGGGTCTTAGCAGGTGCCCCGGCAATGGTAACTTTTTTGCCTCGTGTGGTGACTCCATAGTCATTGTTGGCTCCCTTGATATTTATGACAGTGACCAACTCATCGACACATTCGACTATCTCCTCGTATACTAGATTAGCACTAGCATACTTTTGTTTACCCTTATTATTCCCTTGGTTATTTCCCTGATTATGATTCGGCATTGGATTCATGTAGATTTTCAGGTCTTGGTTTCCGGTCGGCTGCTCGATGTTGATGACCTTATCCTTGATGAGGTCTTGGATGACATTCTTGAGTCTCATGCAGTTGGCGATGGTGTGTCCTTTAACTTTGTGGAAGTCACACAGGAGATTCTCGTTGTACCACGGCGGTTTGGTCATGGGCTCCGTGTATTGTTCGGAGTTAGAGATTTTGATTAGGTTTTCTTTGACCAATTTCTTCATGACAGACTCAATTGATTCGCCAAGAGCTATGAACTTCCTCTTGGGGGGAAACTTGTTGCGAGGAGGTGGTCCTCCTTGATTACCCACATTGTTGACTTGGCTAGTGGAAGGTGGTTGTGACTGTGCTACTACCACATTAGCCTGCACATTGTTGTGGTTATGAGTTTGCGGTTGATGATGATTTTGGGTATTTTGCTTAGGAGCACTGATGACTACCTTAGCATCGACCACACTGTCATTCGTGATATTTTTGTTCCTCGACCATGTTCAAGGTTTATCATTGTAGTTGTTGGACGGGTGGTTATCCTATGGTGGAGAGAATGTAGGTGCGCCTCCTCTTGCAGTAAGGGCTCTTTCGATGTTGAGCGCCTTTGGAATTAGTTGATCGTAAGATGTGATGCACTGCATTTTTAGGTAGAAGTCCAAGTTTTCATCTAGGTTGGCTATGATGGTGCAAACTTGTTGTTCCTCTGGCATGGTCCACTTACTCTGATTGGCTTTGGATCGCAATCTTTGCAAGAAGGATGCGAATAACTCTCCTCTTCTTTGTTTGAGTGCAAATAGTTCTTCTAAACTGACATCCGCACCCATATTAAAAGCATAATTTTTAAGGAAAGCCTCCACAATTTCCTCAAATGTTTTAATGCTTGTGGGTAGGCGAGAAAACCATTCCATAGCTGGACCAGTCAGGCTTCGGGGGAAGAGCCACATTAGATACGTGTCATCATATGCGACTTCCATGCAGTGCACCTAAAATTCCCTGACGTGGTTTTCAGGGTTGCCCGTCCCATTGTATTTATCAAATTTGGGGATCTCAAATCCCTTTGGGAACAGTACCATGGTGGACTTCTATCGAATGGATAAGGGAACAAGTTGCCTGGTGTCCTTGTGGTTTTTCCTACTTGTAGGTCCAACACTTGTTGTGAGAGCAATTTGATCTGTGTTGCGCCATCCTTGCTTGGATCAAGAGGTGGGATAAATGAGTGGTGAGGTGTTGGAGGTGTTTGATGGGTGGGGAGCGTACTGGTCGACGTTTGTTGTGAGCTTGGTTGTGCGTTTAAGGCTTGTTGGTAAGCCTGCATTTGTGCCAACAATTTTTGTTGTTGATCTTGTTGTTGGTCCATTTGCTATTGTTCCCATGAAGCCTACTGTTGGTCAATCTACTGTTGAGCTAGTAACGCTTTTTGTTGGTCTAGCTACTGTTGCACCAACAATGCTTGTTGTTGGTCGAGCTACTATTGTGCTAATAAAGCTTGTTGTTTAGCTTGGTGTTGTGCTTGGAAGTCTTGCAAGGCTTGTTGGTAGGCTTTCAGGTGGATTGCTTGCAATTGCGCTTGGTATTGAGCTTGTGTCTTTTGTTGGGCTTGAGCTTGAGCTTGGGCTTGGGCTTGGGCTTGGGCTTGAGCTTGAGCTTGTGCTTGGGTTTGTGCTTGTGCTTGTGCTTGGGCTTGGGCTTGAGCTTGAGCTTGTGCTTGGGCTTGTGCTTGTGCTTGAGCTTGAGCTTGAGCTTGTGCTTGAGCTTGTGCGGCTTGTTGTTTTTGGAGTGCCTTTTGGTGGGCAGCTTGTTGTGCGTTTTGCAACATAATGGAGAATGAATTGGTCATGTTGTGCTTTGGCAGTGGGATTGGTGGTGGAGTAGGAATCATGCCAACTGTCGTGGTGGGTGGAGGGATTGTGGTTGTGATTGTGATTTGGGTTGTGGGTGGGGTGCTTGAGACAAATGGTCCTTGATGAGGCATGCTTTGGGGGACTTGAGGACCAATAGATGCATTAACCGTGGTGACAGGAATCGTTGCGATTTGTTGTGAGGATATGGGCAAAAAAAGCGGGTTCAAAGTGGTGGTTGAATTGCTTGGATTAGCAAAAATTTCAATGGTTAAAGGTGGAAGACCTATTCCAGGAGGTGATGCAGATGCGAAAGGAAGCGGGGGAAGGGATGATGCACCACTTTGGAAAGAGAAAGGATTGACAGCTTCTATCATTCCAAGCAAACCAACTTCCTCATGCGGTGGGGGAGTTGGTATGTTCAATTGATAAGCTGGTGTGGCGTGAAATGAGGATGAACCAGCGGGATTATGAAATGTGAGTGGGACGTAAGGGTGAAATGAGTTTTCTAGAATAACTGTAGGGGTGATGATTGCTTCTTCATTAGCCACAAGGTGGTGTTCTTGCAATTCTTGGAACATGGCACTCCCCTTGTTCACAATCGGGGAGGTTGGTGTGATGATTGAGGTGGTGCAAGGTACTTCTTGATTGATGTTTGACAATGGGGATGCAACTGCACTAGTGCTTGTGTTAAGATTGGGAGGGGGCATGTCCCCTCCTCTTTCTATTGAATTTATGCATTTGAATATAGCACTAACAATTTTATGGTTTTTAGGACTTTGAATCATTTCCATGATTTCCTTTGGTGTCATCCCTATGTCTTCATTTATGTCATCCTCTTGATGACTCTCCTCTTGAGGACTTTGTGATGATAAGGGAGAGTTGCTTTGGGGATTTCTTGATCTTGCGAGGTTCACTTCGGTATTTAGATGACTCATGTCCATAGAAGCTGATATTTCTCTAATATTCTCCATGTCCTTCTTGTGTTGAGATCTTGTTTGGACCATAAAAATAGGGATTTGTTCGATCCTAATCCTTTAAGTCCAAAAAGAGAAGAACTAGGGTAGCTAAAAGATCAAAGATGGTGATGATGGTGATGGGTTAAAATGGATGGGATGAGTGAATGAAACCTTTGGAAAAAATTTTGAATGTATGTGCTAAACTTTGAAAGGGCTTTTGATTTGATTTGATTGTGATAATTTGACTAGATGCGTTAAGTCAAACAAGATTGGTTGTGAAGTTTTTTTCCCTAGGAAGTTGTGTTATCCTAAGGGAACTTGCACAAAGTGGATGAATTGACAAAGTGTGTTATGCCAATGTTTTGGAGAACTAATAGACTTTAAGAAGTTGTGTTATCTCAAAGAAAATTTGTTCAATGATTTGAGACTATGTTGGCTAAGTGTGTTAAGCCAAGATATGATGATGTTGATTTAGCCCTCTAAGTTTAGCGTGATGTTTGATTCTAGAGTTCTCAAAAGGTTTGATGATGAAATGAGACTTTGATTTGATGGATGAATGAATGGGAATGCCAAATTTTGATCTTGAACCTTAACCTAGATGTGACTCTCTCTCTACAAAACCTCGGTGTTGAAGAACATGCTTGACTTCCTATGGGAGAAATGCAAACCTTTGAAACAATTCAGGATTTTGTTGACAATAAAATGCATATAATGTTGGATTGTTCCTTGAGGCTTTTCTATAAAACTTATAAACCAATCTTTCCTTGAATTCGAAAAGTCTCTCAAGATGCTCCTCATGAGTTTTTAGACTAAGCTTCTTGAACTTTGGCTTTGGGATTTTGATCTTGCGGGAAATCATGTTAGAAAACACATGTGTAATCCAATTTGTCTCTTTATCTTGATTAAATGCGGTTCTTTTTATCCAAGACACTTGCTTGCTTAGGTTTTCAAACTATATGTCTAGTGTCCCATTCTATTTCTCATTCCACAAAGTCCTTTGTGTGGAAATCGAGGAAAATAGGGCAAAAGTTCCTTATGTTTATCCTTATTGGGAACAAATGATGGTAGAATTTGCACACCTAGAAACCTCTAGGAATGTGATTCCTAGGGAAAGCAAGAGTGGGCAAGTTCGTCAATAGGTATTTGTTTCCCACAAGGTGTTTGAAATTTCAAGGTTTTTGTGCATGTTTGTTTTCCAAATGTTTTCAAGATCAAGCAATGTGTTTTTCCAAGTACTTTCACACTCCTAGGTTGATGAGATAATACCTTGTTGGGTTCCCACTTGAATAAATCCAGCTGCGCATATCTTGTGTGAATGGCTAAATGCTTGACCACACTGGCTCCCCTCCACGACACTCACTTATTCGGGTCAGCCAAGCATTAATACCCATGAATCTCCCATGGCATACTTTCCATTTCCACAACAAGACCGCATGTTACATGGGGTGGCTTCAAAGGACATGACCTTTTGCACCAACAAGATAGACAAGGTTTTGGCCAATTTCTAAACAAGGGGTTCTAATTCGGGCATTCTGTTCATGGGGGATTATCCAACATCGGCGAGAGTCCATTGCTTTCCATCTCGTCGGAATAATCCTCATGATATTGGCCTTTGTTCCAATATCCACACTTATATACTGGTTGGAAGTCGCTTGGCTTTAGCGTGTTCCCGATTGGATCATTCCCTTGGGTGAGTACTTTTTCCCACAAGGCAGGCCCTCTAAGATAAACAATAGCAAGCTAACATATCCCATCGTTCACACAACCTTTGTTGAAAAGGAAAGGGGAGAACCTCCGCAATATATCGTGCTCACACTCGCATGTTTTGTTTAATTTTAGATCCCAAATTGAAGTGTGGAGGCAATATTTTTGACAACTTAATATCAGAAAAAGACTTTTGATTCTCAACGTCGCCGTGAGGCGCGAGAGAAGCACATACGTCTTTTCGATGATATTACTTTGTGAAAAAAATTACAAAGCATGACAAACAGTTGTTCATTTTAAGTCCAAAAAGTAGTGATGAATTCGTTTTAAGCACCAAAATCCAAGTGTGAAGGTTGTCTTGTTCAATTTTAATCCCAAATTGAAATCTAGTAAGTGTCTAAGGTTCAATTTTAACCAACTTTGAAAAGATCAAGTCATTGATTGATTTTAAGCCCAAATTGAAAAGTGAGTTAGCTAAAAACAAAAAAAAATGGTAGTAAATGGAAGCTCCAAACAAGCATTAAAAAATGCTTTTCAAGTTTCTATTTGCAAGAAAACCTCCAAATCCACTATATTCGTCTTCATTTTCGCTTGATCACAACCTTGTTCCTTTGTTCAATTCGGATACTCGTCTTCAAATGTCCACCTTAATTTTAACCTTGATGTCAACACCTATTCTATGGTGGATTGGTGCCCTCCATGAAGATGTGAGAGAGCCCTTTCCCAATCCCTTTCTAAGCCAAATGAAATAGACAATGAGTTGCTATGAGCTCAAGTTGCCTATAGTGTAGATGCATTCAAAATGTGCATGATGAAGAGCAAGATTGATTCTCAAATGAAGAGAGTAACCTTGCAATGACAAAGTGTTGTGTGTTTGAAGGAGAGAAGCCTTCAACTTATAGTTGAACTTGAAGAGAGGAGAGGCAAAATTGATGAATGTGGGATCATTCATGGGCCAATGACAAGATGCACTTGTCAAGGTGTGAGAGGGTGAAGAATGTGCAAGTCTTGGCCAATGTGCCAATTTGAAATTCAAATTTGGATGAAATGACATGTTTAGGGCGGATGAAAGGTGCAATAAATGCCATGTTTGACTTGTGCAAATAGCATTTAAAACCTTGTTGGAAGGGACAAGTCCCTTTTGGGGGGAAGATTCAAATTGGAAGAATATTCCATTTTGATTGCATTTTGAAAGTAATTAGAAGAAATAATAAATCAAATAAATGATTTATTGGTGCAAGTGGGTGGGTTAGTTAAGAGTTTTGATTTTACTCTAGTTGAGTCAAAAGCTAGAGAATGATAATCATGATTAGAAGTTAATTAATTAACTAACTTAGGGATTTTTAGGGATTTGATATTTGATTTTAAATCAATTTGATTTGTTAAATCAAATAAGAAGAACTTTAGGAACTTAATTAAATAATTTGATTTATTTAATTAAGTCTGATGAACATTAGGGATTTAATCAATAAAATATTTTAATTGATTAATAGAAGAAATGAATGTTAATCAGAGCATAATGCATGATGCATGATGTTAGTTTTGCGTGTCTACAATATCTTCCTGCTCACTAATTTGCGACAAAAGATTCATCCGACAATACCAGAGAATTCCACCTCATAGATGGAGGAGTGGCCGCTAACAATCCAGTAATACTTCTTCTATTGTCCTCAGTACTTGCAGATTGCTACTCCCCACTCCCCAGTATTTATTGATTTCCACAATTAACTCTAATGTTTTCGACTGTACTTTCAAATAACATTTGTAAACTTTAATTGAAATCAACAAAGTGACAAAAGAATCCCTCAACCACCCCAAACATTGGGTATCCCTAAGCTAAGCAAAGGTGATTTAGTAGGAGATATTTTCCACAGTGAGTCAAATTATGATATTGCTATCAGGATTCAATCGTGTAGTTTTTTTAGTCAAACTCATTGATCCATGTTTTATGAGTATCATAAGAACCCATCTATCATGATAATGAATGGTCCACTTAGCACTCATTACATCTAGGTGATGATCAGAGAGGTGAAGCATTGGGTCTTTCCAATAGGTCACCCATCCTAGTACTACTCCAGTTCAGGGGCTAAGTGGGCTTAATCTTGGGAGGAACTCTATGGTTAAGCACGCTTGAGCTGGAGTAGTACTGGGATGGGTGACTAGCCGGGAAGGTCCAGTGGTTCACATCTCTTGACATCACCTAGATGCAATGAATGCTAAGTGGACCATTCATTATCTTAAGAGATTGGTTCTTGTAAACCGCTACTCATGAAACATGGGTCAATGAGTTTGACTCCAAAACTTAAAAAATTGAATCCTCATAACAATATCATAAAAGTGAATTAATTAAAGGAATAAACTTTATTCTTGTGATTTCAACAATTATATATGATTAGCATTTTTCCATCACAGAGCTCGCTCTTCTTTCAATATTTGTCTATAATGGTAGTCTTGGGTTGAACTAGGATTTCAACATTTGTTAAACAATTATCACTTTTCTATCAAGACAATAGAACGATTTTTGTGCTATCTCTTGGAATTGGGTACAAAATGGCATCCTACAAAGCCACTGATGTTGCAAAGTGGGGACGGTTGGGATGGGTTCGTCAGAAAGATATGGTCTCAATAGTCGACATTTTTATTCAATCAAGTTCCGATATGGTGGACATTTATGCTTCCTCAGTCTTCCAATCCTTTCAGTCTAAAGAGAACTATCTCAGAATTTAGGTATACACATTTCTACTTCTATAGAAGTTCTTTACCCATTAACATTAAAGTGATCTTAACAATAGAAGTTCATTACCCATAAACTTTAAAGTTGTCTTTACCTATACTTTATTTTATTTTAGGAAAATGAATTGACAGGAGACACAGCCTCTGTTGACATCTCTACTCCCGAAAATCTTAAGGAACTTGTAAAGATAGGCAATAATCTCCTCACAAAGCAGGTTTCTAGAGTCAATTTAGAGTCGGGATCGTTTGTGCCAGTTTGATATGAGGGTACCAATAGCGAGGCGTTGATGAGGTGAACATCTATACAAAGAAGAGAAGGGATCATTCCAAACTCTTGTTCATTCGATTATGAAATGAAAAACAGAGAAAGTATTATTTAATCATGATTTGAATATTAATGATGGTTTCGTGACTTTTGAGTAGGTTTGCAAAGGAACTCTCGGATGAAAGGAAGTTGCGAATCGCGTGATCATTTGCCGATATGCCAGAACTTTAGTCAATTTGTTTGATATAGTTTATTCTATAAGGAATTCAATGTGACTACGTGACTGATGACCCTTTTCGTACCTATTTCTATTTGGTTTCTTCCTTTTTGCTGTTGGTCACCTGTTTTCTTCCGATGTGGTGTTGCATCCCGTTAAAATCTATTTCTTTGGTTCAGGGTGATGTTTAATTCTGTGAGCAGTGGTTTCATTGTTATTTTCTTATAAAAGGGTAAAATCAAACTAAAATTCCATTGCCTCTCCACATCAAAATGTTTAAACATGAAATAAAAATCCAAAATCTGCATTCTCCCCAAAAAAAAGAAAAATCCCCCCTTAACCAGATTGCAAATGATGGTGAAATCCAATCCATTACATAAAACAAAAGAGGCATAGATATCTAGAGTCCACGATTGCGAAGATTCGAGCTGTGCGTATTGTCAGGATGTGTTCAAAAGCAGTATACAAATTCAGGGCAAACATCCACATTTATAGAGCCATGTATATTCTATGATAATCTCATGACTATCTTCTCAGGTCAGTTTTCGATATGTTCCAATTCAAATTTTTTTGTGAGTACTGAAAATTTCTGAAACAATGCATCGTCATATGTAGAGGGTGACAGTTGGTGACATTCTGAAACTCTTTGCTAGAACACACCGACAAAAATGAACGACAGATACATTCAATCGTCTTGCACGGTATGCATACGATACTGACTGTGGATTGCACTATAGTTTGGAGGACTTCACATAAGGAAGGCCTTCAGTGTAATAAACATCTAGTACATTTTAAACATATTTGAAGCATTCAAATAATTAAATACAGGTCCCATTTTTTCATTGATATACCCACTAGTGTGTATAGGATTCCGCAACACTATACGGCTCTCTCCACAATCTGCCCTGAAAACTACTTTGAAAAATTGTTTCCATCACAGAGCACTTAATTCCTTCAATATTTCCCTGTAATCGGTGTCATGGGTTGAACTAAGGCGAATGGCAATCATGAAAAAACTGTCACCCACTTATGGAGATATGATAACCATTCTTAGCATTGACGGAGGAGGCGTCCGGGGAATTATCCCTGCAACTATTCTTCAATTTCTTGAGGAAACGCTTTAGGTATTTATTTTTATCTGATCAAACCCATTACATATTCTAAATTATTTCTACTGTGCTTACTATTTTCAGTCTTTGTTACAGTAAAATTAACTTGAATTTGTGCACAGAATTCGATGGTGCAGGCGTCAGATTAGTTGATTATTCCGATGTCATGGCGGGAACAAGCACAGAAGGTCTCATTACTGCATTGTTAACTGCTCCAAACAAGGAAAACAAACTATTGTTCATGGCCAAGGGTGTTAAACAGTTCTATTTGGATGAGAGTCCTAAGCTTTTCCCCTACAGAAAGTTGGTGCCCTACAATTATAAGCATTCTCATTTACTAGAATAGAAGGACAACTTAAAATTTATAGGCGACTAAGTTTTTGAATGAATCCTCACCAGGGGACCTTTGGGTTGGTTACAATCAACTTACACTTTTGTCAGAGGCCCCAAATATAGTGGGCGTTATCTACACAGTCTTATTGAAAAAACGGTGGGTGACATTCGATTCCACCAACTACTAACCAATGTAGTCATCCCAACCTTCGATACCAATTTAGAGCAGCCCATTATTTTCTCTACTCTTGAGGTACTTGCTTTCTTCTTTCTTTGATCAGATTCTTTTAATTCTATTCTTTGAAAATAAATAGATCGTCATTTGTACATCTGTTATCTGTAGGCCAAACATGATATCTTAAAAGATGCATATTTATCAGATATATGCATTGCTACTTCGGCTGCACTAACATATCTTCTTGCTCACTATTTTGTGACAAAAGATTCATCTGACAATACCAGAGAATTCCACCTCATAGATGGAGGAGTGGCCGCTAACAATCCAGTAATACTTCTTCTATTGTCCCCACTACTTGCTGATTGCTACTCCCCACTCCCCAGTATTTATTGATTGCCACAAATAACTCTAATGTTTTCGACTGTAATTTCAAATAACATTTGCAGACTTTAATTGCAATCAACGAAGTGACAAAAGAATCCCTCAGCCAGCCCAAAGATTGGGTATCCCTAAGCTAAGCAAAGGTGAATTAGTAGGAGGTATTTTCCACAGCGAGTCAAATTATGATATTACTATCAGGATTCAATCATGTAGTTTTTCTAGTCAAACTCATTGATCCATGTTTCATGAGTATCATAAGAACCAATCTCTCATGATAATGAATGGTCCACTTAGCACTCATTGCATCTAGGTGATGTTCAGAGAGGTGAAGCGTTGGGCTTTCCTTGCAGGTCACCCATCCCAGTACTACAGTTTAGTGGCTAAGTGGGCTTAACCTTGGGGAAAACTCTATGGTTAAGCGTGCTTGAGCTGGAGTAGTACTGGGATGGGTGGCCTATGGGGAAGGCCCAGTGCTTCACCTCTCTGAACATCACCTAGATGCAATGAGTGCTAAGTGGACCATTCATTATCATGAGAGATGGGTTCTTGTAAACCACTACTCATGAAACATGGGTCAATGAGTTTGACTTGAAAACATACAAAATTGAATCTTCTTAACAATATCATAAAGATGAAATAATTAAAGAAATAAAATTTATTCTGACTTGGTGATTTCAACATTTATATATGATTAGCATTTTTCCATCACATAGCTCTTACTTCATTCAATATTAATCGTAGTCTTGTGTTGAACTAGGATTTCAACATTTGTTAAACAATTATCATTTTTCTATCAGGACAATAAAAAGATTTTGGTGCTATCTCTTGGAACTGGGTACAAAACGGCATCCTACAAAGCCACTGATGTTGCAAAGTGGGGATGGTTGGGATGGGTTCGTCAGAAAGATATGATCCCAATAGTCGACACTTTTATTCAATCAAGTTCCGATATGGTGGACATTTATGATTCCTCGATCTTCCAATCCTTTCAGTCTGAAGAGAACTATCTCAGAATTTAGGTATACACATTTCTACTTCTATAGAAGTTCTTTACCCATTAACTTTAAAGTGATCTTAACAATAGAAGTTCATTACCCATAAACTTTAAAGTTGTCTTTACCTATACATTATTTTATTTTAAGAAAATGAATTGATGGGAGACGCAGCCTCTGTTGACATCTCTACTCCCGAAAATCTTAAGGAACTTGTAAAGATAGGCAATAATCTCCTCACAATGCAGGTTTGCAGAGTCGATTTAGAGACGGGATCATTTGTGCCAATTTGTGATGAGGCTACCAACAATGAGGCGTTGATGAGGTGAACATCTATACAAAGCAAGAGAAAGGATCAATCCAAACTCTTGTTCATTCGATTATGAAATGAAAAATAGAGAAAGTATTGTTTAATGATTTGAATATTAATAATGGTTTTGTGACTTTTGAGCAGGTTTGCAAAGGAACTCTCAGATGAAAGGAAGTTGCGAATCGCTCTATCGTCTGCCTATACAACTCATAATCCTATGCCAGAACTTTAGTCAATTTGTTTGATATAGTTTATGGTATAAGGACTTCAATGCAGCCTCGTGACTGATGACCCTTTTCGTACCTGTTTCTGTTTGGTTTCTTCCTTTTCGCTGTTGGTCACCTGTTTTCTTCAGATGTGCTATTGCATCCTGTTAAAATCTATTTCTTTGGTTCAGGGTTATGTTTAATTCTGTGAACAGTGGTTTCGTTGTTATTTTCTTATAAAAGGGTAATCAAAATAAAATGAAACAAATCAATAATAGATAGTATTATTTTTCAAGATTAGATAGACAATTCAAAACAATTGATTTAAAAAATAATTTTCTAGATTTAAATTTAAAACATCATATTTTAAATAATAATTTTAATTTTTCTTTTAATATTTTTTATTAGACTATATTCAATGAAATACAATTATGTCTTCTCTTTATTCTATTTTACATTAAATTTCAATTTATTAAATTAAAAAATAAATTATATGATTTTTTTTAAACTTCTATATTTATAATATTATTATTATGATTTTCCCTTATTTCATATCTATTTAAAATCATCTTGAAAACTATTATTATCATCCTTATAATTATTTTGTCTTGTAAGGTGATAAGTTAAATCTGTGGACATGAAAATCTGCAAATGGTTAGCACAATTCCAATATCCTCATAGAATAACATGAAATTATTCAAAACAAATGATAAAACCAAATCAAACATGTAAAGAAGACATGAAATGCATCTATTCTATGGTGGATTGGTGCTCCTTGAATATGTGAAAGAGCCCTTTCCCAATCCTTGATAATCTTAGTGAGATGATAGACAATGAGATGCTCTTGAACTCAAGTTGCCTATAATAAGGATGCTCTAAATGTAGATTGTAGATGATCAAAATGAGAGAAGAGGTGTTGAACTTATAGGACAAGTTGAGAGAAGGGAAACCAATATTAGGCAATGCGAGAATAAATCCCATCCAATAGGAGAGAGCCACTTGTCATAATGGGATTGGCCCAGGCTTGTGCAAGTTTTGGCCAATGTGCCCATTCAAATTTGAAAAAAGGCAATGAATGCATGTGGTTGAGGGTTTTTTGGGGGAATTGTGTTTGTCCAAAAAGTCAAACATGAGAGTTAATGAGGGAAAATAAGTATTTTAATAAATCAAATAAAGTGATTTATTGTGCAAGTGGATGAATCTAGAGGATTCATGTAATTAGGATTAAACTAATCATGATTTGATTAATCTAACAGAAGTTTAGGTGATATGACATTTGATTTAAATTTTTGTATTTATTTTAAATGAAATGAGAGGAAATGAATATTGATCATTTAATTAAATATTGGTGATTTAATTAAATTAATAGACCTTAGGAGATTATTCAGGTAACCTGATTTATTTAATTGTTGGGTGAAATATGACTAATCAATTATGTTAATTGATAGTGTTAAATTTGCATGTCTACATTTTTTCCCTCTTTGAAGCAATGTACTTGTTGCATTGGTTAAAAGAATGATGTCACTAACATCAAAATTAAAAAAAATCTGATTTTTTCAGATGTCTCAGTGAAAAGAAGTACATTAGTACATTGCCCCCTCGAGAGATCGAGCGAAAAGATTGAGGTGGATCTCGCGACAAAGAGGTTCAAAATGAATGTATGGATGGTTAGACTATATGATCTATATGATAATGATGATGAAAATGAGATGTTTGGAAAATGTTTAGCATAACAAATTTATATTATCCTAAACAACTTAAATGATTATGAAAATGAAATGTTTCGAAGATGCTTAAAATAACAAATCTATGTTATCTTAAAAATCTTAAATGATGATGCAATGTATGTGAAATGAATGTGATGGATGATGTTGTGCTATGATGATATGAAATGATTACGAAAGATGCAAGATGGATGCAAGATGGATGCATTGTTAATGCGAAAGAGGATAGAATAATGAGAGGGATCAACCCTTGAATCCAAGAAGATGTAGAAGTACAACAAGTCCACTAGTCGTTGAGACTTTATTGGATATGGTGATGAATGATGATGATGTATTGCTTATCCAAGGATTGGAAAAGAGCATACCTTTCTTTATGTTTGATAACACACGTAGGTGTGATGCATCAAGGTATTAAGAACTAGGATGGCGTTGCACCTAGTGTGATGGACTTTGACTCGTCAAACAGATAGGAGTACTCTTGTTCATACTTGAAAAACTTAACCTTATTCAGAATGTAGTTTAGATATTCTAGACATCTCGAGCCAAAACATAAAAAGACAAGCCTTTTTATGTGGTCAACAAGATACCTAAAACATCCTTCCTACAAACAAAACAAAGTATGCATGACAAAGTTATTTTACAAGGATATCCAACAAGCATAGCAGATAAAAAGATAATGATCATTGCCCCATTCCTTTCCCTCTAAACCTGTTTTGTTTAGGCATCATTGAGAGGTCCTTGGAATGAGCACAAAATAAGATAAGTCAATAAAAGACTAAATAAAGAAAACCAAACAAGATAATTTTCTTCATACCACTAGCCAAGACTAACTACTATAGGGGTACCTGGTGCTTATGTCCATCATAGGAAAGATTCATCCTAGGACATGTTGTGATCAGGGTTTTGATGGGACTAATTTGGGTGATAAGCTATTGATATTCCGAGTTGACCAACTTACTTGCTTACTGATCTAGACTTTTTGAGACTTTGATGATTAAGGTGTTCTCTTCTGAATGTGCTAGACTTGCTTCTGTCTGACTCACCAAAGGGTGATGGCGAAGATTGATTTTATTTTGAGTGATGACAATCACAAGTGAAAGCGAGATGAAATGGATGCACCATTTTGGTTTTTTCAGATATTTTGAGGCTGTTTTGATTTTCGAATTTTCCAATGTTTTTGGTATTTTTGAGATTTATGAATGTTTTGAGATTTTTGTGTCTCGGGGGCTGATCAAGGATGGCCTTTCCTATGTTTAAGCTTAGAGATGATGTAGTTCAGACTCCAATTAACTTGACTGCTAATGAGATAGATGGGCAAACAGATTGCCATTGTGACGGATGCCTAAAATCCTAAAATGTGAAAAATATAGACAAACGAATGCCCTTGCAACGAACACCTAACTAGATGGGTAGACGGATGTCATTGCGTTGGACGCCTAAAATCCTAAAATATGAAAAATATGGACAAACAAATGCCCCTGCAATGGACGCCTAACTAGATGGGCAGACGGATGTCATTGCGATGGATGCCTAAAGGACTGGCCTTGATGTCTCGGGGGATGATCAAAGATCAACCTTGCCTATGTTCAAGCTCAGAGATGACATAGTTCGACAAGGTGAAAGACTGTCAACACTGAATGATGAATTTTTTGAAGATTTTCTGATATTTTGACATGTTTTTGGATTTTTGAATGATTTGGATGTTTTTGGATTTTTGATGAATTTTTGAATGTTTTTGGTTTTTTGATGAATTTTGACGATTGGGATATGGATATTTGATGATATCAGTGCTTTGTTTTGGGATTTTATTGAAAACCAAGCTTAATGTTGATCTATCGGATTGATGGATTGATAGTTTGACTAAGTGTGTTAAGTCAAACAAAAGTGATAATGCACTTGTAAACTCTAGGAAGTTGTGTTATCCTAGAATAAACTTGTACATAAGTGTGGTTTGACTAAGTGTGTTAAGTCAAACAAGGTGATTATGGATTTAATAATTTAGCTAAGTGTGTTAAGCCAAACAAAGGTGATAATGAACTTGTAAACCCCAGGAAGTTATGTTATCCTAGAGTAAACTCGTGCGCAAGATGATAGTTTGACTAAGTGTGTTAAGTCAAACAAGGTGATAATTGATTGGATTCGATTGATCAAGATTGATGAAGCTTGATTTGGAACCAAATTGTTTTGATGATTTGATGTGATGCTGACGCACAAGTTAGATGTGACTGATATTGATTGTTCAGATTGATGTTCGACGAAAGATAAATCTTGATAAAGAACGTCATCTTGTCAAAACATGCCATGGGCTAGTGATTTGAATTCGTGCTCTCAAATGATTTGACCAATTTGATTTCATGTGTTTCCAATATTCAGATTACCACATAAGTTGGAAGATAAATATCAAGATTTATTCCTGAAACAAGATGTAAATATCTGCCCCAAATGTCTAGCAATGTTTGAATGACCATGGGTGGATTCTTGGATAGACGGATGGATGAATGGATATGGATCATCTTGCGATCAAATAAGGTGTTTGTACAAAGGATTCTCATTTCGATAATGCTTTTAAGCTTAGATGGGATCAATGAACATGACCCATGTCAAGATGTTTACCATAAGCAAGTGTAAAGTGTGCACCAAACCTTCATCAAGATCAAGATAAGGTAGATAGATGGTAATGGGTTGGATAAACGGTTCATGGATGAATGAATGATATGGATGGAATGTTGGCTTCATTATGGATGCGATAAGATGCTCGATTCTACACATGATGCCCGTTTGCCAGGTTTTCATCATGGTACCTGTCCAAAGCACCACCAAAGTGGTTTTCACTGGAGAACAATTTTTTTCTTTACTATTTTCAATCCTTTTTTTGATTTTTTATGGATTTTTACTTTTTTTGTTTATTTTTTTGTTGCCAAGATGTTTGTTTGCTAGGTTTTCATCAAGGCGACCATTTTTTCAAGACATTTTTTTAATTTTTTTGTATTTTCTGAGAGATTTTAAGCTGATGTTGAATCACCTAGTACTGCTGACATTGATGCTTCTGTCATAATGTTCCATCAGTAGCCTACTTGAAGAAGTTTTTTTTCCAAGGCACATGCAGTTGAATGCAACTTTTCAGATCCCTGATCTACTTTGCTGATACCGGAGTTAACTCTGTCTTTGTGCGCACATCGTGATAGAGTGCCTTCTGAATCCTTATGATGACGGGTCATTGCCAACACATGGTCAATGTGAGAATTGGATATCATGCATGGAGGTGTGTATGGAGTGTGTTTAGGAGTAAAAGATGGATTGGTCGATAGTTTGGAACCTTTGACTCTCCAAACTTGGGACGATGAGCAATGATGAGTGGATATGGAAGTGTGCATGTTATTAGGACCAACCGCTTGATATACTGTACATCGCTTGAGAAGCTTGCTTTTTCCTTTGTGGACATATTTGATGGATAATTTTCCCTTGTTTATTTTTCCCCATAGTTTCTTTGACTAATGGAGTTTGATAGGGATAGTCTTTCTTTGTATTCTTTGGTATCCATATGTATTTGATTTTTCCTTCATGCTTTGATTCAATTCTTTCTTTTGGTGTTGGTCCCTATTTGTGGATGGGGTGATGGGTGGATGAAGATTCATGACGTGGCAGGTTGTAGTATTGGCATTGGTTTCATCATAAGGATCCTCCATGCTCCCTATGTTGACATTTGCTTGAGACGAAGTTGCCCCTAGTTTTGTGGAATTATCACTGATATGTTCATATCCCTTGATTGTCGAATAACCAAGGCCTTGATGCTTAGGATTTCCAATAATCTACACTGGTTCGAAGATTCCTTGTTCATGTAGGCTTAATCCTTTGCCTTGATAATTCATCTGTAGAAACATTTTTTTTGCAATAGGATATATTTTATCTTGGAAGCAAGGTGTTGCTCTTTCTCTATTCTATGGTGGATCTTCAAAATTGATAGCTCTTTTATTGATAAGATAGTTTTCCCTTACAAAGGTGAGTGATCCAAGTTTATAAGTGATAAGATCCTCCATATGTGGGATGAATGCCTGATTGATATCTTTAGCTTGATCTTGTGAAATATCATATTTAGTTGCTTCTTCAAGTGATGTTAAAGATTCACTGTAAAATTATTTCTCCTGATTCATTTTTGATATTCTTTCATATGATGTTTTTGATTGAAAACTTCTGTAGAAGCCTTCTTCACGATCCATTTCTGATATGCTTCTGCAAGATTTTTCTATACTTTGATCATGTGTACAAATGTTAAGAGTAGGAGACTCTTGTTCCTCAGTAAGAGTATGAGACTCTTGTTTTGAATGAAGATCATTTACGTGTCCATCCAATGAAAGCATCTCATGGGTAGATGGAGGAATATGTGTTATATGGATATGATCATCATTTGTGACATCTTGTATAGATAAAAGAGTGCCCATTAGATCATTATAGTATCTTGGAGATACGAATTCTCAATCTTGAGTGATTTTAGAACTATTTAAAACATGCTTTGGAGAAAGTTCTTGACATGGGTCAATTTCAAAGGATGGATTGCTTATAATGGGTTCTTGGACATCGTCATTGGGAAGTGGCTCAATATTCTCTTGAGCTTTGAGTGGATTTGGATCAAGTGTTAAGATAGGGATTCCATCAATATCTGTAACCATGAGGTCGAGGGATGTCAATATGTCGTTGGAAGGGCCATTGCTAGACCTTGATGGAAGATTTTGATTATTCTTTGGAATACGTTCTTGAGATATGTCCTCTAATTCATAAGGTGATGTAGAAACCTTTTTGATATGATCATTGGTCGATGGATCTTGGTTTATGTCAATGGGATCAAATAATTGTAACACATCTTGAAATAGATCACTAAAAAGTGGCTCTCGATGTATGGTGAGTTGATCACTGGATGGGGTAGAAGCATCTTCAAGATCTTGAATATTGTTTTCAACAATTGTGGAAGAGATATTACCAATGTCTTCAACCATAGGATCAAGTGATGTTGACATTTCTTGAATTTGATCATTGTTGGGTATTTTTGGTGGATTTTTCTCGTGATTGAAAAGTAGCACTTGGTGTATGTTGATTTGATCATTGTTCGAGGTGGAAACATCTTCAAGGTTCTTATTGACAGATTGATCTTGATTTTTGATTTTAACAATTGTGGTGGGAATCTGTTGCAAGATTTGTTGAGCGAGTAATGCATGTGTTTGTTGCTGAGCCAACAACGCTTGTTGTTGGTCCTGCTGCTATTGTTGCACAAACAACACTTGTTGTTGGTCATATGGCTGCTGTAATTGATAGTCTTCCAAGGCTTGTTGATACGCTTCTTGTTGTGCTTGCAATTGAGCTAGGTATTTTGTTTGCGCTTGTGCTTGCTGAGCTTGGAATTGCACTCGTGCTTGAGTGTGTGCTTGTTGGATTTCTTGTGCCATTTGAGCGGCATGTGCGCCTTGCACAGCTTGTGTGGCTTGTTGGTTTTGGAGCGCCTTTTTGCGGGAAGCTTCTTCAGCAGCTTGCAACATGATGGAGAATGAATTTTTCATGTTGTATTTTGGCGGTGGTGGTGGTGGATTGGGAATGGTATTGATTGTTGGGGTTGCTTGAATGGTTGCCACCTACTATTGCGATATCGATTGCAAAATGGGATGATTTGGTATGATGTTTTGATTTGGCATTATAGATTGACTTTCAAAAATTTTGTGGTTGAG
Organism: Sequoiadendron giganteum; assembly: GCA_007115665.2. Lineage (NCBI taxonomy): Eukaryota > Viridiplantae > Streptophyta > Pinopsida > Cupressales > Cupressaceae > Sequoiadendron > Sequoiadendron giganteum. Next base: position 617,442,312 of record CM021108.1, read on the forward strand.
AATCATATTGCCTTGATTTCGGTAGCTTTGATTTTGAATGGTGTTACCTTGACTTGAATCAACATATGGAGTTGCCAATATATTGCTAGGATTTTGAACAACATTAGGGGGATTTGCAAGCATATCTATCCCAAAGTTCACCAAGTGCGGACTAGAAATGTTCATTTTCAACAAACTTGTATTTGGCATGTATGGATTTACTGGGATAATGTTGTTTGGAAAACTCATGCATTGAGTGTTTGGTTGATAGATTTGCAGATTTGGACTTGGATTTAAATCTATCATTGGGAAAGGTGTTCCAAACTTTAGATTGGGCATACTCACATTCGTATTGTTGAATTTTGGAGGAGATAATGATGCCATGTTTGAATCGCATAAATGTGAGTTTCGATAATCAATTGGCATTGTGAGACTTGGATAGTTTGGTTGACTCGAATTGCTCATGATGGATAGATCAATTTTATATTCCATGTCCCTCTTGTGTTGAGATCGAATTTGAACCATAAAATGAAGATCAATTTTCAAGAATGTAAGAGATGAACCTCTAATTCTTTAGATCGGTCTAAACCTTAGGTTCAAAGAAGTGAAGAACTAGGATAATTGAAGGATCAAAGTGATGATGAGGATGAGATAAATGAAATATGAGTGATACGGATGAATGGAACTCTTAAAGAAACTTTGAAGGAAATGCTAAACGTTTTAGGACTTTGATTGATCATGATTGGATCGATAGTTTGACTAAATGTGTTAAGTCAAACAAAATGTGATAAATGAACTTGTAAACCCTAGGAAGTTGTGTTATCCTAGAGTGGACTTGTACATAAGAGGATGTTTTGACTATGTATGTTAAGTCAAACGGGGTGATGATTTGATAATTTGGCTAAGTGTGTTAATCCAAACAAGATGAACTCGTAAACCCTAGGAAGTTGCATTATCCTAGAGAAAAATTATGTATAAGATGATGGTTTGACTAGGTGTGTTAATTCAAAAAAAGTGGTTTTGATTTTGCCTAAAATTTTAGAATAAAAGATGTTTACAAAGTTTCTAAGAGTTGTTGGTGAGGTGATTTTTGACTGATTTTGATGGTTGAGAGATGGATGAAAATGATTGAAATTGATCCGGACTTGACCTAGAATAAAACTTCTTCTTACAAGACCTCGGTGTTGAAGAACAGGCTATATTTCCTATGGAAGGAAAGAAAACCTTTCAAAAATTTTGAGATTCTGTTGATAGTAAAACTCATACAACTCAGGATTGTTTCTTGAAGCTTTTTTTGTAAAAGTTGTAAACCAATCATTTTTAGAAAACACATGTGTAATTCAATTTGTCTTTTTATCTTGGCTTAATCAATTCCTTTTACCAAAGACACTTGCTTTCTTATGTTTTAAACTATATGTCTAATGTCCCACTTTCTTTCTCATCCCACAAGGTCCATTGTGTGGAAATCAAGGAAAATAGGGCAAACATTTCCTATGTTTAACCCTGTTGAAAACAAATGATGATAGAATCCAAGAACTTAGAAACCTCTAAGGATATGATCCCTAGGGAAAGTAAGAGTGCCTAAATTCGTCAAAGGTATTTGTTTCCTACAAGGGGTTTGAAATTCAAAATTGTTTGTGAATGTTCATTTTACAAATGTTTTCGAGAACCAAGCAATATGTTTTCCACTTCCAAGCACTTTTTACAACCCTAGGATGATGAGACAATATTCTGTTGGGTTCCCACTTGGACAAATCCAGCTATGCATATTTTGTGCAAATGGCTAAATGCTTGACCACACTGGCTCCCCTCCATGGCACACACTTCTTGGGTCAGCCAAGAATTAGTACCCATGAATCTCCCATGGCATACTTTCAATCTCTACAAAAAAACCGCATGTATAACGTGGGGTGGATTTAGAGGAAATGACCTCTTGCACCAACAAAATAGATAAGGTTTTGGTCTTTTCTAAACAAAGGGTTCTAATGTAGGCATTCCCTTCGTGGGGGATTATTCAACATTGGCGAGAGTCCATTTCTGTCCATCTCATCGAAATAATCCTCGTGATTCTTGAACTTTCCTCAAGAATCCACACTTATATACCAGTTGGAAGTCGCTTGGCTTTAGCATGTTCCCGGTTGGGTCATTCCCTTGGGTGAGTACTTTTTCCCACAAGGCAGGCCCTCTAAGTTAGACAAAAGCGAATAAAATCATCCGTAGTTTGAACAACCTTCACTTAGAAACAAAGGGAGAACACTCACAATAAGTTTACTCACACTCGCAAGATGTTTTGTTCAATTTTAAGTTCCCAAATCGAAGTGTGAAGGAAATATTTTTGACAACTTAATATCACCAAAATTATTTTGATTCTCAAGATCACTGTGAAGTGCAAGAGAAGCGCATATGCCTTTCGAATGATGTTAATTTGTGAAAAAGATTGCAAAACATGACAAACACTTGTTCATTTTAAGTCCATAAAGCAGCGATGAGTTCATTTTAAAAGCACCAAATGAAATGTGATAGTTACCTTGTTCAATTTTAGCCCAAATCGAAATCTAGTAAATGTCTAAGGTTCTTTTTAACCAACTTTGAAAAGATCAAATTAGTGATCAATTTTAAGCCCAAATCGAAAAGTGAGTTGGTTTAAAATAGAAAATGAGAGTAGAAAATAGACGCTTCAAGCATTTAAAAATTCTTTGTCAACTTCAATTTTTTAAGGCTTCAATCTTCTTTAACTCCAAGACTCTTCATGGATTGTTTTGAATGCTTCAACATTGTGAGTTCTTCATGCAAACGAGATCCCTATAAGATAAAAAATATAAATCATGTGAAGATCATGTCATTTAATCCAAATTGATTTAACCATAAACAATAATAATAAATAAATAAAAGATTAAAATAACTCATGATTGATGAATACCACATTACTAAGCATCTCCCTTTCTAAAGACTTTAAAGAAAATCTTCTTCATAAAGAGGAAATTTTGTAAATAATGAGAAAAGCCTCTTATGTTATTGATTCAATCTTGCCAATCTAAGATTTCATATGAACATCTTCTCTAAAGATATACATGCGAAAGATTTCTCTTACCATTTCGTGTAGCTTTAACAAATTATTAAATATAGAGTAAAGCATGAATATTTGTTAGAAATGTATTCAATAAATCAAATCACAAAACGACCAGCTTTCGTGATACTCCCTCCAAGCACAATCTACAAAATACTACCATTCTCATAAACAAGTGGCCAGACATAAATGCACTTTTTATTTGGTTCACAATAAAGCCATTTGCAAAGAATAAGAGAACAAATCATTCATGGTAGACTGCAATTTTCAGTCGATTCTATGTAGATCTAAATAATAAAGCATGACTTGTCTGCAGGTTATCAATGTGATTTTCCTTTAGAGAGAAAATCTATTTGAAAGATCATAAAGAAATTAGCATATAATACGGTGGCTTCCAGCATTTAAGACAGTATATTCATTTACTCAAGTTAGTCATAAAAACTTGTGATACCTTGCATTATCGAATACCCATGCCTTGGACAGTTCCCAAGCTTTTGAATAGCAAAAGAGCGCATCAAAATTGAAGATAGTAAGACATTTACACCTTCACCAACTGTGTTATTGATAGTGACTTCTTCCTTGCTCGCTGTTTGTGCAAAGTGAACAATTTGGTGAGATAGCGACAATGTTGGTGGATAGGCATGGATTCATTGAAAGGCTTTAGAAGCTTCTAAGTAAATGTAATTGATAGGTGTAAAAGTCATGCCACTCGTCCAATGCCTTTGGCTCTCTATCCAACAAGTTTATTTCATCAACCTTTTTCTTTGATCCTTTCAAGTTTTATTGGACAAGGACTTCCACACGATTGATATCTTTTCTCATGGAATATAAGATGAATTTGTTCCAAAAGGAAAAGCCAATAGAGGAACTATGAACACATTCAACGAGAAATAAACTGTATCTCAATCAAAGGAAAACATAGGTAGGGAATGATCTTCAAGTCCAAAGGAAAACCTACTTCAAATATAGGCATTTTAGAGAGAAATAAACTGTATCTCAGCAGAGGAAAATGTAGGTAGCGGATGGTCTTCAACTTCAAAGAAATCTACTTTGAACATGTGCATTTCAGAGAGACATAAACTATATCTCAGCAAAGGCAAACGTAGGCAACGGATGGTCTTCAAATTCAAAGAAATCTACTTCAAACATACGTATTTCAGAGAGACATAAACTGTATCTCAGCAAAGGTCAACATAGACAGTGGATGGTCTTCAAATTCAAAGAAATCACAAACGCATTTAGAGAAAATAAACTGTATCTCAGCAAAGGCAAACATAAGTAGGGGATGGTCTTCAAATTCACAGGAATCTACTTCAAACATACTGACTTCCATAACTATAAGAAATAATATAGAGAATAAAGCTATAGGATCCAAAGCCATTCAAATATTTCCTAAAGCTCATAATATGGTATCGTCATCCATAATTGTATTGACTGCTGAAAGTGGAAAAAGAATAAAATAATGTAAATGCTTTCAATCAATGCTAAGTGAATCAACACAAGTCATTTATTGGCAGTGATGGACCGCTGCCCCAAGAATGGCCCATCAACATTATGGTAGTAAATGTAATCCTTAATTAAAGGCGAGAAAGTCGTGGTGAGTCTGATGAAGATCATGCACGTACATGCAAAGTTTTCCTGTAAGAAATTAGTATGTCAGAGGACACTAGATTGCACTCAGTTGATTGATCCTCCAACGCTATTTAGACTGTCAAGAGTACAACTCGAATAACCCTCTGTTGGCTTAGATGTTAACTAGTTCGAAAACATGGGAGCACGCCTAATCCCTCGCCGATACCTTAAGCTATTCAAAAAGTGAAATATCAAATTAATTACACATGTCATGGTAATTGAAACATAATCTATCGACTGCTGGCAAGATCGCATTGGCCTCTGTGGCACAAATTTTCAAAGGCGTATGATAAAAATCCATTACAAAGAGCATATACTTCATTTAATGGAGCCGTGTTAAAAGATACTACATGAGTAGGAGTACAACACAAGCTTAATGGTGTGCCTTGATAAATGTCGCTTCTACTTAAGCAAAACGAAGCTGAGTAAATGAAGCAAAGCTGAGAGAGGAGAATGCAACATTAAAATAGCATGATCACAAAAAAAAATATATACTCTTGTCATGCAAAGTAGCTAAGCCTTTATTTTTTGGGCTTCTATTTATTTTATATCCTTGTATGAGTAAAACAACATTTTCCTTCACTTAGATTTAGAATGATGCAAAAAACAGAAATGGAACTACAAGAATCAATAGATTCTAAGCGCACAAAATCCATGGTTCATATTCACAAGATTTTCAAACATTAAAATCCAGCAGGAACCTAGCATTGCATGAGTACACAACTTGCAAAGTATCATGAATACAAGGGGTCTGCTACACTTTTTTGTTTATTTTTTTAGATAGATAGAGCATTAAAAGACTAAATCACATAAGATTTTATGACAACAAAAACTTACAGCATGTTAAAAACCAGACAGTATGCTCATTTATTTTATTTTTTTAAATAAAAAATTTCCATTTGGATTCTAAATGAGAATACAATGCTTAAAAAACCAATTTGGATAAAGCACTTCCTATTTTAACAAACTATCTAACTAGCTGTTTAGGAAATCGATCATCACCAAATCTGCAAAACTTAGTGACAGGGTAAAACAAAAGCTGATAAGAAATCCTCAAAAATTCAAAGAAATGAATGGATTGAATCAAATCTATATCCTACAACAAAAACACAAAAGGTCGAATGATATGATTTGATAAAGTCAAGGATAAAACAAATCCCCTAAATCAAAATGCCCTCCTTCTAGCGCCATTTTGTGGACATGAAATCTGCAAATGGTTGATCCTAACACACACCATTAGTAGCATGATTTGTATTTCAAACAAAACAAATATTCAACATCCATATGAGATAATACATCATGCTTCAAAAAATGCAAATAAATGACAAAGATGAACAAAGCATGTAAAACATGAAATATATCTATCCCATATTGGATTGGTGCTCTTTCAATATGTGAAAGAGCCCTTTCCCAATCCTTGATAAGTTTAGTGAGATGATAGACAATGAGATGCTCATGAACTCAAGTTGCCTATAATGGAGATGCCTTCAAATGTAGATGTTGAAATGAGAGGAAATGCATTGCATTTATAGGAGAAGTTGAGAGAGGAGAAGCCAAGATTAGGCAATGTGGGACTAAATCCCATCCAATAGGAGAGAGCCACTTCTCACCATGGGATTGGACCATGCTTGTGCAAGTTTTGGCCAATGTTCCCATTCAAATTTGAAAATTGCATTAAATGAATATGGTTGAGGGTTTTTGGGGGGAATTGTATTTGTCCAAAAAGTCAAATATGAGAGTTAATGACGAAAAATAAGTGTTTTAATAAATCAAATAAGTGATTTATTGTGCAAGTGGATGAATCTAGAGGATTCATGTAATTAGGATTAAACTAATCATGATTTGATTAATCTAACATAAGTTTAGGTGATATGACATTTGATTTAAATTTTTGTATTTCTTTTCAATCAAATGAGAGGAAATGAATATTGATCATTTAATTAAATATTGGTGATTTAATTAAATTAGTAGACCTCAGGAGATTATTCAGGTAACCTGATTTATTTAATTGTTGGGTGAAATATGACTAATCAATTATGTTAATTGATAGTGTTAAATTTGCATGTCTAAAAAAATAATTAGAATTACTTACCTAAGGTGGATTATAGGAGTGGAATGATTAAATAGTTTAGCCTACAAACTGGTGTGGATAAGAGTGATGAATAGCAAATGAATAATGACTTTGTTAATTAAGTACTAAAATATTAAATAATTAATAAGGGGAGGAAATTGCTAATTAATTGAATAATAATTAAGCTTAAATATTCAATCAATTATAAAGGAAATGGTCAATTAATGATGATGGCCTATTTTAGGTGTCTATAGAAAGATCTCCAAAAGAACTAGTTTGAGTTGCTAGTAGGGATGTTTTTAACACCCTTTGTAAGCAACTAGTGAAAGCATATAAAACCTATTCCTCTCCCAAGACCTCTACAAATATAGATTAGAAAATTGTATAAAACATTAAAAGTATATATTTTTATATCCTAGGACTCAACCATGTAGGTTTCTTTCAAAAAAATCTATATGTCTATCATATTAGTCATTCCCCCTTATGTAATATCCCCATTGCACCAATACTCTATAGTAAATGGAAGATTTTTTATCCAATTTGATCGTTAGGGAGCCACTTTCCCTAATAAGTAAAAATAGCTACTTGTATCACTTAATACAGAGGAATATGCTAGTTCTTAACTATATTTACAAAAGCATTAATGACTTAATCTTTTTTCAATAGAGTAGTAGTTTTTAGATTTAATTTTGCACTATGAATATGTTTACCAATAAATATGGTGTGTAACAATGGTGAAAAATATGGATGCAACACTTTTCTTTTGAAAACTAGATCTAATATTAGAAAAAGGTGGTGAATTGAGATTAGAAGCATTCTCACTAATGTGCTTGAAGATGATATAGAGTGCATATCGAAGGCATTAATTTGTTTTTGTTACCCATGAATCCCCTCTTTCTCATCTTTGAAAACCTATCAACCACCACATAGACACAATCATGACTTTGTTTCATTGTAGAAGGCCATACATGAAATCCATGTACATAGAGTATCAAGGTTTATTCAAAACTAGAAGATTCGACACAATTTTCTCCATAGAAATTTAAATGGACACTTGGATGAGCACATATTATCTACAAAATTGAAAACATACTAAGAAATCATTTAGTTTTGGTACCCTAACTTGTTGGGACAATATCTCCTACCTTATTGAGTGAAAATTAGATTACATGGATGTATTAGAAATGTCTCAAAAAAACTAGTTTGAGTGGGTTGGAGGGGAGTCTACAATATCCTCCAACCAACTAGTGAACATCTCTAAAGTCAATTCTACTTTAAAGACTTTTAAAAATATAATAAGACATGTAAAAAGAAAATAAAATTAAAAAAAAGAAAAGATTTTTGATATTTCTCAAAATCAACCATTTTTGGTTTCCTTGAAAGTGTCTAGATGTCTATTAGATTGGTCATCCTTTGATAAGAAACAAAAGACCCCACTGAAGACTTTTCAAAATATAATAAAATGTGAAAAGAAAAGAAAAAATCAAAGAAAATATTAAATTTCTCGAAATCAACCATGCAGGTTTCCTTGAAAGCGTCTAGATGTGTATTAGATTGGTCATCCTTCGTTAAGAAACGGGCCTCATTGGACTGATATTTTGTAACAAATGAGGTCAATTTTGTTCAATTTGGCTTGTAGTGAACCACTTGCTCTAGTCAAGAATTTTTTTTGTACCTATACCAACTATTATAGAGGAATTTGTCAAATTCTGCTCTAGTGATGCCCTAGTGTGGACTTGAAATTTCTCGGTGCTCGCATGTTCAACTGGCACCCATGATTCTATTTAACATTCACATATCTGCCCTAAAAACTATTACAAAATTGTTTCCATCACAGAGCTCTTATTTCATTCAATCTTTGCCTCTAATCGTAGTCCTGGTTTGAACCAAGTTCGATCGCAACCATGAAAAACCTGTCACCCACTGTTGGAGATATTCAAGTATTGTTTTCTATCTGATCTAACCCGTTACATATTCAAAATTATTTCTCTTGTGCTTACTGTTTTTAAGGCTTTCTTTTGGTAAAACTAACTTGACTCCGTTTACAGGAATTGGATGGTCCAGAAGTCAGATTAGCTGATTATTTCGATGTCATGGCGGGGACAAGCACAGGAGGACTCGTTACCGCAATGCTAACTTCTCCAGGCAAGGGAGACAGACCACTGAAAGCGGCCAAGGACGTTACGCAGTTCTATTTGGACAATTGCCCTTCAATTTTCCCACCCAGAAAGTTAGTGCCCTCCAAATTCTAGGCATTTTCATTAAGTAGAAAAGAACGAAAATTTAACTTTATAGGCAACTAAGTTGTTGAATGAATCCTCACCAGGGGCCTTATGGGATGGTTGCAATCAATTTACGCTGGTGCGAGTGGCCCAAAATATAGCGGGGATTACCTGCACAAGGTTATAAAAGATTTAGTTGGTGACATTCGGTTGCACGAACTACTAACTAACGTGGTGATCCCAACGTATGATACCAATTTACAGCAGCCTATAATTTTCTCTACTTTTGAGGTACTTTTTTCTTCTTTCATTAATCAGCTTCTATTGATACTATTTTTTTCTAAATAAATAGATTATCATTAGTACATATGATATCTACAGGTCAAAGACGATATCTCAAAAGATGCATATTTATCAAATATATGCATTAGTACTTCCGCTGCCCCAACATATCTTCCTGCCCACTATTTTAAAACAAAAGATTCATTCGGCAATCCCAGAGAATTCCACCTCATAGATGGAGGAGTGGCTGCTAACAATCCAGTAATACTTTTTCCACTGTCCCCACTACTTGTTAATTACTACTTAACTACAACTAACTCGAATGTTTTCGATTCTACTTTCAAATAATATATGCAGACTTTAGTTGCTATCAATGAAGTGACAAGAGAATCTCTCAAGCAGAAGAAGGATTCGGTACCGGCAGGAAAAGTAAAGGTGAATTAATTAAACAAAGAAAGATTATTTTAACTCGGGGAATTCAAAAAATATTAACGGTTAGCATTTTTCATCAGGACAAGACAAAGTTTTTGGTGCTATCTCTTGGAACTGGATACAAAACAGCCGCTTACAAAGCCACTGATGTTGCAAAGTGGGGACTGTTGGGATGGTTGTATAACAGTGGGAGGGTGCCAATTTTGGAGACTTTTATGCAATCAAGTTCCGATATGGTGGACATCCATGCGTCGGTAGTCTTCCAAGCCTTTGAATCTGAAAAGAACTATCTCAGAATTCAGGTATATAAATTCCTTCGTCTATAGAAGTTCTTTACCCATAAACTTTAAAGTGATCTTCACCCATAAATTGATTTATCATAGGAAAACGAATTGAAGGGAGACGCAGCCTCTGTTGATATCTCTACTCCGGAAAACCTTAAGGAACTTGAAAAGATAGGCAAGGGTCTGCTGAAAAAGCATGTTTCTAGAGTCAATTTAGACACGGGATTGTTTAAGGAAGTTGTTGGTGAGGGTACCAACGAAGATGCCTTGATCAGGTAAACATCTGTAGAAAGAACCACAGTTTTTGTTCATTCCGTTATTAGATGAAAAACAGAAAAAGCATTAGTCGATGATTTGAATATTAATGATGGTTTCTTACTTTTGAACAGCTTTGCAGAGCAACTCTCGGACGAAAGAAAGCTGCGAATCTCGCAAACATCATCGTCAACTTAATCTGTGGATACAGCTCGTAATCCTGCGGCAGATCTCTAATCAAATTTCGTTTAGTACAGTTTGTCGTAATAAGAGTTAATGTAACTCATGAAACGAGCCAACAATAAGCTGAAGACCTTTGGACTTATTTTATCATTAAACTAGTCGATCTCTTAGAAATTTATGTACTGAAAGTATGAGGGAATTGAAATTTCATTAAGTTTATTTTTATTTTCTAAATTAATTGAGAATTTATATCTTATGTAGTTTGGCAAAAAATACCTAGGTCGTTTTGAAAATTATTCATATTTTTTTAATAATTAAAAAATATTAATTAATAAGATGTAATTTTTTTGTAGGATGGTCAGTTTATAAATTGAAATGTTTTATTTTTGTAATTTAGATGTCTTTTTATAAGATGGAGTTGGAAGTTTAATAAATTATTATTCATAATTGAAGTTCTTATTGTTGCATGTAGTTGTGATATTCCACGACTAGACTATTAGTCTTATTAAAAATACATTGTCTAATTGTCTTCATAGTTTGTTTTTGTAATTTAGATGTCTTTTTATAAGATGGAGTTGGAAGTTTAATAAATTATTATTCATAATTGAAGTTCTTATTGTTGTATGTAGTTGTGATATTCCACGACTAGACTATTAGTCTTATTAAAAATGCATTGTCTAATTGTCTTCATAGTTTGTACTTGTTCCAAATGTGCTCCGCGACCAAACTATTAGTCTTATTAAATATACAATGTCTAATTGTCTTCATAACTTGTACTTGTTGCAAGTGTGCTCCATGAGTAGACTGTTAGTCTTATTAAAATCACAATGTCTAATTGTCTTCATAGCTTGTAGTTGTTGCAAGTGAGCTCCACGACTAGACTATTAGTCTTATTAAAAATACAATATCTAGTTGTCTTCATAACTTGTACTTGTTGTAAATGTATTCTACAAATAAAGGATTTGTCTTTTTAATGTGTAAATATGCTATAATATGTTAGACTACTAAATTATTCCTTTATTTGTAATAAAAATACTTTTATTAATACTCTTGTTCCTTTCTTACCATCTCAATTTTTTTAATTTTTTTAATCCGTAAATCGTTGCTAAGCAGCAGCACCCATCGCTTTTGACTGGAGCTATGAACCAGTGAGGTCACATATGGGGGACCTCATCCCCTGATATCTCCAAACCTACCACTGCTCAAGCGATCCCGATGGTGTCGTAACTGCTGACTTTAAGTTTTCGCTCCACCGGTGCAAGCTGAGGCGAGAACCATTGTCGTTGCTGCCTTTGTTGACCACCCGCAACTACTATCTTCCTCTAGTAATCCCACAATCCGCCACGGTATTCAAACCTTAAACAGCCCAACTATTGCCCTTGCAACTTAACTGTTGCATTGCAAGGTCAACCCCAATACCATCTCAAATTTTTGCTAGAATATTTTAGCATTTTATTTTGTGCCCTATTTTTGGTATAGAATCTTTATTATTTTAGTGTAGCTTGCTCTCATCCACACAAATCAATGCCATGAAAGTAAGCAGTAAAACCCACGCAGTATGAAAGGGTTCATACTTTTTCCTAGATATATTAGAAATTCTGATCAAGAGTTGCGTTACAAAAGCTAGAAAGATTCAATTTTTTATCGTGCAAGAGAAAAAATTACGAGTGGACTGAGTCAGTCTGAAGGTAGACTTGCTGACAAGTACGAGGGTGACATTCATGAGAAAATACAAATCGTGAAACATTTAAGACCACAAAAGTTGAAGCGGGTTAGACACGTTGAGTTTTCGATTTAAAGACTGATTTTAACTTACATGACTGGCAAAGACTTGAACCATTCACAAAGAAAATTAAATGCTGGAACGAAGGATCAGCGATACTTCCCAAAGTGTGGAAAACAAAATCGCTCAAGGAAATGTGGTAAAATATTATAATTACAAGTATTATCAAAATAATTGGACCGAGCATGATTATGTCATCTTCCATTTTTTCAATGGAGTAAGAATGTGTCTTTTATGTTGCTGATTTATGTCTGTGATAGCTTTGGTCATTGTAATGTTGTCTTTTCAGTTTGCTGCTATTTTTCTAGTGCTGTAATTGTGATTTGCCTCTGCTGGCAGTGATGTCTTGTTGATATGTTCTGCAGTTTCTAACTGCATTTTCTCAATAAAAGAAAAAGAATGTGTCTTTTACCATCTTTCATCAAAGACTAAATATTTTCTATATTCTTAGGTAGAGGTTTTCTATTATATTTTTATTGTTTTATTGATAATATAACATCATATGTTGTTTATCATGATATGATCTTATGTTAAAATTGATCAAATATTGTTAACTTGCTGATATTTTATGTTTTTTGTGCAACTATTAAATTATATAAGGAATATGATGTTGTCCCTTTTGACTGCAACATGTCTATTATTTATCTTCACATTATATTATCAATCTTATCATTATAAATGATAGTTTTACAAAACTTACATTTAATCTTATATATTTCTTTTAACTAATTATTTACATTGATAAATTTCTATGCATGCCATTGAATTTTAAAAACAATCTTTTCATCAGTAGATATTCACATCTCTCTAATCTATCTAATCAACTCTGTCATCCAATTGACTCTTTATCTACTTGTGCAACTCATGTGCTTCCTTCAAGTCTTTTAATATTACTTCATTGAGATTAGGGACACTCAAATGCCCTATGTCCTTCAACTTCATTTTTGAAACAAGTTCCTTTATATGATCTTTCAACTCATCAACCATAACTTCCTCTACATCACTAAAGTACATATTACGATTCATTGTTATATATGGTATCACCTCCTTTTGCTTTAGAATCTTCACAATAAAATATTCTACCACCTTCATGATGTCTTCCTCTCTAAAATCTACCACTTACTCTCTTTGCCTATTGTACCTCATTTAAAAGTTCCTTTTCAACTTATTCTATCATTTTAGTGATTGAAATGCTTTTTTAATCATTTGTAATCTTAAATTCATATATTATTTTTTTTAATTTTTTCATTAAGTCCAATTCTTAGTCTACACGTATAAATTTATATTTTAAACTTGTTATCATCCCCTTTCATTTCTTTTTTTTTTTGCCTCTCCTATTTATTTATAATTGCGCTTCTTTCGACCACAATGTAGCATGTCCTTTTAATTTTTTCTTAAAAACCTCTCTTTTAGATTTGAAATTTCTTCATATAACTCCTCTACATCATTTATTTTAATTTATTGACTCTTCTTGATGCAGGATCATCCTATGATGTAGGAGCAATCTTGCATCACTAAAAAAACCGAATTTCCTTATTTTCTTTAGTTCTTTTGAGTCCCATGATGGCACTTAAGGGGTATAAGATAGTCAGAAGTCGGAAAAGGTAAAAAATGGTCATTTACTATTTCTAGTAAGTCGACCTAAATGGGCTCGTATGGACCTAAACATTTACCTCAAGGAGTGAAACTGAAAAACGTATATGATGGTAGAAAAATTATCTCAACACCATGTACCATTTGAGAGATATTAATTTTTTTGTCCCAAGAAATTTTTCCAATATAGCTTCAAATTCAAATTTGAAAACCTTAGAATCCTTAAAAAAGATTGAAAAATGGGCAAAATGATCTTTAGATTATTTCAGTGTTGTAGATCTTTTTGAGATATTTCTAATGATATATTATAATAGAAAATTAGACACTCAAGTCAAAAGTTATGGCTCTGATAAATTGTCCCACTAAAAAGTGAATTTCAATCAAATATCTTTCTGGGAAGAAAATTAAACTATAATTTTGGTGCCAAAAAAAAAAGGAAAGTTACACTTTCTATAACATTCTAGGGTGATTATTGGTGAAAAATAAAGGGTTTGAGTGGAGGTTATAGGAGGTGGCTCCATCAGTGCATATTGTGGCTCTGAATAGTAGATCTTTTAAAAGTTCATTTGGATGTAATGAATCAATTCCATGTGGATGTAGGATTGTAAGTTTTGAATTTGTAATTTTATTTTTTGAAATTAATCAAAAGTGGGTTGTTTTCTATCTTGCATTTTCTGTGTTGATATCTATTGTTGTGTTTTGTGTGGTTTTTGGGTGGTGTAGTCCTCATCACTTCTTGACTCAAATTAAAATTAATATTAATTCTAGGTCTCTTACAAATATTTCAAATAGCATTCAACATATTTTATTGATCTCCATCTTATTGTTCCTTTAGTTCTTCTACAATTGGCTTAGCCACTAATAGTTTTCTTCTTCATTGCTTCCATAATGTCTAGAGTCATGATCCCTTATTCTATATTCTTCAATGCAATCCAACCAAACCTAAAAATTTATCATAACCTAAATAATTTATTTTATTCTTACAATGATGTTCCAACATATTAACATCACCCACTCTTTATGGTAGCATCTTGACTTTTAGATCTAAAATCTAAACTCCCTCAAACATGAAAATCTATTTATAACTAAATTTTGGTTGACACCTTCTACCCAATACATTGGAAGATATCTATTATTAATTTTATTGTTTAGAATTTAAATCTTCCATTGATACCATTCAATGCAATCACAAAAGAAAGGTTTACTTAAGAACAATCCAACCACACAACTAACCAAAAAAATCAATAGAATCACAAAATGAAATATTAATAACACAAGATATAAATGAAAAAATGTTTTCACTAATTACTAGAGACATGGTTTTAGATGTCCACATTTTTAATGATTGGAGAATGGTTTGACCTAGTCTAATATATACAATGGTTGTAATTTTTCAATTCATTGAGTTTATTGCAAGTAGATTAAGCCAAACATGTAATGCACAATAAATTTGATGTTTTTTGAAAAAAACAATTTTGTTCTATGTACAATACGAATCTTAATATTTTCAATGTTAAGTAGTTTGTCTCTCAATTTTAATTATCAATTATCATTTCAATATCCCTAGAACACTAGTTTTAGATAGTTAAAATGAGAATTAAATTCTATTAATAATTGAATCCATTAAATAGATGCCCATATATAACATAATATTTTAAAATAAATTCCAATATTCTAGTTTGGGGGTATGGATGCAACTAAAATACATGGAGAGAAAGTGTCATGTGCCCATATATAACATAATATTTTGAAATAAATTATAATATTCTAGTTTGGGGGTTTGGATGTAACTAAAATACATGGAGAGAAAGTGTCACGGTTTGTTATAGATGGAGAAAATTTGCTACAAAATAAAAATAAATGAAAATATTAAATGATAAGGTCATAAATTATGGCTCATTAAGTAACAACTAATTATCTAAGTATTAATGATGATTTCTTGACTTTTGCACTAGTTTGGTATAGTTTGCCGAATAAAAAGTTAATGTAATGCATGAAACGAGCCAATAATGGACATAAGACCTTTCGACTTATTTTATCTTTAAACTAGTCGACCGCTTGAATATTTATGTACTGAAAATATGAAGAATTGAAATTTCACTTGAAGTATATATAGTTTGTGAAAAAAATAGTTAGTTTGTATATTCATTTTATAATAATTTTAAAAAAAATATTAAATTAGTTTATATGTCTTCAAGATAATCTATATAACGTACGCTGAAAGATATAGAGTCATTTATTTTTTTATTAGCAAATTTAAAATAAATAAAAAATCATTGTATGACTTATTAGATGGAAAAACAAAAATTATTGTAATTAAACAATGAAAATAGATTTTTGTGATACTATCCATTTTTAAATAATTTAAAAAATCAATAAAAAATCATTGCACATGAAAATAGAAAGTATATTTTCATTGCACATGAAAATATGTCGTGTTGTCATTGTAGAGTTAGACGTAATAATAAAATATGAGTTGTATTTTTTTGAGCCATCAATTTATAGATTGAAATGATTTTTTTTTTAATTTGGATATTTTTTTAAAGATGGAGTTTGAAGTGATATAAATTATTGTTTATAATTGAAGTTCTTATTGTTGCATCAAGTTGTGGTTCTCCTTCATTATGCTACTAATCCTATTAAAAATTTAATGTTTAGCCATCTTCATAGCATATACTTTGTTGCAAGTGTGTTTTATAATTAAGAAATTTGTTCTTTTAATTTGTAAAGACACTATGAGGTGTTTCACGACTAAATTATTCCTCTTGTTTGTAATAAAAAAATTCTTATTAGTACCCTCTACTACTAAGTTTCTTGTTCCTTTCGTAGCATCTCAAGTTCTTGCTAGATTTCTTTACCACTAAGCTGTGTGCCCTCTTTACCATATAGAATATTTATAATTACACTTCCAATCCCCATTCTCTACTAAGGTTTTTAATTATTCAACTATTTTTTAACTTTTGATATGATGTTGTTATTGAATATTATACAAATTTACTCATAATCTTTAGTGGTAATGAACTATTGTCCCAATTTATAGTCAAATCCACTAAAAATCAATGATACATCACATTTACTATTCTAATAACATACCAGTAATATCCACAGAAAACTTTCTTTTCAAATATGAATTGTTTCTCAACAAATGTAATTAAATAAAATAATCAAATCAAAAAAATATAAAAATTATATTTATTAATAATATAAGAAAATAAAATGAATGTTAAAAATAATTTAGTTCTTTAGTAAAATGATAGAGAAACAAATAAAAAATTAAATCCCAATTTAATAAAATTAGTATATATATAGAAAGAATCACAGATACATAGCTATTCAAGAACAAAGATATGTTGATAATTGATGTTGCATTATCTAGTTCTACCATAAATAATGCCATGCAATGTTGACCATGCTATTCACTGCCATGCTATAGTATCATCCGTAGATTTATAGTTTTAAAACAATCAATTTGTTTATAGTTTGCATAGCTTTAAGTTCATCAATATTGCATGGACATAAATATTAATAGTCTTTGAGTTTTAGTTTAATTTGTCAGTTAACCAAAGCTAATGCATGCATGATAGATTCTATGAAAAGAGGCTACAACCTCTATAAAATACTATCTTATTGTAATTTGAAATATACACGCCAAAAAATGTAATTCATCATGAAAAGATAAATAAAGTTTATTGTTTTGTGTATTTTCTGTGTAAATGTTTTCTTCCTATGTTTTATTTTATCTCTGTTTTAGAAACTACAAGATATATAGAAAACTAAATTCAAGAATGCATTGTAGTCTACACTCTTTCCTATGGGCCGAATGGTAATGTAGGCACTCTAGTGCATTTTGGTTGTACTCTTTTATAGTTGTCTCGATAATTTAATATAGTTTGTATGTCCCAAACAAAAAGTCCCTTAACACATATTTTCATCCTCTCCTCTACATGCTAGGGTTTCTATGGTGGATGGTTCAGAGATCTTTCCCCCAATGGCCACAATTCCTGTGTTAGTGACTATTCATTGGGAGCTAAGAAGAATATTGTTGATGGGTGATATACAATTGATTTCAAGGTTTTTGAATACTTCCAAAAATATGTGTCAAAAAATTTAGAATGAAATGCACACAAATTTGTTGCTCTATTTCCCAAACAGTTGGGAATACCAAAGCACAAAATGCAGAATAATAAAGAAAAGAAGATTGGAGACACACAACTAGGCATGCAAACTTGCTTCTTCTATTAAATTAGAAAATAATATTTACAAAATGGTTTCAAACTTGAAAATACAAACTGCAAATGACAAACTTGATTTGCAGCAATCTGGAGCTGCAAACACACACTAAACAATTAGGAGCTTCTCAAAGCTCTTTGTTCTTTCTATTCATCTAGAGCTATATGCTACTCCCTGCAACCTCTGAGAAATCTGGAGCTATCTATTGCTCCTTGAACAAAACATTCTTTGTTTTTGTTGCAACTTCACTTTCTTTCAAATCACCTACAAATATCCTTCTACCAATCTGCACTCTAACTGATTATTCTCATTCCTTTTGTATATTCAAAATTTCCTCTTAGAATTCAAATTCACCTAACATCATAAATTTTGGAAATTCAAAATTTCTTACCACAATAAATTCTAAGCAGTCAGGAGTAGGACATGGGTGAAGATCCCAAAAAATAAATTGTCCTTGAAATCTCTTAACAAGTAGGTGATAGTTGGGGAGTTGACATGAGAAAGAAAAAGGGCACAAATAATAAATATTTCCAACACTCCCCCTTTGACTGAGTCGTCAAACAACATCATTCTTCATTCAAATCAACAACACCTAAATTTCTTCTTAGGTGTTCAAAGCAATCTCTGCTCAATGGTTTGGTGAAAATGTCTGCAAGTTGCTGCCTAAACCTACAAAATTTCATCTTGATCTCACCTTTCTCAACTAATTCTCTTATGAAATGATATATGATTTCAATGTGCTTTCTTCTTCCATGAAAAATTGGATTCTTTATCAAAGCTATTGATGAAACAATGTAACAAAATATAGTTGTTTCATCCTTTTGTTCTTCCTTCAAATCTGCTAAGGTCATCCTTAGTTAAATAGCTTGGCATGCTATTGCATTTGCTGCTATATACTCAGCCTCAGTTGTAAATAGGTAAACTATGGGTTGTTTCTTGAAAGCCCATGAAATGACTCTTGAAACCAAGTGAAACACATATCCAAATGTGCTTTTCCTATCATCCACACTCCGTACCCAATCACAGTCTGTGTAACCAACCAACCCAAAATCATTTGTTGCACTATACAAAATACTGTATCCTTTGGTTCCATTCACATACCTTAGGATTCTTTTACCTGAGCTTTCCAATGTGACTCTTTTGGAGTCTACATAAATCTAGAAATCAGACTTACACTATGCATTATATCAGGCCTAATTGTTGTTAAATACATTAGAATTCCAACCAAACTCTTATACATGGTCAAATTCACATTGTTGTTGCAATCTTCCTTTCTCAACTTCAAACCTATGACTGTTGGTGTGGGGATAGGGTTGCTATCTTGCATCTTAAACCTCTTCAAAATATTTGTTGCTTACTTTTCTTGAGATAAATATACCATCATGCATTTGTTTTACTTATATTCCTAGAAAATACCTTAAGAGACCTAAGTCTGTCATTTCAAACTCTTTTTTCATGGCCTCTTTAAAATCAGCAATGAGGAAATCATCATCCCCAATGAAAACTAAATCATCAACATACAAGACAATAATTAAAAACTTACCATCAGTTACCTTGATGTAAAGAGTGGACTCCCCATTTCTTTTGCTAAAGCCATTGCTCAATAAATATGAGTTAATCTTGATGTACCATGCCCATGGTGCTTTCTTGACCCAAAACTTCATAACCAAGTGGTTTCTCCACATACACTTCATCTTTCAACATTCCTTTCAAGAAGGCACACTTCACATCCATTTGATACACCTTCCACTTGTGTTGTGTTGCAATTACTATGACTGCCTATACAATTTCCATCCTTGCAAGTAGAGCATATGTCTCATCATAATCTCTCCCAAACTATTGTTTATATCCTTTGACAACTAATCTTGCCTTATGCCTCTCTATTCTTCCATCAGTATTGCTTTTGGTCTTATAGACCCATTTCACTCAAATTACTTGCTTGTTCTATTCCTCTCTATTGCATCTATCTCCTCATCCATGGCTTCACACCATTTCTTTTCTTTCACATCATCCTCAAAATAAATTGGATCGCTATGAGAAAATAAAGCAAAATTCATGCTTTCATCAAAATCTTCATCATACCTTTCATTTTGGTAGATCTCTCTTAGACTCTTGGTCTTTCTTATCATTAGGAAGGTGAGAGTGGGGGTTTGAACTTCCACAACAGTTGCTGCTCTTCTAATCAGACCTTGTTTAGAGTTGTCTCAGGGAGTTCTCTATCTTTGTCTGTGTACTAGTCTATAGTGATCTGAAGCTATCAGAAGCTCATCCGGAGCTATTGGGAGCTATTGGAGGCTCCACTACATAATCTTGCTACACTTCTTGTTCCTTTCCTTCATCACCCGGAACTATTGGGGGCTATCAGGAGATGTAAGAATTTTTTAGGCCATCCCATGATTCATCATCCAAGAACTCCACGTATCTACTAATAACAATTTTCCTTGTGACTGGGTTATATAGCCTGTAAGCTTTGGACTCTTGACTGTAGCCCATGAAGATGAACTTCTCACACTTTCATCCAACTCTTGTCTCTTCTCTTTTGGCACAAGTGCATATGCCACACACCCAAACACTCTCAAGTGCACAACCATCCACTTGTATTTTGTCCATGCCTCTTGTCTAATCTTATCAAAAACTATCTTTGTAGGAATTCTATTTATCAAATACACTACTATTGCTACAACTTCACCCCAATAATTATTTGGGAGTCTCTTGGCTTTGAACATACTTATTTCCATCTCCACAATGGGGTATGTGCAGGATCATAATGGAAAAAACAGGCCCTTAAGTGGCAATAAAAAACTCAGAAAATTAGAATTAGGAAACTTGACGTAAAAATTTGAATAAGTTATCTATATTATTTCAAAAACATGTAAAAATAGAATTTGTAGAAAATTTAATGTATTTTCTAAACTACTAGACCTTTATTTATTTATTTTAAATCTATTTGGTCAAAATTTGAAATTTCAATGCAGGAGTACTTAAATTTCAGGGTAAAAATAAGAAGTAGGTGTCTGTCTGACCACCCTAACCACAATAAAAAGATAATATTTTTTTATAATCTTGTAGATATAAGTAGAGGACTCATGTCTTGATGTGATGCATATTTTTTTATAATTTTTTTCCAAGTAAATAATTAATTATGATTTTGTTATTACAACTTTTAAAAAATATAAAAACTCGTCTGTCTAACCACCTTAACTTGGTCACAACTTCATGAAAATCAATTTTTTTTTTTAATCCTATAGTATGTGAAGCATAGAATGTGATTCATGTTTTGGATTCAAAAAATGTGATACCATTTGAAAGTTATAGAGTTTTTTCAATCAGCCCATCAATTAGGACTTTTTTGGTAATTCAAATAGAAAATGAATAATAATTATTTATTAAATTTGAAGTAAAGCATAATTTATATGAGTGGAAAGATGAGAATCTCCTTTAAAAACCCTTTTCATTTCATCAATTTTGGGTTAAAAAAAAGTCGTCAGCCACATGGGTCATCATATCACTTACATATCACCACTTTTTGGCCCATCATGATCTTGTACATACCCAATGGTTCTATTTTTCCTTTCAGCCACTCCATTTTGCTACAGAGTATAGGTTGTTGTTGGCTCCTTCTTAATGCCATGTTTCTTGAAAAAATTCATAAATTGATTGGAAGTATACTCTCCCCCTCTATATGCTCTTAGGGCCTTGATGAAATGCTCACTCTCCTTGCTATGAGATAGGAGGAGGGACCCCTTGAGTAGAATAGGTGGCAATATTTGGAAAGTTATTATAATCAAGATTTTGCAAAGTATTCTCATCTCGTAGAGTAGCTACCTGAGAGAAGACATGGGTTAATGATGCAAAGAGAATGGGATCAAAATAAAAATGAATGGTAAGACTAAGGGGAAAAAAAAATAATGATTCGAGGACCACTCTAAGGTGGGGGGATCAACGACTAACTCGGAAGAAAGAAAAATACCAACATTAGGGCTTCCAATTTGGCTATCAATGGAAGGGCATTTCTTACCATCACTTTCAAAAGCTCTAGGGTTACCAGTAATCTTCTTAATAATGTGACAATTGGACCTTTGGCGACCTTCTTACTTACACATGAAGCATGCATTGAGACTACTGAGCACATTAATACCACATGAAAAAAGATTTATCTCCAATCTCAATTGCAATAATCTCTGGTATCTCTACACTAGGAGCTAGTGAGACTAGGGCTCTCATATCCATATGCATAATGGTCAAATTTGTATACTCAATCCTTAAAGCATTGCAAAACTTAGAGACCAACTAAGGCAAAAAAACCTAGTTTTGGGGGGACGCTATTTATCGTGACCCACCTTGGGTAAGAAAGGGCTAAAACTTCATCGAAATTCAAATTAGGAGACCATGAGATAGACCTAAAGACAATTCTCTAATTGTTCAGTATTATTTTTCTTTGAAACTTATTTCTTCATCTCATACTATTTGAAGATAATTAAGAATAAACCTTTCTATATCATACGGAAAAAGGAGAACTATATTCCTAATTTCTTGAGCCAAATATTGTTAACCGATTGATCTAAGATTTTTCTTGCAGGATGTTTATCTTTATTTACAATAATAAATAAATTAATATATTTTTAAGTCTAAATTATTCTTTGTTTATAGCTTGCATGATATCTAGATTTGGAGAAATGACTAGTTTCCTCAGAGAGGGCTTACCTTGATCACCATGAATCGATCACTCTTCACTGTGGGAACCATCATTCAGGATTACAAACTTGGTAGAGGCTGATACATCTATGGAATACCTTACCACTGCCTCTTGAAAGGTTTTATTTTATGTTCTTGAACACATGTTACATTTATTAGTTTTATATTTCTCGAGGGGCTCAACATGCCCCTCCCTCTCCCCACATAACTTACTACAATTTACCAGAGATAAGCAAAATAGGGACCCCTGGGAGAGAACCAAGCCATGAACAATTATGATGAATAACTATAATTTAAATTTTAATGAAAAGAAGCACAAAATTTTAACCATAAATAAACCCTTTAATAGCGTTTAGGAGGATATGTATGTAGATGCAAGGAGAGTACTAATAGTTGAGAAGAAACGTGTCACCCGACATGTGGGAGCTGTCAAAACCTTTAGTACTCCATAGCTGAGCCCATCTTGTTCGAAATATTTATTGCCTAAGCCCTTTTTCTTTCTCATGTCAACTCCCCAGCTATCATCTACCTATCAGGAGCTTTCAATGATAGATTATTTTTTGGGATCTTCATCCCTATCCTACTCCTGACTGCTCAAAATTTATTGTGGTAGGAAATTTTGAATTTCTAGAATTTATGATGTTAGGTGAATTTGAATTCTGAGAGGGAATTTTCAATAGAAAAAATGAATGAGAATAATCAGTTAGAGTGCAAATTCATAGAAGAATATTTGTAAGTGATTTGCAAGAAAGTGAAGTTGCAAAAGCAACAGAGAATGTTTTGTGCAAGGAGTAGTAGACAACTCTAGATAGCTCAAAGATTGCAGGGAGCAATAGATAGCTCCAGACAAATAGAAAGAATAGAGAGCTCTGAGAAGCTCTTGATTGTTTAGTGTATGTGTGTGAAGCTTCAGATTGCTGTGAGTCAAGTTTTTCATTTGTATTTTGTAGTTTCAAGTTTGAAACCATTTTGTAAATATTATTTTCTGATTTAATAGAAGAAACAAGTTTGCATGCCCAACTATGTGTCTCCAATTTTCTTTCCTTTATTATTTTGCATTTTGTGTTCTGGTACTCCCATCTATTTGGGAAATAGAGCAAAAACTCCGTGTGCATTTCATTCTATTTTTTTTGACATGGTATCAAAGCTAGAAGGCCCTAAGTCTTGAGTGAGTTGGGCATTTTTTTTCTAGGTGTTTAATTTTTTTTTGTTGGAGACATGGCTAGAGATGATAGTAAGAGTTGGGAGTAGCCACCACCATTCAATGGATAAAACTATGATGTTTGGGAAAAGAAAATGAAGACCATGATGGTTGCAAATAATTTGTGGGAGTTTGTGATTAGTGGGTTCACTAATGTGACTGATCCAACAACATACACAATCCTCACAAACAACCAAAAGACCTAGTTGAAAGAGACAAGGAGGGAAGATGCAAAAGAATTGATTGTGATTGAAACAACCTTGAGAAAGGCCATTTTCCCAGAATAGCAATAGTTGAGTATGCAAAGAAACCTTGGGAAATCCTCCAAACCAATTACAAAGGGACTGATAAAGTCATATTGGTGAAGCTCCATATGCTTCAAAGAGATTTTGAGACTCTCCAAATGAAGGACAATGAGTCTATTTCAGAATTTCACACAAGAGTCTCTAGTTTGATAAACTAGTTGAGGGTGAATGGAGAATCCATGGAAGAGTAGGGGATTGTGGGGAAAATCCTTAGAAGTCTACCCACAAAGTTTGATGCAGTTGTGATTTCTATTGAAGAGGTAAAGGACCTCTCAACGTTATCAGTTGATGAGTTGATGGGTTCTCTTTAAACCCATGAGCAATGCCTAAATAGGTTTGTAAGTTCTTCTCATGAGCAATCTTTCAAAGCTCAAGCCAATGCAAAAGGCAGGAAGAGAGGTAGAAACAACTTTGGACATGGTAGAGGCAGATCTTACGGCTATAGTCATCTATGAAGGTCATAAAATATTGGTTCTTGCCAATAGAAATTATTTGCATAGGGCCACACAATCAGTGTGCACCAACTCCAATTCTGCTCTTTCCCTTCTATAATTTCCCAATTGAAAGGGTTGCCTATGTTGCTTGCATAAAATGCAGGCTTCATGGTGCAGGAGCACCTAGAAGACTAGGAGAAACACCTAGAAGAACACCTAGGTTTGTGAATTTTTGTTTTATTGTGATAAGTTCATGTTGACCATTGCATTTGAGTGAGTGGCTTACCAAAATACCTTGGTCAGGAGCTATCAGGAGAGTTCAAATTTTGAGTTTAAGACACTCATTTGTGTTAGTTCTAGGAAGTTGGGGAAAGTGGCAAATTGGGACAATTTGCAATTTTCCCACTTGGTAACTAATTTGTATGACCCAAGGGAGGCACAACTACTTTGGCCAACCTATAAAAGGTATGCCTCAACCTGTAGTTGGGTTGGAAGTCATTTGGGAGGCATTTAAAGTTTTGTAAATTGAAGTTTTTCATGAATGATAACCAAGGACAATAGGAGGATTTGACTATTTTTTGTGTTCTTGTGTTTGATAGAGTGTTAATGGTATAACTAGGCATTGGAACTCATGTGGGATGTGATTTAATTTCCTTCCAAGTATTGGTTGGGTCTATAGTTATTGTTTCCTTCATTAAAATCTTTTGAATTCAGTTAGTTAGGTTCTTTTAGTTCATTGTTTTTGATTTGCAGACTGTAATTGATGGATTCCTAATTCCTTTCCCCTCTATACCTGAGTACAGCCCTTGGGAAATATGGTTAGGCTCCATGACTATACATAAGTTAGATGTAGGAGTGGTCAGGAGTTTTGGAAGCATGAAAAAAGACCTTTCCTAGGCAAGCAAAACAATGCCCGGTTAGGAAAGTCTAGAGGTAAAAATCACCTAGCTTGCAGGGGAGACCTCTCCATGAAAATTCCCATGGTAGAAAGGTGGAGGAAGTCCATACAATGGTTTGGTATCTGGTAGGAGGCTTCATCAATCGATTTCATGGAAGAACTCTTTGACAGTCCAATCGGGTGGCCAAGAAATGAAGAAAAACCCTACATTTTGCTAAATTTGGTGAAGTAACCTGTGTATGGTAATACTAGGCATAAGACCTTGGAAATATTGAAGAGGTTGGCATCAGGACCAAGAAAATACAAAGAATTTTTGGGGTTCTTTGGGAAAGTTTTTTGAAAATTCCACTTTTCTTGGGTTAGGAGGGCTAAAATGGGCTCTAGGCTTGTTGCCTTTTTAACCCTAAGTGAGGGTTTGGAGGGAGCGATGGTGAAATGGAGTCTATAGGTTGTTCAAGAAACCTAATAGGATGCTAGGAAGAATGATAGTACATCTTTACACCCCTGCAAGTATCTAGCTGAGTATTGTGGGTATTTGGCCTTTAGGGATGATTAAGGGTCAAGGGTGAAGCAGAGGCAAAGCACCAAGTTTTGGGTTGTATTGTGAGATATGGTTGGAAGTGGGGATGGCCAGTAGAACAAGGGGTATCTGTATTTGATTTAGGACCTATAGGTTTAGTTGGTGGAGAGAGCCACGAAAGGGAATTGCTAAGGTGAGACCCGGAGCATGGAATAGTGAGTGTTTCCATCCATTCCCCCTTACACCAGATTGGTATCAGAGCAGTGAAAGGTTTGGGAAGTGAATTGTATGTCAAAGCTTGAATCAAGTGATTCCAACACCATGGTGACAAATGTTGAATTGGCAAGGGATCTGACAAAGCAACAAGAGAAGAACAGGCAACTGGAAGAGATAGTTGAAGAGATGAAGCAGAAATTAGAAGTGGTAGAAGCTGCAGGAAAAATGAAGGTACAACTAGTAGTGGTTAGAGACAAGGGTGAAGATTAGGTTGAGGAGGACATTGAACCAAACCTTGATCCTCCACTAAAGGAGGAACCCTTCCTCAAGGCATTGAAGGCTTTGAGTGGCAAAGCATTAGAAGGTATTCCCATCTTTATAGGTAGAATGGATGTTGAGTTGGTCATGGAGTGGATAGAAGGAATGGAGAATCACTTCGAGTGTGATGGAGTGACGGAGGCACATAAGGTGAACATAGAAAAGTCAAGACTAAGGGGACAAGCATTGACTTGGTGGAAGTTCCTACAAGAAGAAAGGGAGAATGAAGG
Organism: Sequoiadendron giganteum; assembly: GCA_007115665.2. Classification (NCBI taxonomy): domain Eukaryota; kingdom Viridiplantae; phylum Streptophyta; class Pinopsida; order Cupressales; family Cupressaceae; genus Sequoiadendron; species Sequoiadendron giganteum. The sequence goes on from CM021108.1 coordinate 617,469,142, forward strand.
AAAGAAGCACATTTCTAGTTGGAAAGCTATTGTAGCCAAAGTGAAGGAGTATTATCTACCAGAAGACTATGAGGTCCAACTACATAAGAAAAGGAAAAACCTTAGGCAAAGAGATCTAGATGTGGCTGCTTACACTGAGGAGTTTCAAAAATTGAGTCTTAGGTCTAGGGTGCAAGAAGTGGAAAGCATCAAAGTGGCGAGGTACCTAAATGGACTCAAATGGAACATTCAAGAAGAGTTGAGTCTCTTTACACTCACCAATCTCCATAGTTGTTTCCAAATGGATTTCAAGGTGGAGGAGAAGCTGAAAAGGAAGCAAGACTCCAATTCTAAAGGCAGAGGTAAAGGTAGGGATCAAAGAGATCAAAGAGATCAAAGAGGACAACGAGGGGGCTACCAAGGTAGAGGCAACGACCAAAGAAACCAAGGAGAGTTCAAATCCACAGATCATGGCAATGAAACACCTTCTAGAGGAGGGTATAATAGAGGTAGAGGTTCTCAAGGAGGATCAAATAGAGGAAGAGGAGCAGGAAGGAGTAATTCCTATTTTGCAACCATGAAATGCTATCATTGTGGTCAAGTTGGACACCTAGCCTATAGGTGCCCGGAGAAAGCAACTTCATCAAGCAATGAGAAAAGAGTAGCTTATACACAAGAGGACACCATGAGTCCTAAGGAAACTGAGGTCAGTCACATTGAATCTGAAATGGGAGAGAGTTTGATGTTTAGAAGGGTCTTGATCAGACAACTGGTCAAAGAAGAACCAAAACAAAGGAGAGCTCTATTCAGGGTAAGGTGCAAGATACTTGGTAAAGTATGCAAGGACATAGTAGAATCAAGTTCAATAGATAATATTATCTCAAAGGAGGTAGTAATGAAACTGAAATTGAAGAAGGTACCCCACACCAATCCCTACAAGGTCACATGGCTTAACAAAGGGCAAAGTGTTTCGGTGAATGAACAAGTAAAGGTGGAGTTTTCCATTGGAGGGTACAAGGAAAAGTTAGTTTGTGATGTTTTACCCATGGATGCATGTCATCTACTATTGGGTAGACCATGGAAATATGATAGGAGTGCCATGTATGATGGAAAGGAGAATACAATTTCATTTAAGAAGGATGGAAACACTTTTAAATTGCAGTCACAGTCAGAGGAGGATGATGGATAGTCAAAGACACCAAGTGTGCTAATAAGTAGTGGGAAAGATTTCCTCAACACCCTACATGAAGGTGGAGAAGGATATGTAGTTCTATTGCAATCCAAGGAGGAAGATAAGACCGAAAAATCAGTCATACGCAAAGTAGTCCAGAATTTACTTGAGAAGTACAAGGACATAGTAAGTGATGGCACACCTGCAACTTTACCTCCTAAAAGAGCTATTAGTCATCAAATTGACTTCATACCTGGAGCATCATTACCTAACAAAGTAGCATATAAGCTTACACCGGATTAGAATTTGGAAGTGGCTAGACAAGTGCAAGAGTTGTTGGATCAAAAATTGATTCAAAAGAGCATCAACCCATGTGCAGTACCAATAGTTTTGGCAACCAAGAAGGGAGGCAAATGGAGGTTATGTATTGATTCTAGAGCAATAAATAGGATCATAATTAGGTATAGGTTCCCTATTCCTAGAATTGAGGATCTAATGGATTTTCTTAGAGGAGCTCAATATTACACCAAGTTGGATCTCAAGAGTGGATACCATCAGATCAGAATTAAGGATGGTGATGAATGGAAGATAGCATTTAAGACAAATGATGGGTTATATGAGTGGAGAGTGATGCCATTTGGTCTCTCCAATGCCCCTAGCACATTCATGAGGCTCATGAATGAAGTGCTCAAGGATTTCACAGGAGTATTTGTGGTTATATACCTTGATGACATCCTCATATTCAGTAAGATAGCAGAAGAGCATTTACAACATGTGGAGTTGGTTCTTAGAAGGTTGCAAGAGGAGAAGTTGGTAATCAATCTAGAGAAGTGTGATTTCTTTAAACAGGAGCTTGTATATTTGGGATTTGTAGTGTCTAAGGGATCATTGAAGATGGATCCAAGCAAGGTGGAAGCAATCATAAACTGGCCTACACCAACAACATGGACTGAGGTAAGAAGTTTCTATGGATTGGCCCAATTCTATAGAAAATTCATAAGGAACTTTAGTGATATTTGTGCACCGGTCCTAGATACAATAAAAGGTGGTTTGAAAGCCAATTTTGTGTGGACTCAAGCAGCTAAGAGAGGGTTTGAGAAACTAAAACAAGAGGTGGCAACTCAACCTATTCTCTTGTTACCTAGCTTTGACAAGTTGTTCACTATGGAATGTGATGCTAGTGGAGTGGCAGTTGGAGGAGTGTTAAGTCAAGAGGGTAGGCCTATAGCATTCTTTAGTGAGAAACTCAATGAGGCAAAGAAGAAATATTCAACTTATGACTTAGAACTTTATGCTTTGGTTCAGTCACTTAGGAAGTGGAGAAATTACCTTCTACCTAAGGAGTTTGTAGTTTTTATAGACAATCAAGCACTCAGCTCTATCAACACTCAAGAGAAGTTGAGTAATAGGAATTTGAAATGGATGGAATACATCCAAGCTTTTACCTTCACCATCAAGCACAAGAAGGGGTAGATGAATAAGGTAGTAGATGCATTGAGCGGGAGGTTGTTGACAGTACAAGAGATACAACTGAAGAGCATAGGGATTGAAAGCTTTAAAGATCTCTATGGAGAGGATGAAGACTTCTCAGAAGCTTATAAGGTATGTTTAGACTTTGAGAATCATTTTCATAGTCAATATGTTGAGTATACATTGCAAAGTGGATTATTGTTTAAAGGGAATCAGTTATGTGTTCCAAGAGGGTCAATGAGAGAAAACCTCATTCAAGAGAAGCATAATGGTAGTTTTAGTGGACATTTTGGCATCAACAAGACTTTGGAACTAGTACAAAGATTTTACTATCAGCCTAAGTTGGCAAGAGATGTTAGAAAGTATGTGGAACAATGTGTTGTATGTATGAAAGCTAAGGGAGGAGCTAGTAATTCTGGTCTTTATCAACCCCTACCCATTCCTAATAGACCATGGGAGTGTGTGAGCATGGATTTTGTGGTAGGACTCCCTAAGACCAAGACTGGTTTTGACAGTGTGTATGTAGTGGTGGACAGATTTAGCAAAATGAGTCACTTTATTCCTTGCAAAACTACTCATGATGCTAGCTACATAGCTCATATTTTCTTTAAGGAGGTTGTAAGGATTCATGGTTTACCTTTAAGCATTGTTTCAGACAGGGATGTTAAGTTCATGAGTCATTTTTGGAAGACTCTATGGAATAGATTGGGTACCAACCTGTCATTTGAATCAGCTTACCATCCTCAGACCGATGGTCAAACAGAGGTGGTTAATAGGGTGTTGGGTAATCTTCTTAGGTGCCTAACAAAGGAATATGGATAGACATGGGATATGGTCATCTCACAAGCTGAGTATGCCTATAATGATAGTGTCAACCGGACCATAGGGAAGAGTCCTTTTTAGGTTGTGTATGGGATGCACCCAAGAAGAATTTGTGAGCTCAGGGATCTAGGAACCATGGAGAGCAGGAGTGGACATGCTGAAGACTTCAGTCAGACCATGAAAGAGATTCAGGAGCACGTGAAGAAGACAGTCACCGAAGCTACACAAAAGTTGAAGGAGAAGGTAGATTTGTCAGGGAAGGATGTGCAATTGGAAGTGGGTGAGTATGTCATGGTTCACCTCAACAAATCCAGGTTGCAGAAGGGAGTGTCAACCAATCTACAGATGAACAGGGTAGGACCATGCAAGATATTGGCCAAGTATGGTAAAAATGCATACAAGGTTGAGCTACCTACTGACTTAGGAATCTCATCGGTTTTTAATATAGCTGACTTGATCAAATATAAGGGATCAATCAAGGGAATGGATCAGAATAGTCAAGAGATCTTCAAGGACATCAGCAACATACCCCTACCTACTCAAGACAAGCACCAAGCTGAGAGGATCTTGGAATCAAGGGTGCAAAATTCTACAAGACACAAGGTGTACATGGAGCACCTTATTAAGTGGAAGAATAAGCATGAATCAGAAGCTACATGGGTTCAAGAAGATCAGTTCTAGAAGCTTGGCATTGGCATGTCATTGATCTCTCCTTCTACTCCTTAGTGTTTGGTAGGGAGGGGGAAAATGGTGCAGGAGCACCTAGAAGACTAGGAGAAACACCTAGAAGAACACTTAGGTTTGTGAATTTTTCTTTTATTGTGATAAGGTCATGTTGAAAATTGCATTTGAGTGAGTGGCTTACCATAATACCTTGGTCATGAGCTATCAGGAGTGTTCAAGTTTTGAGTTTAAGACACTCATTTGTGTTAGTTCTAAGAAGTTGGGGAAAGTGGCAAATTGGAACAATTTGCACTTTTCCCACTTGGTAACTAATTTATCTGACCCAAGTGAGGCACAACTACTTTGGCCAACCTATAAAAGGTATGCCTCGAGCTGTAGTTGGGTTGGAAGTCATTTGGGAGGCATTTGAAGTTTTCCATGAATGATAACCAAGGACAGTAGGAGGATTTGACTATTTTTTGTGTTCTCGTGTTTGGTAGAGTGTTAATGGTATAACCAGGCATTGGAACTTCTGTGGGATGTGATTTAATTTCCTTTCAAGTATTGGGTGGGTTTGTAGTTATTTTTTCCTTCATTAAAAGCTTTTGAATTCAGTTAGTTAGGTTCTTTTAGTTCATTGTTTTTGATTTGTAGACTATAATTGATGGAGTCCTAATTGCTTTCCCCTTTGTACCTGAGTACAACCCTTGGGAAATGTGGTTAGGCTCCATGACTATACATAAGTTAGATGTAGGAGTGGTTAGGAGTTTTGGAAGCATGAAAAAAGACCTTTCCTAGGCGAGCAAAACAGTGCCCGATTAGGAGAGTCTAGAGGTGAAAATCACCTAGCTTGCAGGGAAGACCTCTCCATGAAAATTCTCATGGTAGAAAGGTGTAGGAAGGCTATATAGTGGTATGGTATCTGGTAGGAGGCTTCATCAATTGATTTGGTGGAAGAAATCTTTGACAGTCCAACTGGGTGGCCAAGAAATAAAGAAAAACCCTACATTTTGCTAAATTTGGTGAAGTAACCTATGTACGGTAAGACCAGGCATAAGACCTTGGATATCTTGAAGAGGTTGGTATCAGGACCAAGAAAATACAAAGAAGGGTTCTTTGGGAAAGTTTTGTGAAAAATCCACTTTTCTTGGGTTAGGAGGGCTAAAATGGGCTTTAGGCTTGTTGCCTTTTTAACCCTAAGTAAGGGTTTGGAGGGAGCGATGGTGAAATGGATTCTAAAGTTTGTTCAAGAAATGTAATAGGATGCTAGGAAGCATGATATTACATCTTTACACCCCTGCAAGTATCCAGTTGAGTATTGTGGGTATTTGGCCTTTAGGGATGATTAAGGGTCAAGGGTGAAGCAGAGGCAAAGCACCAAGTTTTGGGTTGTATTGTGAGATATGGTTGGAAGTGGGGATGGATAGTAGAACCAGGGGTATCTGCATTTGAGTTAGGACCTATAGGTTGAGTTGGTGGAGAGAGCCACCAAAGGGAATTGCTAAGGTGAGACCTGAAGCATGGAACAATGAGTGTTTCCATCCATTCCCCCTTACACCACTTCACATCTACCACTAGGCTCTAGTATGGTTGGTAAGCCTCCAACCATAATCTTCTTTGACAAAATATTTATACTAGCATAGCCTAAGTGTCTATACCTGAGATGCCAAAATTTAGAGGGGTCTTGAATGACTATCTTGAAAGCTTCTTGTTGTTGTATTGCTATAAAATTTTCATGCCTGGGAGTTGTACTTGTAGACTAGGTAGAGAAAAATCTCTCAAACCTCAAAGGAAACATCATATTCCTTGTCATTTGCACTGCTGCAATTATCTTCTTGCTTCCATCCTTCTCATAAATAATGCATTCACCCTTTTCCATCAACACTTTGTATCCTTTTTAGATCATTTGTCCAATACTGATGAGATTGTGCTTTATTCCAAGGGAAAAATAAACATCATCAATCTCATTTTTCCCACCTTGCTTGGTCTGAAACAAAATAGATAAAAAATATTTGGATAATTGATTTAATGGTAAGGTTTTAAGTAATAAAGAAAAAATTTCTTCTTTCACTTCTAAATTGGAATTTCCCAATGTTAATCCTCAACAAATTAATGCTTTCTTGGACTTAGCATTGGAGAAGGTTCAAAGTAGGAATACAAAGAAGAAAAAAGAACAGAGTCTAGGGGATAGTAATCTAGAAGTATTTGCCTCTCTCAATAGTAATGTCAATAAAAAAACTAACTATACCTAGGATATTTCATTGAACAAATCTGTTTCACATATGTTACGTAATTTTTCCATTATTTGTCATTGATGTATGATGATTTACACTTAGTTTGGGAAGTCATTGATGTATGATGATGTTCTAACAATTATGTTGTTGATGTTCATGGTTGGATGTCATGTCTTGTTTGATGACAAGTAAAATTGTATTGAGTATGGTTGTTGTTAGGAGAGATGGTATCATGATGATATATAGATGAGGATTAGAAGCATTAACATGAACACTAGTGAACCATAAATTTTATGGTGAAGGAGGGTTCCTCCATGGCTTCTAGGACATCCACCTAAAAGGAGAGAAAGTTATCTTTCACGCTCTGAAATTTGGGGTTTCATTAAATATTAGGGGTTGAATGTTATTAAAGTAGCTATACAAATAATTCTAAATCCAGTATATTGTAATTGAAAATAAACTAACTATTGAGTACAAGCTAATGAAATCTACATTTTTTGAAACACATGACGTTATACAAAAGGATAGAATAAAGACTATATAGGACAAGATAAGAGAATAGAGACAAAAAGTGCACCTGGAAACAGACAAGGGCTGAAGTGAAGATTGTAGAAGCCTCTGAAAATGTAGAAAATCTATTGTTTAGACCAATTGGGACACTTCTACCAAGTTGGGCGATTTAGTCCTAGTTCTCATAAACTACTCTAGGCTCTATTCCAGCCAACTGGATGTCCAAATATCTAAAAATCCTTAACAAAATCATGCAGTGGGACTAAGTCACCACTGTTGGTGACTTAGTCCACTTCTTCTTTTATGAGAATCAGAAAGTGGGAATGGAAGTCTATAGTCAATTATCTTCTTTCTCGTGGAAATATAGGTACAAATTCACAAAATCAACTGTAAAATAGGATATATTTTGGTTTCTAATGTGGGGTTTTCCTTGGTCAAACCCATAGTTGGTATTCAAACATTGAAAGAGACAAGAAATCTGCATAAAACCCTATCCCTAAGTGTGTCTAAGAATAGGAAATTTGAAGTACGATGAAACCCTATTCTAATGTGTGAGAACAAGATGCATAAAATGAAACTAGAACAATGTAAGACTCATTCTAGGAGACCCTAAATCACATTATAAATGAATCTTTATGACATACAAACCTTCCTTAGGTTGAAGATTGAGAGAAAATGGAAGATGGAAACACTTTGAAAACAAGTCTTTAGATTGATTCGGTGGCTAGTTGCACCTCCTCAACCTAGATTTCTCCATGATTCTCCATATGAATCCATGATCATTCATTTGAAATGTTAGATATTGATTGAGAAGTGAGCTTGGAGACCTAAAAAAACCCTAGTTTGCTGCCCTAAGCTTCAACTTTGTTATAGAAAGAGTAATGAATCTTCTTGTAGAAGATGTTCAACACTTGATTTTTCTTGTGAGAAATGACTAAAAGTTTAAAAGGTCCTAAAAAATGAGCTAAAAAATGTATTTATAAGCAACAGTACCTAATTGTCAGTTATTTTGACCTAAGAGGTTGACACCCATCGGCTACTTTTATCAAGTCAGAGGTTTTCCCGCTAAAAAATGCAAATAACCCTAAAAGGGACTAAGTCGCCACCTTGGGAAACTTCATCCCACCAAGGATTTTTGAGGCGGGATTTGTGAATTTTAAGTAATTTAAATGTTGTTTGCCGAAACCTGTATGATTTCTTAGGTGCAATAGGCTTCAAAGTCAAAGATAATGAGTCTTAGAGGCCTATAAATGCTATTTTAGGGGGTGATTGATGCAAGGGTGTCTAAAGTAGGACCAAATTAGGCACAAAATTGTCTTTTTCTTTAAAGGTATACAATTTTTGGCAACACAATTAGAGTTAATTATAAAGTTGGAGAGTTATTGTTGATGGTCGCTAGTATGTTGTATGCTTTATCTTATTGTATTCTAAGGAAGTAGGTGTTGCTACAAGGAAGTTTTTGTCTGCAGGATCAGGTAGCATGGGCCAAGTAGCACCATGAGGTGAGATGATTCTGCTACCTTTGCTTTGTGTTTTTGTAATGATTTAATGATTTATATGTATATCTAGGTTAATTAGGATCTTGAAAAAAAAGTTCGCAAAGTGTCCCACTTTTTCGCAAAGAGTCTTGTTTCTTCGCAAAGTGTCCCAAAAGGGTTCTAAAGTGTTTAGGGCCTTAGAGAAAGCACACATAGAACAAAATTAGTAAAATTGAATATATAAGATGATTAGAGCATATGTTGATGTTTTGGACAGGTACCCACTTGTTCGTGGCAGCTTCTAGGTGAGATACAATTGAGATTTTTGAGAGATTTAGCCCCCGCTTTATTAGTGGAGGACACAAAGCATTTGCAGGTCGTGGGTATCTACTAGGTGTACCTCATGCCCCCCATGAAGTACCATGATGCGATGCTGATGGCAGCATGCAAGCGGTGGAATGTAGATACATGCACATTCCACCTACCAATGAAAGAGATGATAGTTACTCTAGAGGACATGCATCCAATACTTTGAGTTCCTATTTGGGGGGAGCGGGTGTGCTTCTAGAGAGAGTGTACCTTTCATGGGCAGTGGGCTGATATGTAGTATTGCCTGGATGAACCAATTCATGAAGAGAGGGTGTCAGGGTTGATCGACCTAGCATTGTTACTTTATTCATGACCACTAGTGGTGCGATAGATTATGATGCATACTATTGCATTAGTAATCCTTCCAAATGGACATGAAACACACCTTGAGGGCGAGCTAGTGCATCTGATATAGGGGATGGCAGAGTACAGGAAATTATACGTTTGGGGATGTTGCATCCTCACATACTTGTACTATGATTTCGGATTATTTGTATTCTTAGAGGTAGATAGTATGGTATATTGTATGCTTCTACAGGTTTGGTGCCTAGAGCATATCACATATACTAGGCCTACGGGCTTCCTATTTCCTATAGTAGTTGGGTATCCTCGGCCTTCAGTTATCCTCTACGATGGTTCTAGAAATATGTAGATTTGCACTTTTGGAGAGTGAGGTTCGACCAATTGGAGGAGGATGAGATCTTATGGAGACCTTATTAGCTTACACTTCAGTGGTCATACTACACTAGACAGATGAGGAGATTATAGTTGGATAGATTTCTATTTGCTTGGCATGATCACATAGTACGTCCTTTCTAGTATGATCGAGTCATACAGTAGTTTGGATAGATTCAGAGGTCACCCAGGGGATGATCCTCTTTCAAGAGATTAGTGTGGAGTGCCTGAAGGCTAGGTGATACAACACGGTTCATTGTAGATGATTTTGTCGAGAGTGAATCAGATTTCTTTGATCACAATGAGTCGTTGGTCTCTGACGCAGATAATATCGGTGCCACATGGGATCATGAGGAGTGCTGGAAAATATCACGACCAACTCCTATGTTTCAGATTGATGAGCTTTTGGGATATGTAGGACCATTTCTAGATGAGAGAGAGGATAGAGCCAAGGAGACACGCTATAGGGTTGCAAAAATTTTTACTGACATTATTGATGAGGATTATGATGAGGATACAAATCCAGACTATGATGGATAGGAGGGAGAGGAGGAGGATGAGGAGCCACCTCTAAGTGAGAGTGATGAGGCAGTAGTTGAGGATCAACATGAGTGGAGAGACACCTTACCCATTCATATGACTAGATTCTGAGCAGCAGTAGTAGCAGGTACTAGTACTCATAGTTGAGGAGATTCATGCCCCCTACACAGGATGAGATTGATATTGCCCATCCTACCAGAAATATAGGTGATGATATGTTATTTGATGAATGTACTTTGTGCTTTTATGTATTAGTTTATGCATATATATATCATGATATGTACTAATTACATTTTATTTCTATCTTGTAGGGCCTACGAAGGATTGGCGAGATCTCTACCATCAAGTAGTTGTGGAGATATTTCCAGCATCTATCGATGAGGAGGAGATGGATTGAGATTATGTGCCCCCACCTATTATGGAGTGAGATCCAAAGTCACTTAGACCATTTGTGAGACTACAGACAACATATGAGAACTTGAGGAGGTGAGTCCACCAAGATGGCATTGCATCACAGGCATAGACATTGAGGACTCCAAAAAAAATTGAGAGACTAGAGAGGGAGGTGACATGTCTACAGACAGAGAGGGATTAGATAGCAAGAGAGAATCAGGTGGCCCTTGCATGGATGGAGGGATTAGAGTTTACAATCAGATTCAATGGATTGTGATCATAATTATGCATGACTATCTCCCAATGTCTGAATACTGATGCAACATGAGTTCCAGAGATTGAGAGATCTAGTAGTCATAGCCCTTAGTGACATTGTATATTATGATGACATGTACAGAAAAATTATAATATATATATAAGAATTTTGATCTTATTTTAATGTGTGAATGTTAAATGACAATGTGAATAATTAAATAGCCTTTATGAGATTACTTAATTAATGTCTTCATGATTTAACAAAGCATTTGTGATGTAATTAAATTTTTTCTAGAGTTTCCTTTAGATACAACATAAAGATTAAGTATGTTGTGCACTTATGATTTAAAGTAACATAACACACAAGAGGAATTTTGAATAGTATGAAACCTAAAGCAATTATAAAATGGATTAAATAATCACTTTAGTGTTCAAGACACATACATAACTATTTGTCAAGAACGAAGCAATGGAAAAGCATATAGGATATAATCCAATAGCTCTAACAACACTACTTTATTAGTCATACCATTCAAAGGGATTAGATGTAATACTGATGCAGATGCATGACATTAATAGGGTCTTTAAGAGGAGTGTCATCTCACTTTGCTAATGTGTAAGCCAGATCCATAATTCATATTGACCACATAGGGGCATAACCAATCAGGGCTGAATTTTCCTTTTTCAGTGTAATCGACAGTAGTGTTCTGTTGATTTTTATATAGAACTAAATCACCCTTTTTAAATGTCTGAGGAATGACACAAGTATAATTTTTGTGTTGTAATTGTTTAGTGTAAGCTTGAAGATGCTTCAGAGCGTTGATGCAGTATCCAACAAGCATTTCAAGCTGATGTAAATGTTGTTGCATATAGGTTTCATTATTGACAAGACATTGAAGAGAAATCCACAATGTTGGGATTTCTAACTCTAAAGGTATGATGGTGTGAGTACCATAAACAAGGCTAAAAGGTGTATTTCCCGTAGAGGAGCGAAAACTTGTGCGATAGGCCCATAATACATATTGCAATTGCATGTGCCAATATTTTTGGTTTAGATTAATAGTTTTTTGGAGGATTTGTTCAAGGATTTTGTTAGTGGGTAGTAAGGTGTTGAAAAACGATGTTGAATATGAAAGGTCTCTAGGAACTTCTTCAAATCATTATTTTTAAATGGTGTTCCATTGTTCGAAACTAATGCAGAAGGGAGTCCAAAGTGGGCGATGATGTGTTCCAATAAGAAATGACATATCACATCAACAGTTGTGGACCAAAGAGGAATAACTTCTACCCATTTGGTGAAATAATCAGTTGTAGTGATGATGAACGTATGTCCAATGAAAGAAGGTGGTGAAATATTTCCAATTAGATCCAATCCCCACACAAAGAATGACCAAATAGGGATTCAGGCATGAAGCTCAAAAGCATGAGCATGAATCAAATTTCTATGTTCTTGGAATTTGTGACATCGCTTAACATATGCATAAAAATATTTCTCCATATTTTTCCAGTAGTAACCCATACAAAAAAGTTTTTGCACTAAGGTTTTTCCTCCAAAATGACCTCCACAAGTGCCAGAATGGGCCTGTTCGAGGGAGATTTGAGCTACGGAATCCTTGAGACATCGTAGGAGAATTCCATCAAAGGATCTCCTATGCAATGTATCAGAAAGGATGATGTACTTGGTTGCTAAAGTTTTTAGGTGAATGCAGGTGTTTCAAGTTGTAGGCTCGGGAAGGGTACCATCTTTTAAATAGTTATATATGGAATCATACCATTCACATAAGTTACTCAGGAATGTTGGGAGTACCTCATCAACTTTATCACTCATGGAAAGGTTCATGATTGGGTGGATGGTAAACATGACGTTTTCAGAAGGATCTGAAGGGGAAATGAGAGAAGTCGCACTAGCCATTGCATTTGCATGTCGATTATCTTTTTCAGGGATGTTATCAATGGTGAACAATTCAAACTATTCTAACAAAGTCTTTATGAGATCCTTATATTGCAATAATTTGTCATGTTTAGTTTGATAGAGACCATTGATTTGTTTGATCACTAATTTTGAATCACCATAGATCTTAATATCTTTACCTCTCATGACTAAGGCAACACGTAATCCAACTATGTGTGAGAATATGTGTAACAACTGATAAGTTAAACTAACATACCAATGAACATTAAATCAAACGAAGATAATTAAAAGTTAAAAAAACTCTAAACAACAGCTCCTTCAAAAGCATTCCATTGTTCTCTATCTCCAAGGATCTGTTGTAAATTGCTAGCTCTCAGTTGGTGTATGCAGCAGCTTTGGCAGAATGGCAACTTAGAGAATCAGTTTATGCAACATGTATGTCCATTGCTAAATGATTTAAGCTATGATATGAAACTAAAATGCTATGAACTTGAAATGTTATGCTAAAATGATGATTCAAATGCAACTATAATAACCGCACTAAATTCACAAAATATAGGATGAAATCTACTCACTAAAGGGTTGTATTTATAGATCTTTGAAGACAAGAATCTAGTTGGCAAAGATCAACGGTCAAATTTGAACCTATCAAGATGAACGGTGAGAGATTCTGGAGGTTGAGAAAAAGATGGAAGGTTGAGAGAATAATGGAAGAATTTTTTCAACCCACAAAACAATCTTCATTAAAAAATGGAGACAAATTGCCATTTGTCATTTCATTTATGAAAGTTTGTTGAAAGTCAAGAATAAATTCCCAATTAAATAAATAAATTTATTTAATTACATATGACATGGATTTTAGAAGTTTCCATAATTAAATAATTAATATTTAATTATGTGGGAGATGAAAAAGGTGTGTAATTAAATATTTACAATATTTAATTATCTGAGAGGTGAAGGAAAAAGTGTTAAATTAAATATTTATAATATTTAATTTAAATATGGAGTGAAGGATGAGTTAGAAGAATATTCTATTATTTAAAAATTCAAATTTAGAATAACATGATAGTTAATATAAATAAATTATGAAATTTATGTAATTTAATTAAGAGGAAAATAATAATTAAATAAACTTATTTATTTAATTAAGCTAGAAGAATTAGAAAAATGAATGATATAAATAAATAATTAAATTTATTTATATGTAGATGACTTTTAGAATATTAATTAAATAATTCATATTTAATTAATTAACAGGTTTTGCAATGACCATTTTTAGATGTATACATTTTTCCCCTCTTTGAAGTGATGTGTTTTACCCCCTTAAAAGGTGGAAAAGGTAAAAAATCATTGTCATTTGAACAATAGCCTTTTGTGATTTTTAGGGTTCTGAGACACAATTTTGAGATGTTGATCCACTATGAGCTCCACCGATTCAAGTGAACCCACCCTCATCAGAGACCAACAACTTACGGACCTCTAGTAAGATTGCACGATCCTCCTTTTAAGTTTGAATTTTGCACGAATTTTTCAATTTTTCAATTTTTGGAAATTCTGGTTTAGCGCATAGGATTTTGATTTAGCACACGCGAGCTGTAAATTAGCACATAGATTAGGTAAATTAGTGCATTCAAATTAGTGCATTGATGTAACACACTAGCACATAGATGAAAAATTTAACACATCGATTAGAATAGCACATAGGATAGATAGATTATCACATAGGTGGAGACCGTGCACATGTGATTCTCAATTAGCGGATAGGCTAGATAATTTAGTGCACACACCTGATAGAATAGTGCATTGTCAATTTAGCGCTTTGGTTTTTTATTTTAGCGCATCCATGGATAAAGTAGTGTTTAGTGCATTGAAAGACTGTTTTAGCGCATCCATGAATTTTTGCTGAATTTGAAAATTTTAGACTGATTTGCTGATTTATTGATATTTTTTGCTTTATTAGACAACTGATTTGATGATTTTGAATAGCACCAAGGATAGATTAACTTGATTTCGGTGATGATCTGAGAAATTTTTCTTCGTGCTTGAAAACAAATAGTAAGATGTTGATGTTGACTCTGATAAATTTTCTTTCTGAATTGAAAAACATATAGTATAGATGTTGACTTTCAGTTGATTGGTTGCTAAATTTGTTTCCATGCTTGATCAAAAACAAATAGTAATGATAGATTTTCCTGCTTGATATGATTATATGATTTCCTGATTTGATTGCTAAATTGATGTTATATGAGGATTTTAGAATCCTCCAGATTAGAGAGAGGTTCCCTCGTACATGGGAGATGATTCCCTGATTGACCTAGCTAGAGATTGGGGTCATTGTTAGATGTGGGTTGGGTTCCCTCCTCAGGATCCCTTAGTATAGGGTCAATAGGGAATTGTTGGCTGTGTTAGCCAAGAGATGGCATAGTGAGCATAATACTTTTCACTTGCTGGCTGGAGAGATCACTGTTACACTAGAGGATGTGTACAAGATTCTAGGCATCCCTGTGGTTGGCGCACTTGTGGTTTATGATCATAAGGAGATCGGAGGTACAAATTCCCTATGACGAGTCTTCCAGGATCCACATGTTGGTGGTTATGAGATTTCTTGGAGAGATATGATAGAGGTTATGCCCCACTTCCGTCATTATTGGTAGGTTTCATTGGTGGCTTCCTTTGTCTTGATCGTAGGTCAAAGGGACTATCAGTAGGTTGGGGTTAGATATTGGAGGACATGATCCTTCATCAGACTAGATATGCATGGGGATCCTGCATGCTTACCCATCTATACCATGATCTTCATCAAGTGGTATATACAGATGGGAAGAGTATAACTTTCAAAGTTACACTGCTATAGATCTGGGCATGGGAGCACATCACCATTACTCGCCCTATTGTACGGAGAGATCGTCTGCTCAACCATCCATATGTGTATGAATATACAGGTCCCCTTGTCTAGCCTATTATGGGCAAGTTAGAGTATTGGCGGCGTATGCTAGATGACATGGATACAATCATCTAGAGACCCTATGTTGACTATGAGGCATGGGATGAGGATGACACAAAGCTTCCCTAGTGTGGCATATCAAGATAGTTGATTGTTCGCACCCCCATTATCATTGAGTGATTTCTGGTTATGTAGGTACTCAGACAGTATGGATGAGTTCAGATGATGCCACAAGGTGTGGCTCACTATGCTAGACATCAGGAGGATGTTGTAGAGTGGAGTCCCTTCATCACATTTAAGGCAGCTAAAGCAGAGTACATTCAGCCACATCCAGAGTTTTGGGCTATCCATCTAGATTTGATAGATGCACATATGACTGATGATTATGCTGCATATTTTTATACTCATACATTCCCCAGATTGACCAACCTAGATGAGCCTACCCCACTATTAGGTGGACCAGTTTTATGGTGAGCACGACGGCAGCCACAGGCACAGGAAGAGGTGAGGGTGCAGGAAGAGTAGCCACATGGAGGAGAGGAGGATATAGGTGGGGTGTCCATGGATGTCGACGAGGAGGATAATGATGATGATGATGATGATTAAGGTGGTGGAGGGAAAGTGTTCTTTGATGTAGCCTTCAAGACTAGGCCTCGTTCTGCCAGAGTGGTGGAGCAGCTGAATACTTCAGCACCATGCATTACTATCAAGGCTCCATCAGAGGGATAGATTGACACACTTCAGGCATAGGTCCAGGCTCTTCAGAGCCAGCTAGCACGGGCACAAGCCACCATCAGTGAGGTATAGATACAGATAGCACAACTGCCACCTCCTAACCCATAGATAGCCTAGCTTACTACAAAGCGGGACAGTTTCAGAGAGAGGTGTGTACAAACAGATGGGGTAGCAGAGAGACTCCTGAGATCAATTGAGAGTACCTCTATTGGAGAGGTTGTTGCAGAGGGACTAGAGATTGCCCGCAAGGTAGAGTATTATAGGATGAGATACTTTGAGGAAGTACCCCCCTAGTAGAGGATAGCCTATACACAGTTAGGCACCTGATCACGTACCCACTCATGTAGTCATACCAGGAGTGTGCCAAAGCCTGCGAAATGAGAAATAGATGCTTCAGGTAGTAGAGATCTATAGAGACCTACCACCTCTGGAGGCAGTAGTAGTCATCATCCCCATCCAGATACCCCTGAGTGATGATTGTGTATACATCCCTTTTATTGTACTTATATATCTTGTGCAGACATTTGATATCCTTGTACCCATGGACATTTATTATTGATGAGATTTATGATATGCAGTGGTGATTTTTGATATGCATGTGTCCTTGATGATTTTATGATGAATGGTTATGTATGCATTTTTATTTCTATAGGCTATATTGTTTATGATTATGCATGTTTATGGATGATGATATGTTAATGGATGCATATGATATGAATTATGATGATGATTTATGATTGGATGATCCTACAAATGAAAATGATTTTCTAGATTTTAATATGATGATGCAATGTGAATGATTTGATGATTCTTCATGATGTATGGAGTATGTATGTAATGAATGCAATGGATGCTCATTTCTTTTTCTCAATGTATTATTATGCAAATGATGTTTGATGTAAATTGATTATAAAGATGATACATGAAATGATATGAAAATGAGGTGAAAATATGACATGACAATGATGAGATGAATGATTTAAAATAATAAATGATGATGAAAAAGGGGTTGGGGCCCTAGCTCGATTGGCTAAATCTTTCCTATTACAGGAGGTTGGTCATGAGGTCTAGTCTCCCCACCCCCTGTGGTACCGAAGGGTGTGTCGCACTAGCACCACTGGTCACGTTAAAAAGTTTACCAGGTGCACTGTAGTTTATAGGGGGTCGTGCTACCAGATTCCTACAGTCTAATAAAGAAAATTAAAAAAAATGATGATGAAAATGATATGAAATGATGTATATGTCAATACTAATATGCAAATGATATGATGAAAATGTGATATGAATAATCATTATGATAATGAAAATGAATGATAACTAATAATAATAATGTGGATAATGATAATGAAAATGATATGAAAGTCAATAAATGGAAATGTATGATGTAATTGATGAAAAAAATAATCATCATAACCTAAATGATGATATATAAAATATGAATGATATGACGAAATATGAAAATGATAATGAAATGAAATATAATAAATTTCCAAGTGTACTCAATCGATGTCTTGAAAAGAGATATGTATTATTTCCAACCTCCAAAAATCTTTCATACAACCATAAAAATGAAAATGAATCATGCAATCCTGAAATTCCTAAATGAACCATTTCACTGTTTTCATTATGTAAACCAACTTTGCGCTTAATTTTCATCATTGAGCCATTTGATATGTTGAAAATTTAGTACAAGCATCAATGAGGATGTTAGTAGTGATGATGGCCTGAGTACAACTTTCATGATTTTTGATATAGCAAGTTAATACAAGCATCGAGGTATAATTGAACCAAGATGACCTGAGTATTGTTTGCATAAATAGACAAAATTTAATCAGTTTCTTATGAAAATCCCAAAATTTCACTATGTTTCATTGACAAACTTGCACAATACTAGTGATTATCTTATAGACAACAATCAAAGAAAAATCACATTCCTTCCTTGTGATTCTAGTTCAGTACATCATTGAACCACTCCAGAGATATGATTTTATCAAATGTCAAAACAAAAATTCAACTTATGCTTTAAGTTTTCATTCATTTTAATTCAAATTAAGATCATCCAATTTGTTCAGTATCTTGTCTAATAGATGTTTTGACCCAGTCTAATTGGACATTTTGTTTGTTGTTCCGATATTCCGATACTTACACATGTTGTTTTTCTTGCCAAAAAGGTTCAAGCGCTGACTTCTCCCAATGACCTCGCACTTTGAATCTGGATAAGACACAACCTAATGTTAAGGATAACACTAATCATCAAGCCATGATGAAATCCTTATCGTTTCAAGGAAATGTTGGGCACATGATGTGGATATGATGGTAAGACATGCTTGTGATGCCGATGAAAAATAGATATGAATAATGCAGAATGTATCTTAATAGATGGGAGAGCCAACTAAATCATTATTGCACTTTTTCTGATTTTATGATCTTTTTTTGTTACCAAGACACCTATTTGCCAGGTTTTATCAAGGCAACGATTTTTTGATTTTTCCATTTTTCTCTTTTTTTTTGTATTTTTTATCTTTTTTTGATTTTTTTTGTATTTTTTATTTCTTTAATTTTTTTTTGTATGTCAAAAGGATGCCTATTTTCCATGTTTTCACCCCGATGATAGTTTTCTTCAGGACATTTTCCAATTTTTATGAAATTTTTCATGACTTTTTATATTGTTTTTGATAATTTTCCAGGACTTTTTATACTATTTTTTGATATTTTTCAAGAATAAAACTTCTTCAGGTGGATGTTGTTTGTTGGATCTTCAAGCAGGTCCCCTTTTGGCATTGATAATTGATATGCCCCCGATCCATATGCTACAATGATGATGAATGGACCCAACCAATTGGGCTCGAACTTGCCTTTCTTTTCCCAATCTTGCTGATTATGAGGGTTTTCTTTGAGAACTAAGTCACCCACTTGAAAAGCTCATGGTTTGATCCTATGATTGTAACTACGAGACATAATTTGCTGATAACCCTTTAAATGATTAGCTGCACTTTTTCACTACTCGTCAAGTAGTTCCAGCTCTTGCAATCTTGATACTCTGTAATCCTCATCATTTATGAGCCCCTTCAACGATACTCGAAGTGAGGGAATTTCAAATTTGAATGGAAAAATGGCTTCTACTCCATAAACCAAAGCATATGGGGTAGCACCTATTGGCATGCGAATGCTAGTTTTGTATGCCCACAAAGATGGATTTAATTGGACATGCCAATCACGATCGACATCATTCACTGTTTTCTTCAAAATCTTTAATATTGTTTTGTTTGAAGTATCTGCTTGACCATTTCCCTGTGGATAATAAGGCGTAGAGAACTTGTGTTGCATGTGAAATCTTTCATAGAGTTCATCAACATCTTGATTTTTAAAACGTCTTCCATTATCTGTGATAATAGAGTTGGGAATGCCATACCGACATATGATATAGTTCAAAATGAAGGATGAAATTTGTTTGTCGGTAACAATTGTCAAAGTAACAGCCTCAATCCACTTAGTAAAGTACTCAGTGGCCGTGATAATGAACTTGTGTCCATTTGATGATGGTGGGTGTATCTTCCCAACCAGATCTAATCCCCACTAAGTGAAAGGCCATGTTGTGGTGAAGGGTTACAATTCCATAGCAGGAGCGTGAATGAGATTCCCATGAATCTGACATTTTGAACATTTTTTGACAAAGATAAATGATTCTTTTTCCATGGTCGGCCAATAGTACCCCTTTCTAACAAGCTTCTTTGCTAAGGTTAGTCCACTTCAATGAGTCCCACAAATACCATCATAAACCTTTTGTAAGGCCTTTTCTGATTCATTATGTTTGAGACATCGGAGGAGGGTACCATCAAGACCACATTGGTACAAGATGTTAGCAATTAGGGTGTAACGAGAAGATTAGCGTATGAAATTCCTTTTCTGATTCCTAGACAAATCTAGGGGGAAAATGGTATCTTTTAGATAAGCATAGATTTGGCCATACAAGGGAGAATCATAACCAGTTAGGTGACAAATGATTTGGGTTTCTGGATTATCATAGGTGGGAGAAAACAATTCTTTCACTAGGAAATCGTATCGTGCTTAGTTCTCTTACAATTGGAGTAGTGATGCAATTGTAGTCATGGCATCCACAACCTTATTATCAGTATGTGGAATTTGCGTGAACTTGATATCAACAAAGTATTTCTTGAAATCATCCACCATATTTTTGTAAGGCATTAACTTGTCATCTTTACTTTGATATTCATCATTTATATCTGATTTATGACAAGTTGTGAATCACCAAAAACTTCCAGTTATGTGATTCTCCAGTCTGATGCAATTCTCATTCCAATTGACAATGCTTCATACTTTGCTATGTTATTTGTACAAGGAAACATCAGCCGATAAGATTTTGGAATTGTATTCCCTTGAGGTGTGATGAAAATAATCCCTGCCCCCAATCCATGTTGAGTGTAGGAGCCAACAAAATAAAGTGCCCATGACTATTTAGTGGTTGTTGTGAAAACATCAGCGTCAGGAAAATCAATGTGTATTGGATGTTCTTCCTACATTGGTGCCTCTACCAACTGATCTACTATGACCTATCCTTTGATGGCCTTCTGATCCACATAATGAATGTCAAACTCACTTAGGATCATGACCCATTTAGCCAATCTACCAATTAGGGTTGCCTTACTTAGAAGATACTTTAAAGGATCAATCTTAGCCACAAGTTTTATTATATGAGCTAGCATATAGTGTCGTAACTTTTGAGAAATAAACACTACTAACAAACAAGATTTTTCAATGAAATTTTAATTTAGCTCATGGCTTGTTAATGTTCTGCTAATGTAATATATTGCTCGCTCCTTTCCTATTTTATCTTCCTATGCCAATAATTCTCCCAAGGACACTTTTGTGGCAAAAATATACAATATGAGTGGTTCACCTTGCGCTGGTGGACTCATTAGATAATGCTTTTTTTGATCGAATGATGCTTCACACCTATCTTCCCATTTAAATGGAACATTCTTATGTAAGAGATTGAGTGAATGGTAAACTCTTATCTGCCAGTTGTGCAATGAATCTCCTAATGGATTGCAAGTGTCCTTGTAATGAGCGTAGTTGACTAATGTTCCTTGGCGGTGGCATATAGAGGATTTCTCATACTTTAGCCGGATCCACCTCAATTCCCTTTTCTGACACAATATAACCTAGAAGCTTTCTAGATTTCAGCCCAAAGATGCATTTCTTAGGATTAAGTTTGACTTCAACTTTTTCCATTCTGACAAATATTTTAGATAAGATAGCTAAATATCCTTCCCTTGTGTTTGATTTGGCTAAGAAATCATCTACATAATCCTCCATTAATGTGTGCATCATGTCATGAAAAATTATAGTCATTGTCCATTAGTATGTAGCTCCTGGAATTTTTTGTCCAAATGGCATTACGTTCCAACAATATGTACCCCAAGGACATGTGAATGTTGTTTTATATCGATCTTTAGGTGAAATATTTATCTGGTTATATTTAGAAAATCCATCCATTAGTGAATACATAGAATGTCCAGAGGTCAAATCTACAATCATATCTATGTTTGGCAGAGGGAAATCATCTTTTGGGCAAGCTTTATTTAAATCCCTGAAATCTATATAAATTTTGATTCGTCCATCTGGCTTTGATACAAGTACAATATCGAAGATCCATTCCACATGTTCTATAGACTGAATGAATCCTACATCTAACAATTTCTTCAACTCCTCTTTGACCAGTAATGCAATATGTGGATGCATTTTTATGTTTTTTGTTTCACAGGTTTCGAACCCAGCCTGATGGATAAATGATGCATGATGACATTTGGATCTAATCTAGGCATATCTGTGTATGACCATGCAAAATTGATTTGATTAGCCTCAAAGAATTTTATGGATCTTTGGATTTCCTCTTCTGTCAGGGATGTAGCAAGTTGCAATACTTTGGGTTGTTCTGTAGTACCTATATTGAGTGCCTTTGTTGGTTCTATCAAAAAAGAAGACCTTCCCTGATAGTGCTCAGGAAGAGTGTCAATTTTCTCATCCTCTAGTGCCTTTGAAAGGTTTTCACTATTGGATACGCTCTTTATTTTTCTCTTTACATTATCTAATACTGCCTTTGTTAGGTTTTCACCATTAGATCTTTCTTTTACGTTGTTAATTTTGTAGGCTTTGAGAAACTGGGCACTTTCCTAACTGAAACTTTGATCTTGTGATTCGCTAGTGGAACATGTTTCTGAGTTGGATGAACAAAGAAATTTTACAATGGTTTCATCATCGGGAAAATTTGGGATATCAATTGGTGCAATTTGTTCCTAATCAATGAGTTTAGGATGGACTAAGGTAAATGGATCATCAGGTTGGGTAAGTTCACTGCCAGTTAAGGTCATGATACTATTATCATTTTCACTATGAGGAAGATCTATGATGGTATCCTCCTATCAATTATCTGTATCGTTTTGAATTGAATCATCATCACTTGAATCATGGTCACTTTGTAGGATGTAATCAAGTGGAGGCCATGAGCTTTCCCCATGTGTGAGTGTGGGTGCATATTTTTGTACAATATCCACCTGGATTTCCCTCCATAATTTATCATCGAAAATGGTGTCCCATTCATATTCATTAGAGTTAGTGTCAGATTTGTTTTCTTGTATTCTAAGAATTGTTTCAACTAACTCCTCATTGGATTTTCTTTGTATTGTTTCTTCCTTTGCATCCCCACCATATCCTAACCCAGTTTTATCTTTAGAGTGCATTGTTTTTAGTTGGATAGGTTCAACAATACCTTCTTTTCTCTTTACTATAGGGCCATTTCCTTCATAACCCATTTGTTGCATTGTTGTATAACCCTTTCCATATTGCTCAGTGGGTAACTTGAAATGTTGGATCGATTTATCTTCATATTTATAGAGCCAATCAAGGATAGCCATGTCTTTTGTTTCACTTTATTGAGTATCTGCCTTGATAAATCTTCCATCAAACTTGGTGATGGGAACCGAAGCTTGTCTGCTTGATGTTGAAGCTGTTGTAGCCTATTTTATGGATGTTGACGGTTGATCATGGGATCTTGGGGACACAGGTAGATTAGAGAGACATAAAAAGTATTCTCCCACCCCATTATCTTTCAATTTTAGCGTGGTGCCAAAATTCTTTATCATTTCCTCTTCGTGTTCACTGTGTTTAGAAGTAGAAATGGCCAAAGCCTCTTTATTATGTAGGACAAATATGTCCTAAGTTGCTCTAAGGTTACTAGTCTAACTACTAATATGGTCCACTAGTATTGTTACTTCTTGTCTGTCATATGGAAACTTTAAGCATTGATGATAAGTAGACAGAACTACTTGCATCTCATGGATCCATGGACGACCCAAGAGTATGTTATAGGATAAATCCTGATCTAGAACCTGGCGAAAGGTATTCTCCACAATAGGTCCCATGGTGATTGGTAGCATGATGAGGACTTTGGAAGCTCTTTCTTCACCATCATATGCTTTGATTGTAATTTTCCTTCATGGATCTATAGATTCCTATGAATATCCCAAAGCAAGGACCAATTTTAAAGTACAAATGTTTAATCTGGCTCCCCCATCTATTAAAACACATTTGATTCGGGCTATATGAACCATGACCTCTAGATAAAGCGATGAATTATGGGGATGGGTCATGGAGAAGTCATCCTTCTCAACAAATGATAAGCATGTGGGTGAGGACAAGTGTCCCACCATGGCTTGAAATTTATTGATAGCCAGATCAAGAGACACAGTTGTGTCAATGAGTGCCTTTTCCAGAATGTCCTTATGTGCTCGTGATATTTTGAGTAGCTCCAAGATAGAAATTTGGGCCGATGTCTTTCGTAGTTGATCAACCAAATTATACTGATTTGGAGGGAGGATCGTCGAATTAGATGAACTTCCTTTTACAATGATTTTGGCATGTCCCCTTGTTTTAGCATTAACCTCTTGATATTCTTTCTTTCCTTTGATCTTGATAGCATTGACTTGCTGATCATCAGTGTAAATATGATTGATGATGGTGTCATAGACATGATTCACATTCTTTCCTTTGTCACTCGAAGATTCCCATTTTTGATAATTGGGGAGACGATCCTTGAATGCCTGATGATCATCATTGGAATTATGTCCCTCAACCGTTATGGTACGACTATCAATCAAATCCTGAATGAGATTCTTTAACCCTTGGCAGTTACTTCTCTTATGACCCTTGCATCTATTATAATTGCAATAGTATGAGTCATTCCACGATGGTGGTTTAACTCGAGGCTCATAATCTCTTTGTGGTGGCAATGTGATAGTGTTTTGATTCAACAATTCTTTAAGAATTGATTCCAAATATTGGCCCAAGGGAGTAAAACTCCTTCGATTTGAAAAAAATTGAGATCTGGGGGCATTTGAATTTTGATTATCTCCAAGATTATTACCGCAATTGTTGGTCACATTCCCTTGGCTGAAATTATTGCTTTGGTTACTAGAATTTACAGCATTATTGGTGCATTGGACACCTGATACATTAATAATAGTAGGCTTCACATTCACATTGTTAGCATCTACCACCCCATCATTCACAACATTTTTATTTCGAGTCCACAATCATGAATTGTCATTATTGTTGATATTGTTGTTGTTGTTGTATGAATTTGGAATTTCTTTATCAAACTTTAAAACTCCATGCTTGACTAAGGTACCTTCAATGGTAATTGAAGTTTCAATCAATTTTTCAATCAATTGAGGACAATGGAGATTTATCCTATAACTCATCTCTTGATTTAGACCGTTGATAAATATTTCCATCTTTTCCTTTTCAAGAACAAGACAGGAATATCTTGCAAACAACCTTCTCCACCTTTGTAAGAATGTGGTGAAGGGTTCCCCAATCTTTTGTTTTACTTTAAATAAATCAAGCATGGTTATCTGGTGTTGTACATTATAGGAGTACTGCGATATGAACTTATTTATTAACTCCTCAAATGTTTTGATGGGGAGAGTGATCTTGGAAATCCACTCCACGAATTGTCCACCTAGACTTCGTGGAAACAATTGCATTAGGTAGGCATCCTCATGAGCAAATTCTAAGATCATATTTTGGAA
Organism: Sequoiadendron giganteum; assembly: GCA_007115665.2. NCBI lineage: Eukaryota > Viridiplantae > Streptophyta > Pinopsida > Cupressales > Cupressaceae > Sequoiadendron > Sequoiadendron giganteum. The sequence goes on from CM021108.1 coordinate 617,494,402, forward strand.
ATCCCTCACATGATTAATGGGATTTTTTTTCCCATTATACCTATTAAACTTTGGAATCTCAGAATGTTTTGGAAAAGTAATAATGCTAAGACTCCTATCAAATGGATATGGGCAGATATCTTCCAAAATATATTTCTTTTTTGTACCCCCTTGTATTTCCTTTATTTTCCCTTGTAATTCTCTCATATGTTGAGTAAGAGCACTAAAATCATTAAGGGGGGCATTAGGATCCTCTCTAATCCCTTCCATGCCAAAATCAGTAGGTAACTTAGCTCCTTGATTGGCCAATGAAAGGAACTATCTTTCTTTGTTTTGTTCCAAAACTCTATCCATGAGAGTATGGAATTGAGGATCATGTTCTGCTTCTTGAAGCATTTATTTTTTTATCTCATCATTATTCGGATTATTCCCAGTGCGAATTCTGTGAAAAAGGATTTTCTTCTTTATCACCACTATTTCTTTTATCACCCATGTTGCTTAATGTACTTTCCCTTTTGTCCTCTTCTATGTTCTTTCAAGATCTTGTGACAATAGGCATAAGATTTTTCCCAATTTCAACTAACCTTGATCAAAAGATGAAATAATGCAATTTTGATGGATATCCAAGTCGAAATAGAATGAAGATTCTAATGATATGACTTATGAATTTTCTAATCTTTAGCTCGTTATTCCCCATTTGAAAGGATGATGATCCTGTTGTGGGAATTAAAACAAAAATAAAAAAATAAATATGATGTTGCACTTTGTGAGGTTTGATTGTAGTTTTATAAAAATAAGGATTTTTGATAAATGCCTAATGCTCCTAAGCTCTCTATTGTAGAACTTTATTGGGAAGAGTAGAGTAAAAAATTGTTGGTTGTGGGATAAAAGAGGACCGAAAAGGTTGACTGTGATTATGCCTTTGAGAAAGAGCTCTTCTTTGAAACAAACCTCATGAATATAATGGTTCTAAGGAAAAATCATTAGTGAAACCTCTAACAAAGTCGTGATATCAATGAATAAAATTTATGTGTTCAAGAAAAAAAATTCAACTTTTTTATTAAAACTTTCTCCTTTTAAATAGCTTCTTATAACTAAGAGACTTCTTTGGCTTCCTAATCTTCTTCTCTAGGGACTTCTTAGCACAAGTTGCAGACTTCCACACCCTAAGCATAGAAAAAGAATAGACTAAATGGCAGATTTTTGGGTGTCATAAAATTACCCAGTTTCAGAACACAGATGCGCTAAGATTTTTAGCAGATGTGCTAAACTATCCAATCTATGCGATGGAATATTGTAGGTATGTACTAAAACAAAGCATAGATGTGCTAAAATAGAGCATGAATGTGGTGAAATAAAGCATAGATGTGCTAAAATAGAGCATGAATGCGCTAAAAAAAAGCACAAATGCACTAAAATAGAGCATAAATGTGCCGAAACAGAGCACAAATGCATTAAAATAGAAAAGCGATACACTAAAATATCAAAATACTATATTGAGATGGACATGTTTTGACAGTTTGATGTTTTTGGATGGTCTTTATCTGATTTAAATTTGGAAAAACACGACATATAGTAGAAAATAGTTGCTTCGAAAATCTTAAAAATCTATACAAAGAGTGTATGTTCTTGAGATTTTCATGGGTATTGAACAAAAATAATCACTTTAGACAGACTCACTCTTATTTGTCAAAAATTTCATCATAGCAACCACAACCCACATCTTAAAATTGTGTTGACTCACACAGTCATGTCACCCCCTAAAGGGCGCCCGTGTTTTGTCTTTTCCAATTGTGTACTCAAGGTTAGATTTCTCTATCCCTTGAGAAAAAAATCCATCACAATTATGTGGTGAGTGTCTTGGGGAAGATTCTTCTCTCCCCTTGCATTGTGATTTATTATGATGTTTGGATACTGACATGGTTGGCTTTCTATAATATGGTTCGTAGTAAAGGTATCCGTTCGGTACGACAATAGATAAACTCCCTCAGGAGACCTCCCAATCCTTAGAACAAAAATTTTGGGGATGGTTATCTTGGTCACTTCCATTGAATATGGGTTTCCCAAAAATTAACTTTTAATTAGAGTGGATCGGAAAACCTAGCTTTGGTTGTTCCCACTTAAGTCTTTCCCGTAGGGTGAGTACTTTTCCCACTATGACAAGCCTTCTAAAGGATTTAATAAAATATGAAATGCAAGAAATGAAAAAGGTAAGTCTAGTGTTTTGGTCACCCAGTAAAGGGGAGAGCATAAACCTATTACCCAACAATCACAACAAACAAATGGTTTAGTTTTAAATCCAAATGATAATTTTCTACACTAAGTGAAGATGTTGCTTCACAACAAGGATTGGATTCATTTTAACCAAGATAAAATAATGTTTGGTGACTATCCTAGGATTGATTAATTCCATATTAAAGTGTCTATCCTAGGATTGCTTCATTTTTAATTAAGGCACAAAAAGAAAAATCTATGTCCATGAATGGCATTGGAATCAGGATTTATTTTTACGCTCCCTATATGCGCTAAAAGAACTAGTAAATGCACTAAAACAATTAACAAATGCGCTAAAGGAACAAACAAGGATGCACTAAAACAGTTGGTAAATGCACTAAAGGAACTAGCAAATGCACTAAAACAGTTCGTCGAAGCACTAAAACAATCCTTGTATGTGCTAAAACACGGTTTGTATGCGCTAATCCATGGCTCGTATGCGCGAAACAGCAGCTCCAGCCTATCACCTATCAAAAAATTCTGCAATAAAAATATTTCAAATGGGGCAAGGCCCCACAATGTGTGCCAAAAATGTGTGTGAGAATATGTGTAACAACTAATAAGTTAAACTAACACACCAATGAAACATTAAATCAAATGAAACTAATTAAATTAAAATAAACTCTAAACATCAGCTCCTTCAAAAGCGTTTCATTGTTCTCTATCTCCAAGGATCTGTTGTAAATTGTTGGCTCTCAATTGGTGTATGTAGTAGCTTTGGCAGAATGAGAACTTAGAGAATGAGTTTATGGAACATATATGTCCATTGCTAAATTATTTAAGCTATGATATGATACTAAAATTCTATGAACTTGAAATGCTATGCTAAAATACTAATTCAAATGAAACTATAATAATTGCACTAAATTTGCAAAATCTAGGATGAAATCTACTCACTAAAGGGTTGTATTTATAGATCTTTGAAGACAAGAATCTAGTTGGCAAAGATCAATAGTCAAATTTGAACCTATCAAGATGAATGGTGAGAGATTCTAGAGGTTGAGAGAAAAGTGGATTAATGGAAGAATTTTTTCAACCCACAAAACCATCTTCATTAAAAAATGGAGACAAATTGCCATTTGTCATTTCATTTATGAAAGTTGGTTGAAAGTTGAGGATAAATTCTCAATTAAATAAATAAATTTATTTAATTACATGTGACATGGATTTTAGAAGTTTCCATAATTAAATAATTAATATTTAATTATGCGGGAGATGAAAAAGGTGTGTAATTAAATATTTACAATATTGAATTATGTGAGAGGTGAAGGAAAAAGTGTTAAATTGAATATTTATAATATTTAATTTAAATATGGAGTGTAGGATGACTTAGAAGAATATTCTATTATTTGAAAATTGAAATTTAGAATAACATAATAATTAATATAAATAAATTATGAAATTTATTTTATTTAATTAAGATGAAGATAATAATAATTAAATAAACTTATTTATTTAATTAAGCTAGAAGAATTAGAAAAATGAACGATATAAATAAATAATTAAATTTATTTATATTTAGATGAATTTTAGAATATTAATTAAACAATTCATATTTAATTATAACAAGTTTTGCAATGACCATTTTTAGATGTATACACCAACAATTAACGCTCCATACTCAGCTCTGTTATTCATACATAGGAAATTTAGGTGATATGAAAAGGAAATAGGCTTGCTGATAGGCAGAATTAATGTAACTCTAGGACCAAAGCCTGTTCGACACTTGGATCCATCAAAGTACAATTCCCATTTAGGAAGCTCTATGGTCAACACACTATCATTGGGAAAAGAGTCATCATTGGGGAGGGTTAAAAGAGATGGAGAATCAGTGAAGTGGTCAGTTAAGGCTTGTCCTTTGATTTCTTTTTGGGAAATAAACTTAAGGTCAAACTTAGTCAACAACATTACCCTTTTAGCAAGACGTCCTAATAGTTATGTTTTTATTGAAAAGATATTTGAGAGGGTCAAACTTTTTCATCACTTGTATTTCTGCGTTGAGTAAATAATGTCACAACTTACTAGTAGTGAATACAAGAGATAAACATTGTTTTTCAATTGTTGTGTAGCGCATTTCATAATTGATGAGAGTTCGACTGATGTAATAGAAAAGATGATCTTTTCCATTATCATCATGTTGAGCCAATAATGCGGCAAGAGAATAGGTGGAAGTGATGATATAAAGGATGAATGGTTTGTTGGGTATAGCCCGTTGTAAAATGGGTGGACTCGCAAGGTATTCTTTCAAACTCTCGAAGTCATTTTTATAATCTTCATTCCAAACAAAATTCACATCATATTTGAGGAGGTGGGTAAAAGGTAATGTTTGATCACCTAGAGAAGCGACAAAATGATGAATGGCTTGAATGCCTCCTTGTAATGTGTGTAATTGGGAAATGTTGCAAAGAGGCGGCATGTTAATTGTAGTGTCAATTTTCTTTGTGTCCACCTCAATGCCTTTGTGAGATATGATAAAAACTAACAAAATTCCACTATCTACTCCAAAGACACACTTTTTTGGATTTAAGCACATGTTATACTTACGCATTCGCTCAAAGATTTTTTAAAGAAAACTTACATTATCTTGTTGGGTTAAGGATTTAGCTAGAATTTCATCAACATAATCTTCGAAGATTTTGTGTATGTAATCATGAAATATTAATGTCATTTCTCATTGGTAAGTAGCACCTAAATTTCTTAATCCAAAAGGAATCATAACCCAACAAAATGTTCCCCAAGCGAATGTGAAGTTCATCTTGTATTGATCTTGTGGGTTGATGAAGATTTGATTATATCCATAAAATCCATCCATAAAGAACAAAAACGCACGTGTAGCAATTGAATCCACGATCATGTCGATATTGGGAAGAGGAAAATCATCTTTTAAAGAGCCTTTATTCAAGTCATGAAAGTCCATACATATCCTAACATGATTATGGGGTTTAGCAATAGAGAAAATGTTTGATATCCAAGGAGAATAATCAATAGGGTGAATGAAACCTGCATCAAGGAGTTGTTCAAGTTCTCCTTTAACATGTAAGGCTATCTTAGGGTTCATCTTGTGTATCTTTTAGTGAATGAGCTTAGTGTTTTCAGCAAGAACAATGTTATGTGTCACAATCTTGGGATCTATTCCTGGCATATCAGAATACTTCCAAGTAAAGAGTTTAGGAAAGGCATGAAGCAAGGTTGCAAGATCCTCTTGTTCTTCATCATTAAGGCACTTGCCAATTTTAATGACTTTGGCTTTATCATTGATGTCCATTGGTATGTCAAAGGTATCTCCTAAGGGGAGTGCATTTGACTTAGGAAATTTTAGATCATACAGTTCCATGCTTGTGGGAGTATCATGAATATCAATAACGTTTAGCTTGGTACTTATCATAGCACAAGAAGCATTCCTCTTGGGACCAAAAGGCTTATCAGAAGCACTTAACATTTGCATTTAAAGCTCCATCGTTGTTGACATATTCCAATGATGGTGGTGAATCCATATCAAGGAATTTGGGATGTTTTAGTGTGAGATTGATTCTTGGGGTACATGTAATAGTGTTGATGTTGAGTGATGGCCATTGATTTTCCTTTTTAGTTTTATAAAAGGAAAACCCTAAACCAATCTTAGTCTCCTGTGTTTTGAGTTTGTTAGGACTGGGAATTTCTAACATTTTCACCAACCTTCACCTACTTATCTCCCAGTCCCCAAATAAATTTATCTCACATTAATTTTGTGATCAATACAAATCATTGAGATTTGTGTGACTATATCCATATTTTAACCCATAATCCCATAAATTTGGCATGTTACATACAAACACTTCCTTGGTCACAATTGAGAAAATTACAAGACAACTGATCCTTGTCATGAAAGGGGTTGGTCTCCTTGATATCTAGTTGTCTTGGGATTTTCTTCCTCATTCTATAATTTCCCTCTTGGATTTTTATTTCCATTTATCATTTCGTCATCCAACTCCATTGTCACTTCTTGTCAAGCCAAAATATAGCAAAGGTGCTTCTCATGTCATGAATATTTGGTACATTTTCAGAACATTTTTCGTATGTGTGTCTTATCGATCAAAAATTCATAAATCCCTTCATTTGAACATTTTCTGCAATATCGGGAAGACATGAATCAGGTCACAATGATCAAGAGACCCCAAAGATAAAAAGACTACATAATCGGGAGGACAATACCTATCATCTCACCAATGAAGGCCCATCAGCAAGAACAAAGCAATCAGAGCAAATTTTTCAAGTCATGTCGAGCTCTCGACTCACACCGATGAAAATCTCATCAGTGAGAGACATGTCCTCTTTCACTAATGCAAAAGGAGAACAACTATCAAAGAGACTTGTATAGTCAAAATCAATCAATCAGATATCACTGACCTTATGGGTCACACTCATGAAGGGCGTTTTGGGGAGAGTCTTTCTGACTCATCCAAATGAATAAAGTAATGAAAGAAACATTTCGGGGAGACTGAAGACATCAAAATAATACTCTATTCTCTTAGTGATGGTTCTAGTCAGGCCGATGGGAATAAGAGTGGATCACTATTCATCAAAGTGACACTAGGTGATGATCAAAAATAATTCTAGTGGTCCAAACTATTTTGATGTTGGGAAAGATTTACGATTCTCTCCCTGAAGTAACATAAGTTGAAGAATAGGAGAAAGGCCAACTACATAGTATCGATAGGATAATTGTGTAGTCCTCCCGATAAAAATAAATAAATCAAGGGGACACACCACATCAAAGGGACATTCAATTATGTCTTTTTGATTGGTTATGAGTGTATAAACAAGGGTGGCACCAAATAAAGAACACAAATCAACATGAGAGCTAAGGGTTTCACTGATGAAATATGGTTTCATTGATGAAATATGGTTTCACTGATGAAATATGGTTTCACTTTGACATTTCAAAATTCAAAGATTTGTTGCATTCAATTCTAGTGGAAAAACATTAATGGCTGCACAAATGAATTCCATATGAATACTCATAACCAACAAAGATTAAAACAAAAGGAATTTTCAAAAGTTGCAGCAAGCAAGAATGAGAGGTCGACCAAAATTCGAGGAATACAGTGCAACCAAGAATTCAAAAACTTAAGCTTACAAACTTCCTTATAATTGGTAGATTATAATTTGACTTTGTTTCCTTGGAGAATAGAAAATGGAGTCGAGTTCCATGAGAGAAAAGAGTAAGAAGCAACAGGGTGACGATGGTCAAAGAAAGAGATGAACTGAAACATGGGAGGAACCAAAAATAAAAGAAAGAAAGTTCAACCAAGACCTTATCGATAAGTTACCTAGTTTAGGACCGAAGGATAGGAGGTATGCGCAACTAAGGGATGATGTAGAAAATTTTAAGACAAGTGTAAACGTATTGGAGATACATGGACCCCTATTAGAGGATATAAATTATTCATGTTCCACTATTATCGAAGAAATAGGTTTGAACCAGTATGCAATCCCTCGAACTTCGATTTGGGGAAACTGGTTGTTCCAAATGTATTTGTAAATGTGAAACTTATGCGACTCTTAGATAAGCATTACAACCCCGACCTAAAATCTATCTATAATTTGCAAGGAGAACCATTCATATATGTGTCCAAGACTACGATTTCAGAATTTTTTAACCTAATTGGCACATGTGATGATACAATTGTACATGAGGATTTAGAAAGGGAATATTGGAGAATGGACACAAATTACAAAGGATGGAGATTTCCATTACATAGACCTAGGAAGGATGGAGACATTGTCCCACTTGAAGACAACGATGGGCCTCCTTTTCATGTCGATCTATTTGAACCTTACCTGAAACATACATATCTCTTAGTGTATCAAGTATTAGGGACTAAAGCCTCTGAATTCATGTCAATAGGACCAATGGTGGTTGTAATAGATGTTCAGTGCCATAATTCTAGACCATTCGACTATGCCTCTTAAAGTTCCAAAGATATTGACTCAAGGTTGATGGAAATAAAAAATGGATCTCCCACACTGCAATTTAAACACTACTTTATCCTCATGCATATGATATTGTATTATGGACATGAGATATGGATGTGGCTAGAAGAATTGAGAATAACACAATCTAATAAGAAAGGTCAACCACTACCAATTCAATTGTGGACCACCATGTAGGATAGTAGATTTATAAATTCTAGCTATGTTCATTTTGAGAAGTATTTTGTTAAGATATTTTATAGATTTTTCAATTACCCCTCTGATTATTCCTTGACCAAGGAGATTAAAATATTTTTGAGGCCCAGATATTTCAATGGACCAACAATTATAGGTCACAATTGGGGTGACTAGTATTGTTATGTTGATGCCACCATGATTAGAGTATATGGTTTTGAGGATACACCTTTTCTTCTACCAAAGACAGTGCCCAACAAAATTGCATACTTGGAAATTATTAGACAGATGGATTATTCAAGTGTTATGAATCTAAGTGCTTATGAGAAATAGCCATTCATGCTAAGTGCATTGTGCTTTGGAGATTTTATTGTGTTTTCAAAAGAGGGGTATGATCTAATTTTAAATAAATTATCACACTTCAATTTGAAGAAGGCTCCACCAAAAAAAGGATTTGATCTCAAAGGATACATTGATTATGCTAGAAAGAAAGTAAATTTTGGTGGATATGTTCATGTACCCCATTTGTAGGACGATGTAATAAAAAATATGGAAGAAAGGGAAGTTGAACTGGCCATTGATGAATATAATACGAAGATGGAGTAGAAAATCAAGGAAATAGAAGAGGTAGAGATGTTGTTTTCTAGAAGTGAAGAGTCTATTGGTGAGAAGGAATAACAGGGCCAAACTGACAAGATTTCTAAATTGAGAATTGAGGAATATCAACCTCCCAATAGGGAACAAGAAGTCAAAGAAGGTTTTGATATGGATGCAATGCAGCTAGCCTATAAATCCTTCGTTTTTATGATGAATTTATTAAATCACCTAAATTTAGATAATTCCCATACAAACAAAAAGGGAAACCAATAAGAGAATCTATCTAAGATATTACACCTAGCAATCAAGCCCAATTATTGAACACCTTGAAATTAGATGTGGAAAATGAGATGAAGGGTATGACTCCAAAAAGAGGAAGGAAATTGTTGGAGGAGTCTAGTGTAATGATCTTCCCTATTTTAGACTTGAATTCAACTCTTTTTTTTTATAGTTTTTTGCATGATAATGGTGCTAAATACAAAATTAGTCTAGAAGGGGTCACAAAAGTATATACAAGATCAAAATAAAATCCTAATGAAAATTCTCTCATGATTTGGGCCCTGTATCCCCCACAGAAGAAATCTATGATCATTGACACTAAGAAGGAATTTGGCCATGTAATGACACTAAACATAGGAGAAATTGACCCTGTATCTACTATTGACATTGGCATTAATGTAGCTAAATTAAATAAATCACATATTTAGATGTTGATCAAAGAAAGAGATATATACAAAATGAAAAATGAGAAGATGATTAAAGAAAATTATTTCCTTAAGGATATGGTTAAAGATACACTCAAGGGATCTACCAGATTATTGAATGAAGGAGAATTCTCTCAACTAAAGAATAAAAGTGAAGAATAAAATATACATGCTCTAGTGAGTAAAGCCAAATTTGATGCACTCTCTGCAATGTTCTAGAAAAGGCACACCAACCTAAAGGTCTAGATCAACAAGTTGTGGGTAACTCATTCCAAGAATTATGCTACAATTCAGGAGAAGAGCCAAGAAGAACAAAAGAAAAGTACTTCTGATAGTGGAGCCACCATAGCTACTGAAAATATTATGAGAAAACATAGGGAGTACTATAATGAGCTTCAAGTGGATGTGAAGGAACTCATTGATGTTGTAAAGGAGGGAGTTCCTACATTATTCGAAGATGGTGGAGAGTTGAAATAAAAAAGTGAATGGATAAAAGACTGCAGGTTAATGTTACATGGAGCCTTGGAAGTAGTCAAGAATGAGGAATCGGTGTTAGATGAGACATGTGAGAACCTAAAGAAAATGGTGATCATGGATATATTTGCAAGGAATGCTGCAGAAGATGCTAACACTCATGGGAGACAGGATTACTTGGATCATATGATAAAAGTTAATTTATCCACTAGAGCTTAATCTTCTATCTTTAATTGTTAATTCCAAAAAGACTCTTGTGAAGAGGCCTTTTCCCTTCAAGATATTGATATATATATGTTGAAATTATGATGGTTGGAGGGATCATCACAACATCTTTTTTTTAGAGTAGGCATAGTAAGAAGATATTTTGCAAAATCTTGCTTATCCATTTCATATCAAAAAAAAATAAATTCTAACACATATTATTCAAAGATAAATACAATGGAGAAGGTTGTGCATCAATATTAATTTTCTTTCAAGTATTCAGTAGTTGTGTGGATTTATATGCTCACATATTATTTGGTTGTCTCCAAAGTGGCTATTTATGTTATTCAAGTTAAGTGTGTGGATATACATTTGATTTGTCAATGCGCATTTTTTGTAGTTGTGTGATATTGCTGATTGGTTTATGTGTACAAAAGAATTAAAATTCCTCTTAAGAGTTTTGATTTAATAGGCTCATGTCTAGAGTAAAGTCCTTTTGAAAGATCACCTTAATTGGGTTCCTTTCACATTTGAATTAAATCATTTCATAATCTCATAGTAGCATAAGGGGATATCATTGGGATCATTAAGAAGAGTTCAAATAACTAACATACTGTAATGATATAAAAATTGTTCTTGCAAGTTAATCACATATCAAACAATAGAATGCAAAGGAATTAATAATTAAATGGAAGAAAACTGAAGGATCTCACCCATTTGATACTCCATGTCTACTTCTATTGCACCTCCTCAAGCTTGTTGTGATATAATGCCCTCAGATTTGTGAGCAAATTAAGTGTGCCTAGCCTTAGCAATGCCTTTGAAGGATTTATGAGAATAAACTAATGTGCAAACTAGAAAATCAATCCTATTATGCAAATAGTAAATAAAAGCCTATGATATGAAGAATGCCTATAATAAAAGTAGTCTAAACAAATGATCATGGATCCGAAAATGAGATCAAAATTCTCATTTTATAGATAATGCAATCTTGAACGGATGGACAAGATGAGAGATTGAGGAATGCCCTAGAATTAAAGGTCACGATTCAATAAGGCAACTCTCAATTAGGGTTAGGGAAAAATACCCATATGTGTGAATAAGATTTAATTAAATGAATTAAATCAAGACTGAATGTGACAGTTGAGATGAAATTAGTAAAAATCAGAAGACAGGAGGATGAGATTTTAGAAAATCAGTAATTTTAGAAATTACTTGATTTGTAGAAGAATAATTCTCTTTTGAATTAAATTAATTCAAAATAAAGATTTTGTGAGGTAATTAGTAATTGATTTTTGAAATTAATTACTAAATGAAGAATCAGTTAACCATGTGAGATATTTTTAAATGATTTGTTTTATTTAAAAATATAAAAGTGTCACATGCAATAATTAAATAATTAAAATAATTATTTAATTTAGAAGAAGTAGTCAATTAATTAAATAAATTAATTGAATTTATTTAATTAAGAAGATTTAGGAATTAGTGACATATTAACTCAATATATCTTAAATATATTTATTTAATAATAAGGAGAAAATTAATGATAAAGATTTAATTAAATAAATAGGGTTTTATTTAATTGCAAGAAAACTTTGATAATTAATGACATTATTAAATAAATAAATAAAATTTATCTATTTAATAATTATGAAGAATGAGAGGTTATGTATTAATTAAATAATTATAAATTATTTAATTAATAGTTGAATGTGGGTTAGAGACATAATTAAATTGTTATAATCATGTCATGACGAAAGGTGGTAAAATAGTGCTTGCAGGTATTGGTCATTTTTATGTGTCTACATTTGCCCCTCTTTGTCAAAATGCAGCTTGCCGCATTGTGGCAAAGAAAACAAGTCCAAAATATGCCCCACTGAAGGTACGAAGTGCTTATGCCCCCTCGGGAAAATTTTCAAATTTCGACTCGAGGTCAGAAAACTTTGAAAAATATCCCAACTAATTCAATTAGTGACAAGAAAAGTGATGATTTGATCCGATTCAGAAACAGAGGATGCTAAGCTAGCCCGAATGTCGGTCAAAGGTGGTAAAATGAGCCTCCAATAGGACCTACTAGGTCAAAACCCTAATTTTCAGCCTATAAATAGGTTGAAAAGGTCAATCCAAATGTCATTTTCTCATTTGTCATTTAGAAACTTTAGAAACCAAAGCTCTGAGACACGATGGTAATTCCGATGACTACACACCGTGGATACTACGTGCGCACATTCCAACGACCCGAGGGCGTAGAGGCACCGGTAAGTACCCTATCCAACCTGTCAAATTTTAACTTTAATGCATTTACTAGGGTGTAATGGGTGGTAAACAAATGCGGTGTGATGCAAATGCTATTGTGAAAGCCGGAAATGCCTTTGCGTTCACCGCATTTTCTTGCATCGCAATGCAAGTGTGATGGGTAGACTAGGTTTTTTGTGCGTTTGTGCATTCACAAGTTGAAATGATGCATTCATAATATTGAGATGCAATCGATGTTTTTGCGATGCAATGGACATATCGAAATGCAATTGACAAGTCGAACGCCGCATTTTGTTGTTGGATCATGCATTTGCTATCTACAATGACACATTCGTTGTAAGGTCTCGCATTTGCAGTCCCAAAACGACGCAATTGACATATTGTGATGCATTTGTCATGTGTAGAGCCGCATTTGCAATATTGTGATGCATTTGCCATGCGCAGAGCCGCAATTGACTGGTTATGATGCATTTGTAGTCAACGCGATGTAAATGAAGTTGACCAGAGTTGACTTTTGTTGAACTTGTCGAGATTAACTTTTATGTACCCTTGACTTTCCAATAGTAGTGAATTTTCTATAATGTTGCTCAATGTGTACTAATCCTTGGCCTTTCCTTGTGCAAAGTTGACTTGTGCCCATCTATACTCGATATTTTTGCCCGGCTACATATGCCTTCAGAGATCATCTGAGCGATAGATAGAGGCGGTGGTTGATGGCCCTAGGCTTATACCATGTTACTTATATGCCCATTATTCGGGCAAACAGAGGTTTCCTGACAGCCCTTTGTGAGAGGTGGCATTCTGAGACCTGCTCATTCCACCTGCCTACTAGAGAGGTGACGGTGACTTTGGAGGATGTGTATCGTATTCTCTAGATTCCGATTAGTGGAGAGAGGGTGGTCTATTTTCCACACTGAGGGCGATAGGTCCTGACAAAGAGGTACGAGGGTGTTGATGGTGCCCAGTTTTTCCTGGACAGTTATGAGATCGACTGGGACGTTGTAGCTGACCGATTTCCCAGGTTCGATGCCATGCTCATGACCTTGATAGCCATATTGTTGTTCCTAGATCGTCGTGGTCACAGATTTCCCATTGGATGGGGGGATGTTCTTGTTCCCATGAGATCACAGAGGATTATTTTCACTTGGGGGCCATGCTTGTTGGCCATGTTATACCATCAGTTGCACGAGGTAGTTTACCATCAGGGTCACAGTATCAACTCCAGGACCACCTTACTCATGATTTGGGTATGGGAGAGCATTCCCGTTTTTCGACCGCCGATGCAAATTCAGCAGCTAGGTGATGGGATGCCCTATGTTTATTTATATGCGGTATCAGTGATTCAGACTTGCATGGGAGATACCGAGTAATGGCATCATCGAATAGATAGGATGATCAATTTTGTTTGGAGACCCTATAGAGAGTGTCTCAGTGGTCATATGAGGATGACCACTTGTCCTTTTGCCGACAGTTTCAGTATCTCATTGGCCGTACGCTACAGACACAGTGGATCATTGAGATGTATTTGCCCCAGTGGGTACTGTGGTAGTTTGGGGAGCAGTAGATTGTGCCAGTAGGCACTGCAGAGTATACTCGGTTGTCCAAGGAGACCATGTGGGGGCCACCCATATCAGTCACAGTGGCAGAGCAGCAGGTTGACAGCCTAGTAGCAGTTCAGTGGGCATGGAGAGGGGGTCCAGCAGATCCATGGACGTCTGCTGAGTTTGACACCTAGTGGCAAGTTCACAGGCCCATCCCTTTGGTAGATTCGGATGGTCCACCGTCGATAGATCACAAATTATTCATTCCACGGATTTTGAGGAGAGGGAGGGGTGGCAGAGATGGAAGTAGAGATGGCAGAGGTGCCAGGGGGAGAGATGGAGGCAGGGCCAGAGGCCGAGATGGGGGAGATGGAGGAGGTGGGGGAGGTGGAGGAGGTGGAGGCGACGATGGAGGTGGAGGCGACGATGGAGGTGGAGGAGATGGAGGAGGTGCGGGAGATGGTAGGGGTGCCAGGAGGAGGAGAGATAACCGAGGGTGGAGGAATCCCAGGAGAGTCAGGCAGAGAGTGGGTGGTGTACCATTGTCACCCATTCGAGAGGAGGGGGAGGAGAGAGAGCTAGAGGCGAGGGTCGAGGAGTAGGTGGAGGTGGTGCTCGAGGTTGAGGAGGAGGTGGAGGTGGTAGCGGAGGAGAGAGTAGAGGAGGATCCACTTGTTGGGGGACACCCTCTTGACATAGATGTGGAGGAGGTCCAAGCTGAGGGGGAGAGAGATGAGGAGGAGGATGAGGAGGAGGATGAGGCAGATCAGTGATTGTGGGAGCGCATGATCTCTGGAGATGAAGAGGGTGACAGATCACCCATTTTGCCTACGGATGCTACTATTGATCAGCGGATTGCGGATCTATAGAGTAGACTAGATGCAGCCTTGTCTCAGAACAAGGCCTTGGCAGCGGAGCTAGAGGTCACTCGGGTGGAGAGAGATTAGGCTATACTTCGGTGGCAAGAGTCAGATCGATGGGTCACCGAGTTTGTAGAGTTGTGCTCTGGATCGACAGGGGATATGGCTCAGGAGTTAGCTAGGATGGCAGAGAGTAGGGGCCGATACAGGGTATTATATGAGCAGACTGTTCCACCAGATAGACGGGACCCAAGGTTGCCTCGATCCTACAGTAGGACAGGTAGTGGCAGCCAGACACATAGCAGCAAGTCTCATAGTAGTAGTCACACCAATGTTGGAGGGTCTACTACATTAGGGTAGTCATCAGGCCACAGATCTCATAGCTCTCATAGACACTCATCAAATCACAGTCACAGGTTAGAGCATGGACACAAATTAGAACATGGGCCCAGATCAGTTTCGTTAGGACACCAGGCAGATTAGAGTCAGCCTCTTGTTACTGAGGCTTCGGGATCCCAGAGTGAGACACTAGAGAGGACACCTATTCAAGTCACATTCCACTTAATGGATCAGTCACAGTTACCTCATAGTTCACCTCCACGAGATGGAGGAGGACCATCTTAGGACTTGTTTTTAGACACATGTATATTTTGATATTCGAGCCTGCGAGCTCTATTTTTTCGGGATATCATATGACTCTATCTTATGACATAACATTTTTTGAGATTATATATATATGATGTAGTTTTGGTGTGGCCTATATGATGTAATGTGTTATGTTTTTATGAGATGCTTATGTGATGCTTTTATGATGCTATGAGATGTATGGATATTATGCTTATGTTTTATGGATGCCATTATGGATGTGGTAATGTATGTATGCATTGTGTAATGTTGTGATGATGTGATTCCTATATGTTGATGCAAATGTTTATTTATGATGCTTATATGTTGATGCCAATGATGTTTTTATGAATGGATGCAAATAATAGCATTTGTACAATGTGAATTATGGTATTTTATTTATGTAGATGTGAATATGAAATGATCACGCCATGATGTATGCAACTTTGTTTTTGTATGTCACAGGATATCATCAGAGAACCATAGAAGAGAAGACGAAGACAAATGTTAGTGGGAAGAAAGATATGCATGTTAGTGTGGAAAATTAAAGTTCCTTCAAAGCTTTGCTATAGTGCTATTCTAGTTGTTGCTCTTTAATCATCATTGGGTGAAAATATCATGATGGCCAATAAACACTATGATATGACATAGATCAATAGCGTGCAAGGTCGAACCATCATGTAGATCAATAGTCGCAGAAAAAGGATGATCATGACTCCTGCCAGGAACACAATTTCCCCTAGTTACTTTGTCATGACCAACCATTAGAAAACCAAACCAATCATGAGACGCCGTTGCTTCCCTAAATCCTAATGATAGGACATCCTTGAGAAACTAGCCAAATGATAGTAAAAATAGACAGTAAAAAGCATCATACTATGTTGTTGCTTCTCTAAATCCTGAAGTCAGGACATTGTGGAAAAACTAATAGAAGAGTGATTAAAATATAGGGATAATCATCATGATATATCATGGTTCCTAAGACATAAGGAACTAATATCATGATAATTATCAAAAAGACAAAAAAAAATTTCCGAGTGTTTGCCAATTGTTTTTAATGTCAAGTTTTGCCAAATGTAGAGCGATATCAAATTCGGGAAGGACACATCCTGAATGACGTTGATATCTAGGAGATCGATTCTCGGCATAATGAGAATCCATCAAAATGCTAGATTATGATGAAAATGCTTAGGAAGGACACATCCAAAATCTTACAGGAAATGATGAGAGTTGTTTCTCAGATGGACACATCTGAAGAAGAACTCAAAGTTTGCCATGATAAATTGCTTTGATAGAATTTGACTACATGTCCTTGTTGACATGCTGAATTGACTGAAAGTGTTGATGACATAAGTTATTGATTGACTAATAGTTTGAGATTGATTGAATACTTGCTTGATTTGAAGATAGTTTGACGTGTGTGAATGTGCAGTGCCTTGAACCCTAATGGACTGACCTAGTGCAGCCTCAGGGATCCATCGATTGATGGCCTTGCCTACGTCGTGCACTCAGAGAACTCATAGTTTGACATGACCAATGACATTGTCCAAAGGACAAAAGTTTTGAATCATGATTTTATTCTGAAAAACCTAAAAGGACTGACCTAATGTCTCAAGGATTCAAAGATGAATCTTGCCTACATAGCAAATGCGCAGAGACAACATAGTTCGGACTGTGACAAAAGATTTGATTGACGGGACAAATTGAATTGATCAGATATGATTGACTCTTACTCTATTTTGAGATTTTTGACACTTTTTTGGATGTTTTTGTATTTTCTTAGGACGTTTTCAAAATTTTTAGAACTTTTTTCAGGACTTTTCAAGAATGCAGGATCATGTGCGGTACCCACTGCAGTTGCATGATAAAGGTCCTGTCCCCAAACAAGGTGGGGATTATCCGAGTCCAATGGAATGGTGATAGGTACACGCAAGGAAAAGATATGCAAGGGATGATGTCAACCAAATACTAACCATGGTTGGAATTGATAGGACTTAGGATGGGTGTCATGAATAAGTCAGGCCTTTGTGATCATGACAAATGGACAAAGGTCGATTTGAGTGACAGTAGATGGCAAAGCAACGATCGACTACGCATGGTGCCTATTTGATAGGTTTTCACCAGGGTACTTATCCAAAGCGCCCGTTTGCTAGGTTTTCACTATTGGATGAATTCATTTCTTTTTACTATTTTGGCCATTTTTCGATTTTTAATTTTATATATATATATATATTTTTTTTTTGTAGGTCTTCTAGCCCATCTTTTTGATGCTATGTGTAGAACTTTCTCAGATGTAGACTATTGATAGGTTCTATCAGTTGTTCTCCATCAGGTGTGGCTAACTGATAAGCTCCAGAACCAAATGTGGTAGTAATGATATAAGGACCAAGCCAATTAGCCTCAAACTTACCAGGCTTTTCATGGTCTACCTGATTTCTAGGATTCTGCATGAGAACCAAGTCACCAATTTCAAACTTTCTCACCATGACTCTTTTGTTATAACTTCGGCAGAGATGATTTTGATATGCCTGTAAGTGATTTAAGGAATTTTGTCATCTTTCTTGTAGCATTTCTAGCTCATGGAGGCGAGTATGTATGTACTCTTCGTCATCAATCATTCCTTTCAAAGAGACTCAAAGAGAAGGAATTTCAACCTCGATAGGTAATATGACCTCAGATCCATAGACCAAGGAAAATGGAGTGGATCCAGTAGGAGTACGAATGCTAGTACGATAGGCCCATAGAGCAGGATTGAGTTGTAGGTGCCAATCTTGGCCAGTGTCATTGACGGTCTTCTTCAAAATGCGAAGGATTATTTTATTTGACGCCTCAGCTTGGTCATTACCTTGTGGATAGTATGGGGTGGAAAAGTGGTGTTGGATGTGGAATCGCTCATAGAGCTCACGAACGTCCTGATTTTTGAATGGACTGTCATTATCTATGATGATGGATTGTGGGACACCATACCAGAAAATGATGTAATTCAGGATAAATTTGGATATTTTTTTACCGGTAATGTAAGTGAGAGGGACAACTTCAATCCACTTAGTAAAATACTTAGTGGCGGTGATTATGAATTTATGGCCGTTAGAGGAAGATGGATGGATCTTACCCACGAGGTCGAGTCCCCATTGTGTGAAAGGCCATGGCGATGTGATCGGTCTTAATTCTTGTGCAGGTGCATGAATTATGTCGCTATGCAATTGGCATTTCTGATATGTTCTAACAAACTGAAGAGCATCTTTTTCTAATGTCGACTAGTAGTATCCCAGTCTGGTGACTTTCCTAGCTAAGGTTGGACCACTCGAATGAGATCCACATATACCTTCATGTACTTCTCGTAATGTTGTTTGGGCTTCATCAGTGTCGAGACAACGAAGAAGGGTGTTTTCAAAGCCATGGCGGTATAAGGTATCACTGACGATGGTATGTCTAGCCGCTTTTCGGATAAAGGATTTTCATTGGTTGTTGGACAAGTTGGATGGGAGGGTTTGGGATTTAAGATAGCCATATATGTCTTGATACCAAGGCAAACTGGGACCAACAATCTCGCACACCATTTCTGACTCTGGAATATCATATGCAAGCATTAATAGCTGCTCCACTAAGAACTCAAATTGTGACACATTTTGAGGGATGTCTAAGAGAGATCCGATAGTAGCCATTGCATCGGCTGCCCTATTTTGTGCACTTGGGATGTTTTCAAAAGAAATCATTGTGAAATATGTCATGAAACTGCCCACCATTCATTTTTAAGGAAGCAACTTTTCATCTGTTGTGTCATAATCATCATTCACTTGGTTGATGACTAACTAAGAATCTCTGAATACGAGAAATGTCTAGATTTTCCATTTAATGGCTATCTTGAGACCTGTGACCAATGCTTCGTATTCTGCAATATTATTTGTACAAGGGAAGGCAATCCAAAATGATTTAGGAATTGAATCCCCTTGTGGTGTGATGAATAAGATGCCAGCTCCTAAGCCATGACCAGTGTGGGACCCATCAAAATATAGCTTCCATGGTAATGCAGGTTCTACGTGAAAGATGGACTCATCTGGAAAATCTACTACCAGTGGATGAGTAGCTTGGATGGGTGCATCTGCAAGTTGATCTGCTATTACTTGACTTTTGATTGCCTTGCGCTCCACATACTGTATGTCATACTCACTTAAAATCATGACCCACTTTGCCAAGCGACCTATCAATGTTGCTCGACTAAGGAGATATTTTAATGGGTCAATCTTTGCTATCAAATGTGTTTGGTGGCTTAGCATATAGTGTCTTAGTTTTTGTGCCACAAAGACAACTGCTAGGCATGCCCGTTCAATGGTTGTGTAGTTGATCTCATATCCAATTAATGTGCGATTGATGTAATATATGGCTCTTTCTTTTTCTTCATGGTCGTTTTGCACCAATAATGCCCCCAGTGCATTTGTCATTGCAGAGACGTACAGGATCAGTGGCTTGCCCTCAATAGGTGGCATTAACACTAGTGGTGTCAATAGATATTCTTTAATTTTTTCAAAAGCCATGTTGCACTTATTTGTCCATATAAATGGAATGCTTTTGCGGAGCAGATATTGGAATGGTTGACACTTGTTTTCCAACTATGCAATGAAGCGGCGAATAGATTGTAATCTGCCCTGGAGTGTTCACAACTCACTAATTCCTCTTGGAGGGGGCATGCCAAGAATTGCCTTTACTTTTGCAAGGTCAACCTCAATGCCTTAGCGCGAAACTATGTATCCCAGCAGCTTGCCTGAAGTGACTCTAAAGACACATTTCTTTGGGTTCAGATGAACCTTGTAGTCCTCAAGCCTTCTAAAGATTTTGTCTAGACTTGGAGATGATCTTTTCTTGTCAAACATTTTGCCACTAAGTCATCGACATTATCTTCCATTAGGATATGCATCATGTCATAGAATATTGTTGTCATAGCCCTTTGGTACATCGCACCTGCATTCTTTAAGCCGAAAGGCATGACGTTCCAATAGTATGTTCCCCAAGGGCAAGTGAATGTCATTTTATGCTGATCCTCCGTTGTAATTCGGATTTGGTTATAGCCTAAAAAACCATGAGAGATAGCATCTCATATCCTACCATCAGCTCAACAATCATGTCTATGATTGGTAGGGGGAAGTCATCCTTTGGGAAAGCTTTGTTTAAATCTCTGAAATCCATGCAAATACAGATTTGTCCATTCAGCTTGGTAACAAGAACAATGTTTGATATCCAATCTGCATAATCAATTGACCTTATGAACTCAGCATCCAGTAACTTTTTTAGTTCCGCCTTGACAAGTAGTGCAATTTGTGGGTGCATCTTGCACAACTTTTGTTTGACTGGCTTGATTCCTGGAATTAGAGGAAGATGATGTAAAACCAATTCTAGATCAAGGTCGGGCATGTTAGAATATGACCATGCAAAGTTAACTTTCTTGTCTGTGAAGAATTATTGAAATTCAGGTTTTTCTTCCTCTGACAATGATGCAGCCAAGAGAATCATTTTGGGATTCTCGGGTGTGGCTATGTTAACTTCCACTGTCTCTTCAATAAGCATAGCTGACTTTTCCTATGTTATGGGAAGAAAGTCCAATCCTCCATCCTTAGGCGCCTCAGAGAGGTTTTCACCTTCGGATATGTCCTTTGTTTTTAATATTTTACTGTCGGAAGGTGCCTTGTGGTTTTCACCTAGAGACATTTCTTTTTCTTTTTTATTCTTTATATTTTTGCAACTAGAGGATTGCACAGTCTCCCCGAAGTAAGCTGCACAATCTAGATCAATGGAGAACCCCATTTTGTGATCCCCCCATGGAATACCATCTCTTAGCCCCATGAATTCTACAATTGCTTCATCATTCTGAAATATGTCCATTACCGGTGAGTCTTGTTGGTCCCAGTCGATTAGTTGTGGATAAACAAGAGGGATCCCATCGTCAGTGTTGGTGAAGGATGGGGAGGATGCGGAAAGTGTGAAAATTGATGCCTCCAGTGTAAAGGAAAAGTTGTCAATTTCCACTTCTATGTATGATGCAATGGAAGGTCCATACTCCGAGTAAGATGAATCAAATTCAAAGTCATAATATGGGATAAAATTATCAACATCGTGACTAGTAGTTGGCATTTCAGAAGTATGGGTAGTGGGCTCAAATAAATTTGGCTCATGGGTGGGCTTGAGAATGGGGTGGGATGATTCTGGTATTTCTGACGACACCTTGTGTTCTTCTGGATTACAAGGAATGCTTACCCATTCCTTATTTTTAGAATGTCAGTCAATAGGGTCAATGTTATATTCTTGTCAGAATCTTTCTTCAAATGGGAGTTGGCCAGTTTCTAGGAATAGTTCATCAATGTCATAGTCACTTAGGTTTTTGTCAGATCCCCATTCCCATTCATTTGAGTCTGTTTTGGTAAGGGATTCTTCACATGTCTCAACACCTTCTGTAGCCATTATGACCTTACTTGAAAGTTCAAGGGTACGTTGATCATTAGTTCCAACTTGGTTGAACCCTAGCCCTATGTATCTTGGTCTTTCCGTCATGATAATAGGTTCTCGTCTTCCATTGTTGTTCTTTCCAAGGCTGCTTGTACCGTCAAAACCTTGGGATTTGCATATATCATATTCTTTGCCATAGAGATGCAACGATAGTGGAGATAACTCCATCGGGTCTTTGTAAATCCAGTTGTCCATGTCAATAATGACTTCATTACCCATATCGCCCCACCGTGTAAAAACACTTTTTGGTGGAACCTTGAAAGTTATTTTGGGCTCTACTACAAAATATGGTCTACCATAGACCTTAGGTGGCTTTGGTATTGTGGTTATACAGTAGGA
This sequence comes from Sequoiadendron giganteum, assembly GCA_007115665.2. Taxonomy (NCBI): domain Eukaryota; kingdom Viridiplantae; phylum Streptophyta; class Pinopsida; order Cupressales; family Cupressaceae; genus Sequoiadendron; species Sequoiadendron giganteum. Next base: position 617,516,899 of record CM021108.1, read on the forward strand.
CATATTTAATTTGAACTCTCCACAACCAAGGTCTTGGATCTGAATACTTGGGATGGAGGTTCATGAAGATGGTGGGGTAGAAGTTGATGGAATGGATGATTTTGTGAGTGTGGATGGATCAATGTATTTGGATGAAGTGGAAGTGGAGGCCTCCCGATTGATGGGTACCTGGTGTTCAGTAGTGGCTCACAAGTTGGTACAGTATTGAAATGGATCAGGATCTCTCGGGATGGTGATCTCAGTACCATCAAAAGGAAATTTGAGGCATTGGTGGTATGTTGATGGAATTGCCTTTAGAGCATGAATCCATGGACGAACAAGTAAGATATTATAGTGTATGTCATGATCCAGGACCTGGCATGTTGTATCTATGATAACAGGTCCTACCCGGAGAGGAATGGTAATAATGCCTTTAGAAGCGCATTCTTCATCATCTATGCCCTAATGATGATGCTCTTGCTAGCATCTACACATGCATCAGAAAAACCAAGAGCTTTGACCAATTTCAGAGAGTAGATGTTCAATCCTATTCCGCCATCTACTAGGACTCATCTAACCTTATGCTTATGGACAAAAACCTCAATGTGAAGGGCATCATTATGCGATGGTTTGGGTGAGGAATAGCCACTATCTGAAAAGGTGATGTGGTGACGCGAATTCAGGTATCCGACCATAGTCTCAAAGTGGTTGACATTGATGTTGGTTGGGATAGATGACCCTTGCAATACTTTATCTAGGATGGCCTTATGCATAGGTGAAATATGAAGCAATTCGAGAATGGATATTTGGGCAGGTGTTTTATTTAATTGCTCAACAATGTTGAACTCCGGTTTTGGGTTGGACTATTTGGTGGATGGCCGAGGTATGGTGATTTTCAGTTGACGTGCGAAAGGACCGGGGATGGTGGCCTTGCCTTTGCGAGTTGCGACATTGCATTCTGGGGCCTTTTTGATGGAAATGGTATTAACACATTCATCTTCATTAGTAGCACAATGATTGTTAATAATGGTACCACCGGGATAATTGTATGTGGGACGGCCATTAGTGTAGGTAGGACTGATGCAATTTGCTTGATTATTGGTATGCTTTGTGCCAGATGTGGAAGCTTTACCATGATCTTGCAGTGGGTTTTTGTGTATGGTATGATCTGCATTAGATGTAAATGATTGACCACCCAATTCGATGGTGTGGTTCTGGATGAGATCTTGCACCAAATTTTACAATTGATGACAAGAGGAAGTTTTGTGCCCTTTGGAACGGTGGTAATCAAAAAATGTGTTGTCATCCCACCATGATGGCTTGAACTAACGTGGGTCATATGGTTTTGGCTCTTCCAATTGTATGACCTCGTTTTGAAGGAGTTTCTTTAAGACAATTTCAATTGGTTCACCCAAAGGGGTGTACGTGCATTTTTGGAATTGTCGGGGTTGACGCAACTGCCTTGGATTTGTTTGCGTATGATTGCTTTGGATAGCATTAGCAGTTGGTGTTGGTGTAGTTACAAGTGTGTTTTGATTTTGTACCCCTTTGATTGTGAGTACATGACCTATTGCATTGACAGTTTTTGCATCAACTACATCATCATTTGTGATGTGCTTGTTCTTAACCCAGTATTTTTTTTTGTCATTTGAGCTACTTGGGTTATTATTCGCGGTGGTGTTGATGGTTTTGCCACCATATTTCAATTCGCCTTTGGAAATCAAGGCTTTCTCAAGTTAAACACCCTTTTCAACAAGGTCAACAAAGGTGGTGCAACAATGGACTTGTAAGCCATACCTTAATGGTCCTAGGAGAGTCTGTACAAACATGGTGACTGTATCCTTTTTAGGTATTTCTACTGGACATCTGCTTGCTAATGTTATCCATCTTTGAAAGAATGGAATGAAAGTCTCTCTTGCATCCTCTTGGGTAAGTTTGCATAAGGAGGCAATGTCGATATCTGTGTCAATGTTATAGGCATAGTTTTCAACAAACTTGTTTGCCAATTCCTCCCATATTTTTGATTCCCTTAGGAAAAAGCGAGAACCATTCTAGCGCATGACTTGTGAGACTTCTAGAAAAGAGTCTCATGAGATAAGTTTGCTCATATGAAATTTCCATGCAACTAGTAGTGAATTCTCTTATGTGTTCAATGGGGTTTGTTTTTCCTTTGTACTTGGGAAAATGAGGTACCACATATCCATGAGGAAAGGCTGGCATATACAAGGTTGTTTTAAATGGATACGGACACAAGTCATGTGACATGTATGATTTTTTGTTGGATTGTTTCAAAGTCTCCACTTGTGTTTGAAGAGTAGCGAGTTGGAGTGTGAGTGCTTCCACCATGGGATGGTTGGTAGCATCACCTATGTTGTTGATAGGGGCAACTTGAGTGCCCAGTTGTTGTGATGAGATGTGTTGATTCAGAATGGGTTGTCGGTGAGCAAAATGAGTGTTTTGATTAGATGGTCATTGGAAATGATTGTTTTGATGAGGGATGTGTTGTTGCGTATGAATTTGAGAGGCATAAGTGGAGATGTGATATCCTGCCATGTTGGATTGAATTTGAGGGCCTTTTTGATTTTGAGCATATTGATGCCCAAATGGAGTGAAGGATTGAGGACCTTGTTGATTTTGGGTTTGTTGATGCCCAAATGGAGTGAAGGATTTAGGACCTTGTTGATTTTGGGTTTGTTGATGCCCAAATGGAGTGTAGGATTGAGCACCTTGATTGCATTGCCCAAATAAAATATTGTGACCTTGAGGAATGTTGGTGTTTTGGGTCACAGGAATGTTGGTATTGACTTGTGATGAGGTGGGTTGGGTGCCTTGTATGGTAACTCTCCATTTATTTCTCCCAAATGGGTTAGATGAGTTGGTTGCCATGGCATTTAAAGAACCTAATAATAGGTTTTCTGATGTACTCATGGAGCTAGATGTAGATCCAAAAAGGTTTGATGTGGTTGCCCCCATTGTTTGTGAAGGGATGGTGGATGTTTGTTGTGGAATGGATTGCAATGTGGTGTTGATTTGGGAAGATGATCCCCCAATAGGTGTTGTGTTGGTTGTGGTGGTAGTTTGACCAAGGGAGGAAGCATTGATTGTGTTGATGACATTGTGTGAAGAGGCTCCCATGGAAGGATTGTGTGATGAAGAATTTGGAGAAGTTGCTCTAAGAGTGTTAAGATCAAATCCCTCTGGTAACTTAGCCCCTTGGTCAAGGAGCATAGCTAGGAATCTAGAAGGGTCATTTAAGACTACTTCTTCTACAAAGGTAGCAACTTTTGGATGTTGGGCAGCAGCTAATATGTCTTCATCAAAGAAATCCCCATTTTGATCCCGTCAGAGAAATGGTTCAAAAAGATGTGATGGAGATGATGGGATGTTCATCTCACTGAAAGGATTGATTGTGGAATTTCCCATGTCAAAACAAGGATTGTTCATGGTATTGGGAAATGAGTCCATGCCAGTTGTGAACTCAGGAAAGTTGGTGTCTTGTCTAAAATAATCCATGAGTCTTTTCTTTTTTTGTAATCTAGTTTCAACCATACAAGGTTTTGCTCAACTTGGAATGATGGAGAAAATGATCTAAGTATGAGACTATGTTTTTGGTTTCTTTTTGGATTTTTAAAGGATGCTATGAAATGAAAATAAGACTAAAGACTTGTGAATGCAAGTGGTGTGACACTAAGGAGATGGAAAATGATATATAAGAAATGATCCTAAGATGTACTTAGCAATGATTCAATTTTTGGAAAACCAATGGACCGTAGAAGGACTATAAGTAGGACAAAGTGAAGTTTCCACACTAGACTATTGAGTGGGAAATAATTCACAAAAAGATTGAAAAAATGACAAAGGTAATTGGGTCCAATGATAACCTATTATTGAATGCAAAGTTTGGATAATGAATGGTAAGAGTCAACTCCTAAAATCTGCAAAAGTGAGTGTCTAAGGAAATGGTGAATCTATCAATGCAATATAATGAAAGGCCAAATGAAACCTATTATGAGCCTAAAATGGTACCTAAAATGCAATGTTTGAGGAAAAGTTGAGCAATTCAGAGTCTAGTTTGGACTGTAACAGTGAAGAAAGATTTGATTGAATTGAAGACAAAGTGTGGACTTTCTGATTTTGACAGTAAAGAAATGTTTGTAGTTTTTAACGAATGCGTTGCAACAAATGCAGTGCAATAGAGCAAATGTGGATCATTGAATCGAATGCGGTTCAGGAAGTGTCGATTGTGACATAGTATGGCGAATGCAGTTTATGTCTGCCAAATGCAGTTCAATATGTTGTTTGCGGTTTAACACTGGTAAATGCGGCTCTGAATAGTTCAAATGCGGCTCATCAGAGCGAATGCAGCTCAGGATGACTCAAATGTGACCCATCAAAGAGAATGTGGCTTGATAGGTGGCGATTGTGGTGCAACAGATCGATTGCGTCGTAATGAATAATTTTTTGGAAAACCCGAACACAGTTTTCAGTTTTGACAAGTTTTTTTTCTTCCAGATTTTTTATGTTTAATTTGTTGAAGTCTGTTTGAAAACAATTGGCAAACACATAGAAATTAAAACCTTAAATGTATGTTCAAGTAGACTCACTTTTAATAGTCAAATGGGTCATCCTTGCAATCACAACCCACATCTTAAAATCACGTCGACTCACATAGCCTTGTCACCCCCTAGAGGGCGCCCGTGTTTTTTGTCTTTTCCAAGTGCGTACTCAAGGTGACAGAAGTGGATACCGAATCCTGTGAGCAAACAGTTCATGGTGATTATATGGTGAGTGTCTTGGGGGGGGTTTCTTCCCTCCCCTCGCACCATGATTGAAACGATGTTTGGTTACTGACTCGGTTGGCTACTACACTATGGTTCTTAGTAAGTATTTCCGTTCAGTGTGGCAATAGATATACTCCCTCGAGAGACCTCCCAACCTTTAGAACAAAGGTTTTGGGGATGGTTATCTTACCTACTACTGTCAAGTTGGATTTTCATCAACAAATTGCTTTTGATTATAGTGGGTTGGAAACCTTGGCTTTAGGTGTACCCACTTAGGTCGTTCCCGTAGAGTGAGTACTTTTTCCCACTACGGCAGGCCTTCTAAGGGTTGTAAGAAAACATAAAATGCATAAGTATAAAAATGGATAGGTCTGGCTTTTTGATCATCCAGTAAAGGGGAGAGCATATGCCTATTATCCAATCAAACACACAAATTAAAGATTGTTCAATTTTAAACCCAAAAATTAAAAAAAATCTATTCTAGCTGAAGATGTTGCTTCACAAAAACATGGTGTTTATTGTTAACCAAAAAGAAAATGTGTGGTGACTACCCTAGATTGATAAATTCCAATTAGATTAGATGTCTATCCTAGGATTGGTAAATTCTAGTTAATGCGTCTATCCTAGGGTTGGTTCTTTTTAAATACCAAAAAAGAAAAAAAGGAGAAAAATAGACAATTTCTGGTCGCAGATGCTGCTCGGGTTCTGTCAAATGCATCGTGATCGAGCAAATGTGTCGCTTCAAGGATTGTATGCGTTGCGACAAAGCGATTGTGTCGCTCGTGATCGCAAATACGATGCGACGGAGTGATTGCATCGTTTAGGCCTGCAAATGCTTCGTTCCGTACCCTGAACCTGCAAAAAAAATTGAAGCCGTACGAAACCTGCAAAAAAGTCATGTTGGAAAGTCGGGTTCACCAATGTAATGATATAAAAATTGTTCCTGCAAGATCAAATCAATGATTAGTTGTACCTGCAATTTAATCACATATCAAACAATAGAATGCAAAGGAATTAATAAGTAAATGGAAGAAAACTGAAGGATCTCACCCATTTGATACTCCATGTCTACTTTTATTGCACCTCCTCAAGCTTGTTGTGATATAATGCCCTCAGATTTGTGAGCAAATTAAGTGTGCCTAGCCTTAGCAATGCCTTTGAAGGATTTATGAGAATAAACTAATGTGCAAACTAGAAAATAAATCCTATTATGCAAATAGTAAATAAAAGCCTATGATATGAAGAATGCCTATAATAAAATTAGTCTAAACAAATGATCATGAATCGGAAAATGAGATCAAGATTGCCATTTTATAGAAAATGCAATCTTGAATGGAAGGACAAGATGAGAGATTGAGGAATGCCCTAGAATCAAAGGTCACGATTCAATAAGGCAACTCTCAATTAGGGTTAGGACAAAATACCCATATGTGTGAATAAGATTTAATTAAATGAATTAAATCAAGACTGAATGTGACAATTGAGATGAAATTAGTAAAAATCAAAAGACAAGAGGATGAGATTTTAGAAAATCAGTAATTTTAGAAATTACTTGAATTGTAGAAGAATAATTCCCTTTTGAATTAAATTAATTCAAAATAAAGATTTTGTGAGGTAATTAGTAATTGATTTTTGAAATTAATTACTAAATGAAGAATCAGTTAACCATGTGAGATATTTTTAAATGATTTGTTTTATTTAAAAATATAAAAGTGTCACATGCCATAATTAAATAATTAAAATAATTATTTAATTTAGAAGAAGTAGTCAATTAATTAAATAAATTAATTGAATTTATTTAATTGAAAAGATTTAGGAATTAGTGACATATTAACTCAATATATCTTAAATATATTTATTTAATAATCAGGAGAAAATTAATGATAAAGATTTAATTAAATAAATAGGGTTTTATTTAATTGCAAGAAGACTTTGATAATTACTGACATTATTAAATAAATAAATAAAATTTATCTATTTAATAATTATGAAGAATGAGAAGTTATGAATTAATTAAATAATTATAAATTATTTAATTAATAGTTGAATGTGGGTTAGAGACATAATTAAATTGTTATAATCATGTCATGACGAAAGGTGGTAAAATAGTGCTTGCAGGTCTTGGTCAGTTTTATGTGTCTACACATACTTGCACGTTGGTACAAGGTGAAGACATTTAAAGTGCCCAATTGTTCGAGATAAGCTAAAGAGTAAATTTGTCCATTTTACACAAACCTATCTCTATAATCATCATCCACATTTTGACTCCGCTCACCTAAATAGTATAGGCACTGGTAATCTTAAACAAACTTTATTCATCATCAATAGGAAGGAGCAATTAAATTAACCTCATATCTACTTCACTCCCATGTGCCATTGTGGGTAGATTATTTAGATTAGATATCATTGCCTTCAAAATCTTCCATATCACTTAGGTACACCCACCTAGGTTTAGTAGAGCCTAAAGAGTAGGAGGTAAGTAACCTTATTTTCCTCATTCATTATCCAAGAGTGTACTAAGAGATTGACACCCTCTTAAGGTCCCAGAACTTGCACTTTTGAGACCTAATAGGGTTCAATGGGAAATCAAATTCCTTGATCAGTTTTTCCACATCCTTTACCATTGTATCCAAATTGTTTCACAAGATCATAATCGCATCCATAAAGTCTTTCCATTTCTTGTGGGTTGGGTGGTTTTTGGTAATGTAAATTATCAAAATTTGTTGTATACGCTATGTTTTCTTCCAAAGGAGATGAGGTAGGTGTAGGAAGGTTATTCTTCATTCTGGGTAGAGAGAATTGTTGGTTGTTCGTGTTTTTCATCCTCTTTTTGTTTGATTATGTACTCACCCATGAATGAAGGTGTGAATTCTAATGATCCCGAATCATCACCAAACAAGTTAGACTTTGAGTCTTCTTCTTGTCGATTCGTCTCAAGAGGTGGTATATTGGAGGTGGAAATTAATGTGTTGAGAGGGCTTGTTGTTCCTTTTTCAAGTTGTAAGCAGCTTTCAGGCTCGGGGTCTATGTCAATGTGATAAACTTGGTTATTATAAACATATTTCATTTTGTGATGAAGGGTTGAGGGTACCTTGTGAGTCTCATGAATCCATGGTCTTCCCAAGAGGAGATTATAGGAAATAGGGCATCACATGAATAGGATTTTGCAACGTAACCATTCTGACGATAATAGGCAAAGTAATGATGCCAAGCGGTTGCTTTATAACATTGTCAAAACCTCTAATAGATAAGGAATCAGATTTGGTTTGTGATTTATCCACACATAATCAATCAAGGAGCTTCACACTATGCACATTATGGGCAGAGCCATTGTCAACAAGGGTTATTTTAATTCCTATCTAATCATACTGAGCTGTAATCATAAAGGCTTCATTTTGCTTCCTTAATTCTATATGAGGGATCTCATGTTGATAGAAGGTAATTCCTACATTGACCATATTTATTCCTTTGATTAGAGATGCCACATCATTTGCAGCTGTACCAGGAGGAACCACTATCTATTGCAATTCTCTTTTAAGCATACAATGATAGTTGGGGGAGTTTTGGAGATCCAAAAGGGATATCTTGGTGGGAGTATTCTTGATTTGTTCAATGAGATTGTACTTCGTAAGGTGTGAGTTTAGATGAGGAGCCACAGGTAAGATGGGGTTGGGTAATGGTAAGGGTATTGAGGTGGCTTGTTGGGGATGTGGGTTATTTCTAATATAATGAGTATGAGCAACATCATCATGTTTAGGTGGGTAGAGGGTAAATTCAGCTTGGGATGGAGTTTGAGGTTTATGGGAGGGTGGGTAGAGAACACGCTGAGGTTGAATTACATTGACATATTTTGTTTGAGGTTGCTCACAACAAACCCTAGTGGATGAGTTGGCTGAGATGAAGTCCTGAAGAGCTTCATCTAACATGTCCATATCATCACAACTAAGAGGCTTGGGAGGGAGGTTATCAGTGGTTGTTGTGGGTTTGGCATCACCAACCTTAGTGGATGAACTTAGTGATTGGAAGCCCTGTAGAGCTTCATCTAACTTATCCAAGTCATCACTACTAAAAGGTTTAGAGGATATGGTTTTCCTATAGTGAAGAAGTGTGTGCATTTTTTCATGTGATGTTTCTAAGGTTTTTTCTTCATGTTCTAATGAATTTTCTTTAAACAAACTAGGAACTAATGCTGAAAATGAAACTTGCAAAGATCTAATGTTATTCATAAATTCCATCAAAGTAAAAGATGCTTGTGCTAATTATGACCATATAATAGAAATTAATTTAATGTAAATAGAGAATCAATTGGAACAAACATAAACTACAAAAACTGGCAATTAAATGCAAAAATCATTGATGCAAACTAAGCTTTGAGACTAAGTCGCCCAAGGTGGCGATTTAGTCCCAGTAGAGGTATTTTTGAGTTTTTTCTAATTTTTCTAATGAATAATGATGTATTCTAGAATTTAGAATGCAGATCTAAAGTGTATATGCATAATTTCTCAGTCATGCAAGGAAATAAGATACAAAAATGAACTTTTCACTAATGCAAAGTATGAAAGCCTAGGATGCAAATGTAAACAATGCAACAAGCAATGCAAGGCTAAGAGATGCTATACCTTGAATGTAAATGCATGTTAAATTAAAAGTGAGATGTTTCTAAATGCATTTTCACCAAAATGAACCACAAATTTTATGGTGAAGGAGGGTTCCTCCATGGCTTCTAGGACTTCCATCTAAAAGGAGACAGTTTTCTCTTTCATGCTGTAAAATTTGGGGTTTCATTCAATATTAGGGGTTGAATGTGATTGAAGTAGCTATATGAATTATTCTAAATGTAGTATATTTTAACTGAAAACAAACTAACTATTGGGGTATGTGCAGGATCATGATGGGCCAAAAAGTGGTGATATCTAAGTGATATGATGGCCCATGTGGCTAACGACTTTTTTTTACCCAAAATTGATGAAATGAAAAGGGTTTTTAAAGGATATTCTCAGCTTTCCACCAATATAAATTATGATTTACTTTGAATTTAATGAATAATTATTATTCATTTTCTATTTGAATTATGACTAAAGTCCTGATTGATAGGCAAATTGAAAAATATCTATAACTTTCAAATGGTATCACATTTTTTGAATCTGAAACATGTGTCACATTCTATGCTTTGCATACTATAGGATTAAAACAAAAAAAAAATCATGAATTTTTGACCAAGTTAAGGTGGTTAGACATACGAGTTTTTATATTTTTTAAAATTTGTCATAAAAAAATCATAATTTATTATTACTTGAAAAAAATTACAAAAAGATATGCATCACATCGAGACACGAGTCCCCTACTTATATCTAAAATCTTATAAACAAATTTCATCATTTTATTGTGGTTAGGGTGGTCAGACAGACACCTACTTCTTATTTTTTCCCTAAAATTTAAGTACTACTGCATTGAAATTTCAAATTTTCACCAAATAATTTATTTTTTTTAAAATAAACCTAGTAGTTTAGAAACTACATTCAATTTTCTACAGATTCTATTCTTACATATTTTTGAAATAATATAGAAAACTTATTCAAATTTTTATGTCAAGTTGCCTAACTCTGATTTTCTGAATTTTATTGCAACTTAAGGGCCTATTTTTTCCATGATGATCCTACACACACCCATTGTGATCTCATTGTAGGGGGGTTTTGTTTCACTGGGTTTTTCTTCTCTACCTCTTTCTTGCATTTGTAAATGGGTACCTGATCAGGCCTAGTTTTCAGGACCCATATTTGCTTTCATGCATCTTCTTCTAGTGTTTTATCTTCTTCCTAAGTTCATCTTAAGGGGGGGTGTTAGAGTAATAAGTTATTACACTTAATTAATTATATCATATTGGCTAATTAATTAAGTCAATTATTCCTTTAGTTACTTAAGCTAAACTTAGGCACATTAAATAATTGATTAATTATTAAGTGTGCACACTAGGGTTTCCCTTTTAGGTTTGATCTCCTTCATAAGGATTGATCTCTTTGTAATAATTGATTCTCAATAATTCTTTTTTACTTTGAGGTTTACAGAACATCTTCTTTGGTTCTGCATGTCTTTTGCATGTGATAGGTGATTGCATCCAGGTGATTCTTAAGGACTGTGAAGTGGATTTCTCAACTTCTACATTGCATATTATTCTAAGTTGGTTTTCTATGTAATTTGTGGGTTTTTAGCTAACAAGGATTGTTCTCTTCCTTTTTCTATGTGCTTGAATGTTTGCACTAATATTTGAAGTTGTGTTAAGTTAATTTTGGGTCCTACCCTATCTTGTTGAGAGCCACTTTGAGTTAATTCAGACAGAAGATGTGTTTTTGGGCCAACTAGTAATGTGCTACACATTTCTTCTATAATTTTCCTTGTTGTTGACTTGGACTATTGTGTTCCAGCATGTTTAATGTTTGGGATCACATTGGAAGATGTAATAAGTTATTTTTTTCCTCTCTATCTCCTAGATAAGACCATTCATTGTAATTATGTTTTTTTGCTAACTTGTCGAGGTTATTGTTTGCATTCTATTCTAGTTGACCTAATTGGTCTTTTGTGATCTTGTTGAGGATATAAATAGAAGGAAAAATCAGTTGCAAGTTGAGAAAGTGAGTGGTGTTTTGTGATCCTGTATGAGAACAATGCCAAGGAAAAGAATTCTATCATGAATGATTTATCTGATTCAAAACTTTGGAAGTTGATGAATTGTAGTTCTGCTAAGGATGTCTAGGAAAAGCTTAGCAAAATTTATGAAGGAGATAATAAAGTGAATCAAGTCAAGATGAAAAAACTCAAGAGAAAATTTGGGACCCTGAGGAAGACATGGTGGAAACCACTAAGAGCAGGATCACCATCTGCAATAAAAAAACCTTCACAAATAGAAAGAAGAAATATTCTTTTTCACCAAGAGTGAATGAAAATTGAGATGCTCTAAAATACATAATGTAGATCCTTTTAAATGTATGAAAAATGCAATGGGTGTAAAACTATGAGATATGGGAAAAAACCACCTCGATAATTAACCCTGAGATAAACTTAATACTAAACTAACACCCCCCCTTAAGTGCAAAATTAGGGAGAATTATTACATAAAAATAAAAATGAAAAATGGGTCCCAACTACAAGGAAATGTTAGGTACCCGTGCACAACTACTATGCAATGTAATATCTCACAACTGGAGAAAAGGAGAAAAACCCTGTGGGAGAAAAATACTCTCCAAAAGAGAGAAAAAAAGTTGAAAAAGAGAAAGATAAAAAAGTGAAAGGACTTCACAAGACCCCCCAAGGACAACTCCCATCACTGATCTCAAAAAAATACAAAAAGAGAGAGACTATGTAAACCCCCCATAGAAAATGTTGAATATCACCCCCATGATGAATAAATTCCTATGTTGATCTTAGAAGTTTGAAGAATATCCCATGTCTACAAACAACATGCCTCCCTTTAGGGAGAAATAATGACTAATACAAGAGAAACTCCAACTCTGAAATAAAATGTGTGAGAAAAAAAGAACATGAAAGATGCCTCTGAAAAATATCTAGGTGTTTCCATGTAACCAAATGTCACATCACATGATCAGGTGCAATCTAAACTGAATAAGTTGGATCAATAGGACCATGTGGAAACTTTGAAGTAACAATCTGTAAAGACGCAGATGGTGTGACAATAGTGCAAATATTGTCATTAAAAAGAAGGGATATACCCTCAAAAGCATCATCCAAATCAGAAATGTGAGATTCACAAAACAAATCCACAATACCTATCAAGTGACTATCCCAAAAAGAATGATAAAAAAACATCCTACTATGTTGAAGAACCAACCTTTGAAGCAATGGGAGATGAATCAAAATATGTCTAAAGAAGTCCAAAGTTCAAATGACCAATCTCTCCCAAGGAATTTCTATCAACACTAGCAAGAGGGGTGTGAGGCTCACAATCATCATCATCAAAAAATGATTAAAGGCATAGAGACGAGACTCATGATCAGCTTCACCAACAATAATATATTTTCTATTATCAGCCTCTCTAATGAAAACAAAATTTGAAGTAACTCTACAATCTTCGGTACCTCACCATGTGTAATCTGGTAGATGGATAGTAGATTTGTGTGCAAATCAGAAATACACAACACATCTTTGAAACAACCATCATCAATCTCAAAAATTTCCTACCCCCGTAACATCCTAACGCTTACTATCTCCCAAAAAAATCTTAGAAGTATTAGTAGGATGAAGACACAAAAAAGTATAAGGAGTAAAACCCTTGTGGTGGAATGCTTTTGAATCCAAAAACCATCTATCACAACTAGAATGAACTACAAAAGTTACCAATGCATTTCCTTTACCCATGTAGAGTTTATCTTCTTTACCACTTGCAAATCCTGCATTCCCTAACTATGTAGGTCTGGATGAAGATGTAGATGAAGATGCAGAGGTTGTAGAAGGAGTCAGCTATTTAGGTAATGGAATATTGTTCATCTGAAGAAGATTTTAAATCTCATCAATATTCTTTGTATAACAGTTATGTTCATCATGCCCTTTCTTCTTGCAATACACACAACTAAACTTTTCCTTCTTAGGCTTATCCTTGTTTGAGGAGGTGGATGACTAATTAGACTCTGTCTTAGCCTTAGGTTTCTTCTTCCCTTTGCTCTAAGATACTTTTGAAAATAATGCATGATTCATAGAGACCCCCTCTAATTGGGAAATTTTGGCTTTCTCCCTCATCAAATGGTTAGAAAAAGTCTCAAAAGAAGGAATTTGGAATGCATTGTCCAAGGCATCCATGGTGGAGTAGAAGGTAGAAGAAAAAACTGCAAATGGACCTCTTAACTTAGACAAAATCAAAAAAACGGACTCCTTATTAGTTTTACCCTTCCCACATCCCACCAATTGTGACTTCACATATTTGAATTTGACTAGGAAATCACCAATGGAAGGAAATGCATCAGGGGAAAGAAGTTAATTATGCCTCTATTTGCAAGGCAAATAACTCACTGACCTAACCAAATAGGTTATGTAGCTCATCCCATACCTCCTTGGGTGTATTACACTCTTCAATATAGAACAAAAGACTATCGAAAACATGCAAGGATATCAGACCCATATTTTTTTTGCACTAGTTTATGTGGGAAAATTTTTCATACTCCCTCATAAAAGTGGGTTGGTTAGCACTCAATGTGGACCACAAACCCTTAGATTGGAGCAACCTACACATTTTAATCTTCTAGGTATGGTAGTTATGAGGGTTTAATAATTCAATTGAATCAAGAGTAGCCATGACAACAAAAGGAAAAAATATACCAAACTGAAATCTCCAAAAATATCAACCAATGTAGGCTCTCGAGATTTATTTTTCTAACATCCAAAAATATCACCCAAGGAATTAAAAAAGACTCAATCTAAAAAATTTGAGCAAAAGAATTATACACCTTACTGTCTATTTGTAGTAGATTCTCGCATCATATGAAATCAAAATGAATGCATAAGTCTCCCCAACTCAACAACCTTTTCACAATCTATGAGTTCTACTCACACCAACCAAACACACTACAATTCTATTTAAATAGAAAAAAAATACCCCATGCTACCAATGTGGGATTATTTTTCCAAAATTACTTCAAAAGAACATGGGACCACTTCCTTGATACACACTTTGGAACCCTAAAATGAAATATTTTGATTCAAAATTTATAGTATAAATTTTGATATACCCATAGGTCACGACTTCTAATTCAGAATCACACAAAATTCATGGCCTAGATACTCAAAATATATGCAAATCCTCTCACACAAAATTAAGCTTTTTAAAAATCACACTGCATATGTAAATCACACTCTATGGAGAGATATCGTGCCTAGCTCCACACGGGAAGTGAATCTCACCCTCCTTAACAATTGAAGAATAAATGCCCACAAAAAAAATCATGCCTAGTGCAAACACATTTCCAAAGTGCAGCCCCACTAGGAGATGACAAACAAAATGAATCACCCTTTCAATTTTGAGTCATCCCTGCTCCATAAAAAAATTGTAGCCACAAATGTGTGAATACCTCTACACTTCTCCAATTGTCGAGTCTCTTCAATAGAAAATGTGGACTTCCAAAAGGAATGAAATGAAAAGCTCTAATCAAAAAAATAATACAAATCTTTCAAGATTTTTGACTTTGATGTGCATATGAATCAACGCTAAGGGGTTCTATGTAGACTAGAAAAAATGCTAGAATTCACGAGCAATTCACGAGCAATTCATGCCTCAAGAGGAAAATCACACAATTGCAAGCAAATAATTTTCTGCAATGTAGTTCAAACAACCATCTTTATATCGTAGCCACCAAACATCAAATAAATGATCTCAAAAAGCTTATGATGAAAAATCTCAAGGGAAGGAGGGCAGAATTGTTGGCTCTGATACTATATTGGTGGAAACCACTAAGCCTAGGATCACCATCTACAAAAAAAAACCTTCACGAATAGAGAGAAGAAATATGCTATTTCACCAAAAGTGAATGAAAATTGAGATGCTATAAAATACATAATGTATAGCCTTTAAAGGAATGAAAAATGCAATGGGTGTAAAACTACCCAATATGGGAAAAAACCACCTAAAGTTTTTACGACATAGAGAATAATATATACATATAGAGGAATGCACAAAGAGAGAGAGAGAGAGAGAGAGATACATGTCAAAGAAAACAACATAGGGGATCACAGTACACATGAAATCACATAAAGCACATGAAAAAGAAAACAAACAAAAAAGACTAGTAAGGCACATGTGAGTCAACCTATAGCAGGTCATTTACATCCCAATCTTAGTCAGTATAAATGAAAGGCAGAAAACTAGCCAAAGGGACAATGTAAAGTGACGAACTAGGACACATACCAAGTTCAACACTAGTTTTAGGAAATTTTTCATTTAACCACATAGAAGAAGAAAACAATGAATTTAACTCATTATGCACTTGTTCATCAATCTTTGCAATATCAGTGTCATCATCTAGATTAATCACAGCAGGAGGTCGAATGATAATGCCTCTTGAAGTTTTGTGTTTACATTGTAGCAAAGGTATAGAATCATCATGCATTGCTTTAGGCAAGTTAGGATTTTTATTTTCTATGTTTTTCTTTTCTTCTTGATTTTGTAACATACAAGAAATAGCATGACATCTATCCCTACACTCTCTAACTTATTTTGATTTTGTTTGTCTATTATCAATTTTTGTTTATGTAGGATTGGGTTTAGCAACCATAGGTTTCTTTTCTTCCCTTAAGGAGGAACAAAAGGAAGCACATGGGGGTTGTTCAACTGCTTTCTCTTTGGCTTTGTAAACTTGTTTGAATTTAGGAGGAACAATGGGATAGCTTGGTTATCTCGTTGTCTCTTATAGGAAATTGTAGGAGGGTTTTTCATCAGTTGCTCTTGGATATTTGGAAGGGATTTTGGTTCAATCATAGTTTTTTCAATGATAGGTGGCTAAATCATGGGTTGAGGAATATTTCTAAGGGATAAATTTTCTATCCATTTTTCCTTAAACTTTTGATATGCTTTGAAAAAGTAGTCCTCATGGGGTCTAATAAGTTCAATAGGCTTGGGAAAAAATAAATCCAATGAAAAGTTCCCATGAGAAGACACCAGATTAAAGCCACTATGATGAAGAGTAAATATTTCATTTCCAAAGAGAAAATTTAAACATTTATATGCACAACCCATGGGATGACATTCATGGAGCAAAGCTATAGGTAGCCTAGCTTCATGCCAAATTGGTTTGACGATGGGATGATGGTGAATGAGACACTTAATGTTTTTGGTCCAAGAGAGATTTATCAAGCCCGTTGTAGGACACACAAAACCATTATGTTTTTGATCCATTCTTTCAGTTTGTCACATGTATCTTGATAGATTTCATGCACAAATAATAATTATTCAATGATTACATTCTCTCCATAGATGGGATCAATTAATATCCCATTAGTGTGTGTTTCATTGATTCTTCTAGCTATGTAAAGAGGACCATCAAGTGCATGTTTAAGTATGCCATTTTGTGAGAAAACAATATCAAGAGGCTGTTTGGTTGAGCCATTACATGGTTTACCTTTGATAAATGCTATTATTTTAGCCGGTTCATCTACATTTTCATCTTTTATGTTTTCATCATCCGTGTCAACATTCATCATATCATTCTTTGTTTCACTAGCTTTAACAAATGAAATAGTATGTTTCAGCATGAGATTTGTAAATATCTGTAAATTTTGGTTAGGAGGAGCTACATACTTATTGCCTTGATCATTCACACATCCAATTATAAGATGTTTAAGATGCTTACAATATTCCATATCATGTTTATTTTTTCAATAATAATGACAATAATAATTTAGTCGATATCTTGTGGGTAATGGTTTATTAGGATCGAGAGCTCTAACAGGAGGTAAGGAAAGAATATTCTTTTCTATGAGTTGGAACATGATATTATGAAGGGTATCAGGTAGAGGAGTAAATTTTCTATTCCTATCCCCAAAGGAAAAAGGATTTTTCATCTTTATGGCAACCACTTGATTGTCAATTTGTTGATTTGGAACTGAGGAGAATTAAGTTGTAAAAATCACCTATTTTTCTTCTTGCAAGGTTGGTAACTATTTTGAGTTGTGGATTCAAAATTTTCATGACGGATAGGAGGATTTTTCACATCATGACCATAAGTCATATTTTGATAATCATGAAGGGTTGTACATAATTGTGTAAATTATGGGAATCTCAACATCTGAAGTTTTTTTTGGACTTTGTTTCGTAAGTAAGCAATAAACATTCGTTGAAGGTAGGCATCAAGAACCTTAATGTTTATTTATGAATAAATAATTTGATATCTTGCTATGAAATAAATCACTTTCTTATCATCCTTTTGTTTACATGTCATTAAATCAGATGGGTCATCTTGGGACCCATGTGAATATGGAAGTGGTTGTAAAAGGAATCAACAAGCTCATTGAATGAACCAATTAAATTATTCAGTAAGGAAGAGAACCACTCTAAAGCAGTATCCTTCAAGGATCTAGGAAACAGTTTATCCAAGAGCTTATCTTCAAAGATGAAATCGCTACATAGGGCTGTAGAAGTGGAAACATGGCTAACAAGATCTCATTGCCCACCATATTTCTCAAATAAGGGAACTTCTATACCTTGTGGAATTTGTGCTCTCAATATTTCCAAGGATAACAAATTATTTTTATTTATTGTGAAGGTTGATGATTGTTATTTTTATTTAGGGTTACGACATGTTGTTGAAGGGATGCCATGCTTTACAAAGGTCTGTTAATGATAGCATCATTTTTATTTGTGTATGTTAGGAAATATGCATTCAACCCATAATCTTATTCATTTCCTACATAGCCCATGAGAGATAAACATGCATACAAGTTGCCAAAATTCATAGATCAAATAGAAAAGCCATAAGATATACCCTGGGAAAACCCTCAAGAGGGAAAAACCTAACATCCATACGCCATCATATTACTCAAAAATAAAGCAATACAAGAGTTAAAATGAATACCTTTGAAGAATCAAGCCCTCTAATACATTACCATGTGTCCAAGAATGAATCCACACATCACATGCCATGCTTCAAAAATGCACTCCAGAAGAAGACTCAATAATGGTAACCAACCCACTCAACCAACCTAAACTGATGGTAGGATGTTGATGCTATCACAATTCCTACTCATTTAATCTATTAAATGTCAAACCAGGGGTGTCTGAAGCTATTTGCAGTAAGATTTGGATCAATTTGGGGGGGGGGGCGGGGGGTTATTGGTTTTGGCTTGATTAAGAGTGTTTTGGAGTTATTTTTTCTCAATCGGGAGTGTTTTTGTGCTATACCTATTTAATCAAAAGTGGTTCTATTCTATCCTCCTATTTCCTTATTCATTCTAAATAACCTTTAAAATGTAAGTGAAATAGAGAGGGTTCATTACAAGACATTTTAGATTATGAAAGAATGGAAGATTAACTTTGTCTACTTTGTTGAATCTTGAAATCTATTTAAAAATCAACTAATTTCTTTAGAAATAAACTATTCCATTCCTCACTTCACATAATTGGAAAGTAATTGTTCCTCTTTCCACAAACTCCATTAAAATGATAATTTAAAATATTTCATATCTGTAAATGACTTTTAACTAAGAAATAAACCATGGAAAACATAAAAGATAAGTCGGAAAATAATCTAATCCTAGTCTAAAATATATCCTGGTGCATAGGAACATAATTGGCGTGGATCCTTGTAATTGCCTTTAGTTGCATTGAATTACATATTTTTGAACTAGACACGCTTTTCTGGAGCTTTGGTTTTGGTTGGTGAGTCTTCATTCAACATGATGAGTCAAAAGGAGATCAATGGATAATAACTCATTTAAGGATGAATCACAAACAATCTAGCCATTCATCACTTTTAAACATAAACAATTATCATTCGGCTGAGAAATAATCAGTTCTAGTTGCATAATGAAGGTGCGCATATCATAATACATTCATAGATTAATCACCACATTAATCATGCATTTTCACATAAATAAGCATTCACATTGACCATTCATATTTTAATTCTTAATACCTCATTAAGTTCATAAATGCATAAATAAAGGAAAATATTATGAGTTTTAAAGTCAAAATATAAAGTATTAAAAAGGTAAAAACTTAGTGATTATGAGGTCTTTGCTGCGCCCCAACATTCTCCTCCTCCTGCTTTTAACCATACCCTCATGGTTCATAAATTAGAGGGAATAAGAATACCCCTGTTGAGTGCTTCCATCCAAAGGGTATAGTAAAAAACTGCTCCTCTGTATTCCATTGTAGTTCTTGTAGACACAACAAACCCATTATTCTTCTCTAGCTTATCATACCAAGATTTGAGAACTTCATTTGGTATCTATGAAGGTGAATTTATCTTAGGTGCAGGCATGATAATTATAGGCATTCTAAATCTCATACCAATCCATAACTCTTGTTGTTGATGAATTAGATTGATTACATGCCTCACCCGTATTAAGCTTCGTCTGATATTATTTGGTGATATTGGCTCTCTCCTTTTTTATGGTACTAGAGGTGATCTAAATCTTTCTTCACATGCTTGCAAAGCTATAGGAGGTAGATTTCCTTCAATATCCAGCAAAGTTGCAATGTTTTTTAACAAATTACTAACATAAAGAGGATTTAAATCATTGAGTCTTACAATGGACCTAATTTTTTTGATGAAATAGATTGATTTTGGATATTCTAGCCTCATTGGTAATCCATATGTTTGTTGTATCTTTTTGTATTCCTCCATTCTAGCTGACCATTCAACATAATTTTTCAATAATGAAACAAAGGATTTGATTTCAAGTTCACCAATGTAGGAATTAAGTAGTGAATCATCATTGTTACCCATGAGAAATCCATGTTGGAAAAAATTACACATTTGATTTTGAATGCCTGGGTAACTATTAAAATAACAATGCATGGTCATAATCTGTCCAGAAGTTAGTAGGTCTTTTTAGCACAATCTGATTCAATTTCCATTTCAAGAATATCTCTGTAAGAAACAATTCATACACTCTAGAATTTTTCCTGGTGCAAACTAAGGAAAATGCTATATCTACAATCTTGACTATCCTTTTCTCTTCTTCTTCCTTTTCCTTGGTGACTTTATCCAATTTCTCTTCGATTTCTTTATTAAGTTGTTTGTATTTCATAGTTGTAAGGGAAAGGTATCTAGGTCTTGTAGTTTTCTCTTTATGTTCTTCCTTAGGTGGAGGCAGAAGTAATAACATTTTATTATGTAGTTGTGGTTGTACCTTCTCTTCTGTCCCAGTCCTTGTTTCTAGCTCCATCTTCAACCTGTGGATCTCTCTATATTTATTCTCATTCTAAATAGTTATTTTAGTTAGATTTTCCTCTGTTTCCTCCAACTGTGAAGAGAACTGACTAACTTTATTTTCAAACTGTTCTTTCAACTCATTTGTTTCTCTCTGAAATTTTAATGTCTCCTCATCTCTTTGCCTTAATTTTTCCTCTAATATCAAATTCTGCATTTTAAGCTCTTCTAATTTTTTTTCTAACCTAGATATCCTAAGGGCAGTTTGAATCTGTTCTTCTTCTTTTTCCTCTAAATTTTCATTATCGGAAGGTGTTTCTTCATCTTCTATGGGTTGCTTCCCTTCACGATGGATAAATGCTTCTTCATTGTGTTGAGCTATCTCTTCCTATTGAGCTTCAATATTTGGCATTTCAATTTCCTGAAAATTTTCTATATTTGGTACTTCAACTTCTTGTTCAATTTCCATATTTGACATATCAACATCCTAAAAAGGGGAATTAGGAGCTAACAAATTCTCTTTTGGAGGAGTTCATTTTGGGCTTTGCATTGGAGGTTTTGACCCTCCTTCTTCCTTTTCTGACTCCTCCTTTTTAGGCTCTGTTTCTTTCAACACCTCCTTTTTAGGTTCTTCTTTTTCATGTTCATTTTTTTCAAACTCATCTATTTCAATTTCCTCTCCCCCAAATTCATCAAGATTGATGGTGGGAGGAGTTTTTTTACATTCTATCTTTTCTTGTTCAATCCTCTCTGTTTCTGACCTAGTTTTTCTTTTGGTTCTTTTAATCTTTGCAATTTTCTTCTTTTTGGAACTTTTTCTCTTAGTATCAAAACCCTCTGAGGTTTTCTTTTTCTTTGTTTTTCTCTTCTTTATTGAAATGGAACTTTATGATTTTTGCTTCCTAGTTCTCTCCATTGGTTTAACTATGTTTTCTATCAAAACCTCTATTTTTCATTTCTTTGATAGAGCAAAACTCTCTTTTTTTTTCTTTTTAGGTCTCCTTATAGGTTTGACTAGGTTTTTCATCAAAACCTCAATTTTCTCTATTTTTAGTGTTATGCTCTCAAAAAAAAAAAAAATTCCTCTTTCTTATCAATATTTAACAAAAAAAATCTCCATTCCTCTTCCTAGTTAGTTTTTTGCATGAAATCATGTTTAACTATTAAATGCATTAGACCATGATGAGTCACTCTATTTTCTTTTTCCTTTCATTTTACAGCCATTTTAGAAAGTTGAGAGAAAAGAAAAGCAGGTAGATTAACCCTTACTTCAGGTTTAGTCACACCATGTCAGACATGATTCAACAATTTGAGTGGTGGCCCTAAAATGGTGGAAAATTGACCTTCACAAGTGAAAAACTTCATAATTTAAAGCGCAATGGATGCCCAGGGTTCTTGTAAACTTTCGCGCTCAATGCCCTTATTCTTCCCTTTGTGTATATGAAAGACTGGAAAAGGTTAAGATGGAACTTGGAAGATTTCAAGAAACTCCTGTAAATTAGAAAGCATAGGTTGAATAATATCACCTTCCACCAGAATTCTAGACAAAGCATTGATCACAGTGACATATACTTCAATGGGTTCTCCTCTGACCACAGTGAAATTGATATGGAAGTTTTTATTGAACTCCAGCACTATATCCCATTCATATCCCTCATATTTAAGTATGAAATCCAACCATCCACCTTGTTGTAAATACCTCCTTGATTCAGAATCCAAGGTGATTCCCTTTGGTTCTGCCATTCTTTTGTACCCCATTTTAAAGAAAAACTATGAAACTTAGAAGCTCAGAGATTTTCCTGCAATGTCAAAAATTAATTCCCAAAAATGGCAATTCTCTTCTGTTTTGAAATGGCGGTGTTAAATTTCCTTCAAAATGAGTGACAAGATATAACAGTGAATGCATTATGAACTGCTTGTACTTGCATGCCTATTATGTCTAATCAATGTACTAACACTAGTGTGTCATGTACGTATCAACCTTATTGCCCATCATTTCACCTTTGAAATCCATCTTGTCATATTTATTACCCAATTAAGTAATGAGGCATTTATTTGTACATTTAAAACAAATTATATTTGGTTTTTCAAACAATCATAATTTAATCCATTAAGGAAACTTTATAAACTATAAATTAATATACTTCAGACTTCGAAAAATGTTTGGTGATATAAATTCTTAGCTGTCAATGATGGTAGATAATGGTAATACGTGCCTACTTAATCCGTCCGATCCATGATAAAAACTTGATCTTAATAAAATAAACATTAATTAATGCAAGACACGTTGGGCTCTACCCCTGTGGGATCACACTTGTTTCCATGTGTTATGTCATTAATTTTGAAATTTTCATTTAACCCTATACCTGCACATTTACACAAATGAGTTAGTAATAAATGAAGCTGAAAGCTTCTGATAGGAGATGATCATTTCCTCGTGCTCTTGATTGTCATGAATTACTGCAATCATCATTCAAAAAAAAAATTTCCCTAATTCATCCAGAACAACCAATCAGAAGAGATCAAGAGTGATTAGGAGTTATTATGAAAACTTCAATCATTGGAACTTCCATCTAATCAGGCATGATTAGGAGCTATTTATAGTTTTGAAGTGCTTGAATTTTTATTCTAATCAAACATGATGAGAAGCGTTTTATGTTCCTTTAAATCATTTCAATTCCTTCTTGATCAAGCATGATCAGGATCTATTTATGAACTATCGAGAACCAATGCTTTGTTTCCATTCTGATCAAGCATGATCGGGAGATATTATGAGCTATCACACTTAATTAGGCTCTATCAGAATTATTCATAGTTATTCCTAGGAGGGTAGGATTTTTCTCTCTTTTTTTTTTCTTTTTTTTTCTCTTTTTGTAGAGTAAACCACCATTTCTAGTTTTTAATTTACTCTATTTATTTGTGGCCATCTAAAATGGATCTAATGATTGACCATTTCACCAAAAGAAGATAAATCTTCTTTAGCAAAATTCTCAATTCCTAATTGAATCTTTTTAACAAATTCTTCCTTCGATGCTAGTTTATGATAAAGCTTGAGCCTATGCCCATTTACCAGCATTGTTTTTCTCTCCCCTTCTATAGGTATTAACTAAACAACTCCATTGTGAAATAATAGAGCAATCTCATATGGCCCAAGCCATCTTGTATGTAATTTCCCCTTAAATTCTTGAAACCTTGAATCAAAGAACAAAGCCCAATCTCTTGCAGTAGATTGCTTACTCTGAATATTTTTATCATGCCATTGTTTCACGTGGCCTTGAATGATTTTAGTTCGGTGCAAACATTCAGTTGTCATCTCATCCAACTTATTTAGCTACATTATTTTATTATTTTGTGCTTCAGGAAGATCTATCCCTACATTTACAACTATTCTAAGTGTCTCTAACTCAAACTCAATAGGAAAGATAGGAGTTTTCCCATAAACCAGCTCATATGGTGAAAATCCAGTAGTTGTCTTCCATGTTTTATTATATGCCTATACAACTTTGATTAACCTATCAGACGAGTCATTCTTTCTAGATGAGACTTTTTGTGAGAATATTTTCTAGCTCTCTATTTGTCACCTCTACCTGTCCATTTGCTTGGGGATGGTAAGGTGACGACTTTCTGTGTTGAACTTGATATCTAGCTAGAAATTCTCGAAGCATAAAAGACATGAATTGTGGCCCTTGATCTACCACAAGTTTAATAGGTGCTCCATATCTCTGTAGAATATTATTATATATGAAATCTGCAACTTTCTTCTCCTTAGCAGTTGACAATGCTTTGAATTTTGCATATTTTGTAACATAATCAGTACATACAAGTATGTAATGATTTCCATTTGATGGAAGATCTATTGAGGCAATGAAATAAATACCCCACTTTTCAAATGGCTCAAGTGACACTTGTGTCTGTAGTGGAATTTATGTTGATCTTGAAGGCCTCCCCATTCTTTGACACTGATCACAATTTCTGATGTAGTGAGATGTATCTTTAGTCGTAGTGGGTCAAAACTGCCTACTCCCAATATTTTATGCATTCTTCTTATTATGGAGTAATTCCCTGCTCCTAGTTCATCATCGCATGCTCTTAATATATCATATAATTCAGTTTCCTGCACACATCTTCACATTACATGATCTAGGTATTTTAAACAAGCAACCATTAATCCATTCAAATCGAGAGTTTTCCCTAATCAATCTTTTTTTCTTTTTTTTGCTGAAAAATAAGGACATTTCCCAGTTACTAAGTAATTTGTAATATCAGAAAACCATGGTGACTTAATAGATATTGCAAATAGATGTTCATCAGGAAATGCATCTTCTATAGGTTTATTATTACCCTGCAAAACCATTCTTGATAGGAAGTCATCCACAACATTATCTCTACCTGGTTTAACAAAGATGGTTAAACTCTTGTAGTAATAACAACCATATAATTATACGTCCTCCCACAACAAATTTTTTCATAAGATAACGAATAGTTGCATGGTCAGTATGCATAAAATTCTTATATCCAGTGATGTAATTTCAGAATTTATTTATAGAAAACACAACCACTAAAAATTCCTTCTCAGTAGTAGTGTAATTTAGTTTTGTTGGGTTGAGGTTTTTGCTTACATAATATATAGCATGCATTGATCCAAATTCATCCTTTTTCCCAAGAACTACTCTAATTGAAAATTTGGAGGCATCTGTATTAATATGAAATGGTTCACCCCAAACTAGAGCAGCAATAACGGGTGAAGTTGTTAAAGCTTGTTTGATTTTCTCAAATGACTCCTGACATGATGGAGTCCACAAAAATTCAGAGTCTTTCTTCAACAAGGTAAAGAGTGGACCTGCAATTTTACTAAATACCTCAATATACCTTCTATAATAACCAGAGTGTCCTCAAAAACTCCTTACATCCATTTGACTCTGAGGTATGGGTATTTGTAAAATTATTTCAACTTTCTTTGGGTCTACTTTAATTCCTTCTTTTGATACATGATGACCCAAGACAATTCCTTATGTCATCATTAGCAAAATCTTCTCGCGGTTTAAAGAAATCCTATGTTCTTTACATGTATTTAGAACTTTGTCCAAACTTTCCAAAGACTCCTCATAGGTTTTTCTGTGGAAAGTGAAATTATCCATATAAACTTCCACACATGTTGTTACTTCTAAAAAATAGCAAGGACAACACGTTGAAAGGTTGCAGGAGCATTACATAATCCAAAAAGGTAGAACCCTATAAGTGAAGGAACCCCATGGACATGTAAATGTCATTTTATCTTGATCCTCTAAAGCTACCTAAATCTAGTTGTAGCAACTAAACCCATCAAGAAAGGAAAAATAACTACTTCCAAATAAATTGTCCAATACTTGATCTATGAAGTGTAATGGAAAATAATCCCTTTTTGTAGATTTATTTAATTCTTTGTAGTCCACATAGACCCTCCATTTCCCATTTTTCTTAGGTATAATGACTAATGGAGAAACCCATTTTCTATCAGAAATAGGATAAATGAATCCTACTTGGAGTAATTTCTCTATTTCTAATTTCACAAAATCTCTTAGCGTAGGGTTGATTCTTCTCTAACATTGTCTTATGGGTTTGAAATCCTTAGTGTAGATGTGGTGTGTACATATTTTTGGATGGATTCTTGTCATATCCTTATAATGCCAAGTGAATACTTCTATATTTTTCTCTAAAATTCCTTTTAAACCTTCCTCTTGTGTTACTGTTAAGGCACTGTTGATAAGTAGAGGTTTATCTACTTGAATTAAGATTTTTTTTCTTTCCTTGAAGATTCAAGGGATCACCAATTAAATTTTTCAAAGGACAAGGATGAGGTAGAATTTTATGTAGTAACTGACTCTCATCAAATTTTATGTTTCTAGAAAAAGGATAGCATGGTAGAGTTTTTGAGTTACAACAACCTTCTAGGTCTTCCTCTTTTATGTCTATAGAGTCTTGGTATTCCTCAGTATGCTTTGCTAAGGTCATCATTGCCAGGCCCCTTATTTCCTCATCTCCAGAATTAGGATCATCAATCTAGATTTGATTATCAGATGTTAAAGAAGGTTTTTCTAGTGGATACAGAGTTAATTCCTTCTATCTAATCCCATTAGAAATAGTCATACTACCAGATCTACAATCAATAAGTGCATCAACTATTGGTAACCAAGGTTTCCCTAAAATAATAGGATAACCTACCTTTCTCTGTTTAATTTGTAAAACAAGGAGGTTAACAGGATAATCCTAGGTGTCAATAGTGATAATGACATCCTCAAGAATTCCTTCAGGTTTTGCAATTGATTGATCAGATAATTGTAGAACTATAGTTATTGGCTTGACATTCATAATTCCTATCTTTTATGTTGTTTCAGTGGTAATATCATTAATGGCATCTCCTAAGTCAATAAGAACGTTCTAAATTTCAACACTATTAATGCAAAGAGTAACTACTGGACTTCCTGGATCACCATACTTCTATGGAATTACCTTTCCTGATAAGACATCAGACAACTTCCCTCCAACTTAAATTGTAGAGGGTAATTTATTTCTCCTCCTTGGTGTCTTAACACACATATTTTTAACTATCTAATTAGTTTTTGGTATGTCACAAATAGCCCTTAAAAGGGGAATTTCAATTTTTATTTTCTTAAGCTCATCAATAATCTGAGGATCAACCAAATCATTATTCTTATCAATTTGTTCAACCAATGGTTCTCGATGAAGCCATGAAGGAAATAGTGCTTGTTTAGAATGATCTTTCTTGATTTATTTTTCTATCTCCTTCACTAAATTTTGTTGTTCATCTTCCTTAGTTTCATCAGGTTTTTATGGTATAACTCTATTCCTTAAATGAATATCCCCTATTTCAATGTTATTCAAGTTAACTATCTTAGGGTCAACATTATAGCAGGTTGCTAGGGTTTAACATTCTTAGGATTAGGAACTGCTTGAGATGGTATCTGAGGCTGATTGACTGGTTTGGAGCTTGAAGGTTGATTTTTCCTAGTTATTTGATTCTGATTCCAGGTTTTCTTTGGCCCTTGATTTTTCCATTGATTGTTTCCTTGATTAGGCTACCATTGGGTCTGATTTTGCTGCCATTAAGACTGGTTTGGCTACCACTGAGGCCAATTCCATTGTGGACATTCAGATTGTCCCCATGGTGGTACCCAAGGGTTTTTCATGGGTGGAGGTGGATTTTTCATTTGCCGAGGGTCCATTGTGATTGGGGGTTCCATTGGGTAGGAGAATTCCATTGGTTATTCCACTGATTTGATCCCCAATCAAGATTATTTCTAGGCTAACCAAAGGTGGAGTTAAACTATCTATCTCCTACAAAATTCATTTCCTCCTCTACTGGTGCAGGTTTTTTCAACTGGTTCCTAATTTCCAGAAGGAAACTACATTTTCCTGTGGAATGTTTCTTTTCACATATCTCACATAGATCTACTTGATTGAGAGGACATTCTCTTAGTGGATGCTTATCCCTGTATTTAGGAAAGTAAATGGACAAAGGTTCAACTATTCTTTTATCTGGTTGAGAACTAAGATGAAGGAGAATATTTATTTTTAGATTTGCAAGTTCTTCCATAACTTTGGAGACATTAGCAGAGGAATCCTTGTTCTTTCTTCTATAGCTTGGTCTTATTTTGGAGTAATTCCTACAAATCTGAATGATTTCCTCAAAGGTTTATTTGTTAATATCTCCTTTTCCTATTAGATTCAAGGCTTCTCTATAATCATCATCAATTCCTTTTAGAAAGATGGAGTTACTAATTTCTCGATCTAATCCATTTCCACACCTTTCTAAAAAAATTTATACTGATCTACATAGTCCTCTAAACTCTCATCTTCCAACTGCCTCATTTTAAACAACTCTTCCTTTCTATCCCAAACTCTACAATAATCTTGATATTTATCTAGAAAAATAGTTTCCATTTCATCCCAAGTGTTTATTGAATTTGCATTCAATCCCATAAACCATCTCAAAGCTAATTCCTTGAGTGGATGGAAATAATTTCAATTTTTGATTGTCAGATGTATAATCATAAGTTTGACACAACACTTTGAACTCGAATAAAAATTCATCAGGATCTTCCAAAGTTTTCCCAAGAAATATAGGAAAAAAAGAGGGTGAGATATTTTTTATTGGTGGCTCATTTGCTTAAACATTTATGGAAATGGGAAAGGAAAAAGTTATGTTAGGAACCTCCTCCTCCTAATCTTTGTCTCTGATATTTTCTAACTAGGTGGATTCTATCCTAGTAGAGGGTGAAGTTATAGTACTAGACTAGGATCCTTCTAGATAAACCTCTAAATCTCCTCCTACAAGTCTTCCAAATTGGTCTTTGTGCATGTTCATTAACTGACAGATAATTTTTTACCGACACTTAAGGCTTAGATTTTGTTTTGAAGCCAAATTGTCCCTGGCAATAGCGCAAAAAATTATGGTAGGATGTCGATGTTGTAAAATTTCCTACTCATTTAATCTATTGAATGTCAACCCAAGGGGGGCGAAAGCTATTTGCGGTAAGAGTTGGATCAGTTTTGGGGGGGCGTTTGTTGCTTTTGGCTTGATTAGGAGCATTTTGGAGTTATTTTTGCTCAATCAAGAGTGTTTCTATGCTATACCTATTTAATCAAAATTGGTTCTATTATATCCTCCTATTTCCTTATTCATTCTAAATAACCTTTAAAATGGAAGTGAAACAAAGGGTTCATTACAAGACAATTTATATTATGAAAGAATGGAAGATTAACTTTATCTACTTTGTTGAATCTTGAAATCTATTTAAAACATAACTAATTGCTTTAGAAATAAACTATTCCATTCCTCACTTCACTAAATTGGCAAGTAATTGTTCCTCTTTGTACAAACTCCATTAAAATGATAATTTAGGATATTTTAGATCTGTAAATGACTTTTAACTAAGAAATAAACCATGGAAAACATAAATAGTAAAATAAACTCTGATTTAAGATTCTTCTCAACACACAATAAATAAAATGATTCTAATATCTAAGATAGAACAAAAAATAGAACATATAAATAAAAAATGAGCTTAACATCTAAAGGATCACCTTCCTTCCGAAAATGGACTGTTCTACTTCTGGAAAAATTGAATACAGAGTTGAAATCAACTTCTTTTTATTTCCATAGAATCTACCTAGATAGGGATGAAGTACATAGAAAATAATTTTAAAACTAAAAGATAAGAAGTAAAACTAATCTAATCCTAGTCTAAAAGATATCCTAGCTCGCAGGAACATAATTGGTGTGGATATTTGTATGTGCCTTTAGTTGCATTGAATTCCAGATTTCTGAACTGGACATGCTTTGTTGGAGCTTTGGTTGTAGTTGGTAGAGTCTTCATTCAGCATGATGAGTCAAAAGGAGGTCAATGGATAATAACTCATTTAAGGACAAGTCACAAACAATCCAGCTATTCATCATTTTTAAACATAAACAATTATCATTTGGCTAAGAAATAAATATCAGTTCCTGTTGCATAATGAAGGTGCACATATCATAGAACATTCATAGGTTAATCACCACATTAATCATGCATTTTCACATAAATAAGCATTCACATTGACCATTCATATTCTAAGTCTTAATACCTCATTAAGTTCATAAATGCATACATAAAGAAAAATATTATGAGTTTTAAAGCCAAAATATAAATTATTAAAAAGGTAAAAACTTAGTGATTATGAGGTCTTTACTAGGCCTCATCATAAACCACTATACATGTGTTTTCTTTTATAGACACAAGCTCACACATAATACAACTAGTGGTAAGGTAAAACCACTCACCACAAAACCATGTGAATACAAAACCACTAAGCACTTATTTAATATTGGGTACTAAAGTCTAAGACTTCATTTTATTTAATATTTCCCTAGTATTAAATTATTATCACGTCTCCCATACATTAAGGGTAAACCCACAATAGTGGGTTACATTTTTTTCCATGAAGAAAAAATATAAATTCCCATCAAAAAATTAAAATGGCTTACCTCTTCTAATGAACGGGGTTCAAATGAACCCCCCCCCCCCACTTCTAATGAACCCCCCCTTCAAATGAACCCACACCCCCTTCTAATGAAACCCCACTTGAACCATATAGGGGGGTTCATTCGAACCCCCTTCTAATGAAACCCCCTTTTTTCACCTCCCCATCCACCATTTCAAAATTTATGCATTTTTTTGACTATCGAAGCCTGGGAAGGAGGTGGAAATGGATTTGACCTGATAAACCAAGGTGAAGGACTATAGTGATCAAAACATGATTTCCAACAACTATAAATTTAATATATTTTTTTTTTATTTTATTTTTTATTTTTTAGTTTTACTAAACATAGGTTTTTCATCAAACATCGAGTTCGGTGAAAAATAATTGTGGAAAAATAGTAAATTTGAGAAAAAAATATTAAAAAATATATACGCACTAGGTATTGATTTCCTCATTCCAACAAAAAAAGAAAAATTAAATTTCAATACATACCAAAAACGTTATGCGAGCCAAAGTGCACCTATGTCTTAATTGTGATTGGTTTGACATCAAAACTTAATTAAAAGAAAAATATTCAATAAAGCATTATGAAAAAAATGAAAGCACTAGATACTAGTATTACCAACCTAAATTCAAAAGAATCCGAATTTTATTCTTTCTAGAAAAAAAGTTATGCGAGCCAAAGTACACACCACTTTTTAAAAATATTGTTTACTATTAAAAACTAGTTATCAAAGGAGATACAAAAAAACTTATAATTTAATTTCAATTTTTTTAAAAATATACATTTAAAATCTACAGAAAAAATCTCGCAAATCACTAGTTTACATTATTTTGAAATTCCTAACAATTTACCTACTATAGGTGTTAGAATGTGAAGTTTTTTTTTTAAATGTTGATTTCAATGTCAAGTTTTTCCAAAAAGAGTAACCCATTATTGTGGGATGACCCTTAAATAATAATACAATGTTACAATACAACATCAAGTGGACCCCAAATAATTACCTAGTGTTATTAACAACACCACCAAGGTGTATCCCAACTAAATAATTATTTAATTACAATATTATGATAAATCAATTTATGCAATGGTGTACAACACCATATCCCAACATTATCCCACTTGTTGTATACATTACATAAGGGATCAATACATGAAATACATCACCATATCCATACATGAAATCAAATGAATCTCCAACATGCCCTCATGCTCCATCAAGATACCTACAGTAAGAACAAAGCGACCACCATCTCAAGCAAGAAATCCTCTCATCCTCCAACATGCCACCTATGGAAGAAAACGAACATGCCAAGGTGAAAGTGCACCAATCCATGAGCACAAGAATCAAATCCAAGTGATAAAAAAGGCTCTAAACAAGCTGTTGTTAACTTAAAAACCCACACGATCAGAAATAGCATCCACAACACATGTTAATAAATCCAACCATCCATACCTCTAAGGCATGAGTACATCAATAAACTCATTCCAATAACATATGCAACCTATAAACTGCAAACCACAAGCTCCATGTATCAAAACTATCAATGAACATACATATCTAGGAACTCCCACTGCAAAGGTAATGCCAAAGAATATCAAGTCTACCAGTCAACACTACATCAAGGTGTGATAAGTAAATCAAAGCATGAAGTACCAAGAACAATAGAAATGATCCACACATACAACCCAAAGAGTTGTATAATCTCTCACAACCTATTGGTACCATCCTCCCCAAAACACGAACATCCAAGAAGGAACCATGAAGAGAGAAACCTATAAACCATAACATGTCCTCCTACCAACACCTCAAAAGTGTACTTTTGTGTCAAGTATGATCTCCTAACAACCCCAAATGAAAAGCCTCAACAAAATCCATAACACTCAATCTCTAGACCAAGTACAACATATGAATCAATGTAACTATGCCAACATGGATGTAAGCCTCTCTAATCAAGAAGATCAAAATCATAGTAACCATCCCCATAACTAGAAATCAACTTGTATCAATGTGAATTTGCACCCCTAACACAAATTCCCTTTTAGCCCCTTACACTTTAGAAAACCAAATGTGGAGGCTTAATTCCACCTATGCTCGCTGCCTTCATTCCACTTGGCACCTATTTTGAGCTTTAGTAGAGGCATTTCTTTCTAGGATGCCCATGCGGCAGGCAAACATCTATGTGGTGCGCTAATGCCCCTGATAGATTCTCATGTTTGGGGCCTACAGAGGCATTACCATTCCCATTGGGAGTTGATTTGTAATTCCCTCTTTGGCCGATAGACCCAAATACGGTCGTTTATTCATCTTCCTTCTTCATATTCACTATTAATTCCATCCATTTGGATCTCTGGACCATCTTTGGACCTCTCCATCCTTTCTAGCTCTCTCTTCACTCTCCTACAATCTCTTCACAAGCTCCAAGCAACTTCATCACTCAACACTTTACGCTTCACAATAGTAACATCAACACTCCATCACTTCAGTAGAGCAAGTGTGGAACGAGACACCATGGCAACAGAGGCTTGAGTTCCTCTTATTTTCTCCTCCACAAGACTTGAGTGCTTTGGGTGGAGGTGGTAAGATTTCACTAACCTTCTCTATTACTTGGTTGAGTAGAATAACAATGTTTTGTAGTGTCTTCATGTACTTTACTTCATTTCATACTTTTCTCTCTATCTATTTGGCTGTTCGTGGAGTTGGGAACACCAAAATGGGGGTTTGACTAAGGAAAACCCCTATATAGCCCCAACAATTTCTCTCTTTCTTGTGTGCAGGTATTGAAGACATTCACACACTAGAGGCTTCATTACTCGTACATTCATTAGTGTTTCTCTTCCCTTCTTCTCCTTGTCCTTTTCTACTTCACTTCTATTTCACCTTTATTGCTTTTTGTCATTTCTTTACAATTTAGAAGTTCTCAGTAACTAGCTTAGAAGTAGCCACTTAGCTATTTTCTGTGATAAACCTACTTTCTAATCCGTATGATATGCCAACACGTGTTGAGGATGCTAGCGCACTGTACTATCGTCTATGTTTTGCATTGTCGTCCTTTGGCCGAGAGCTTGTTAGTTTGTCGAGAGAATATTTGTGACCTGCTCTTTTTGGTTCTAGAACTCTCGCCACTGTCCTTTGAGGTAGTTTAGGGAAGTTCACCCTATGAGGTTCTCTGATTGAAGAGACCTCGTGAGTAGTGAATCCCCCTTCTCTACACAACCCATAAACCATCTCGTAACAATCCTTATCAAAGAATGATATCATAAACTCAAATGCACAAGGAGATAACCATGCAATAACATCCCTCAAATGAATCCTCCAAAACTAACTAACCATAGCTCAAGATCCATATATATGAAAGATAAAGCATATAAAATCATGCTAAACAATCCTCAAATGAGTATCAAAATAAATCACCCCGACTCTACTCAAAACCATTAGAAACCAAAGAATGAAACATAATACATATAAAAGATATAATGGTAAAATATCTCTCAAATAATAAACTATTGAGTAGACCAAGAGTGGGGAATGAGAATGCTCCTCCAGGATAACCAAGTCATCATGAATCACTCTAATAACAAACTCCTCTATCGGTCCATCATGAACTCAAGTCCATATCAAGTTGAAGGCTCCTTGGTCTTCCTGTTGAATACCTCCAAAG
Organism: Sequoiadendron giganteum; assembly: GCA_007115665.2. Taxonomy (NCBI): domain Eukaryota; kingdom Viridiplantae; phylum Streptophyta; class Pinopsida; order Cupressales; family Cupressaceae; genus Sequoiadendron; species Sequoiadendron giganteum. The sequence goes on from CM021108.1 coordinate 617,551,211, forward strand.
AGTTACCGTATCAAGAAAATTAACCACAAGAAAACTCCAACCATCACCTACATCTCTATGTATCCATGAGCACCTGTAACCAATCAATCCATTCCAAAATCCAAATGCAACATAGCACTATCATGATGTAATCAAATAAATGATCAATGTACTTAGTGTACAGAGAATCACACATGATCAATGTCAAAGCTCTAGCCACAGAATTAGGAACCTATCATGACAACATGATCTAACCATCTCCTCCTAGGAGATCACATGCAACATAACATACATTATGGTCTCAAGAGAACACATATCATGCCAAAAATCTAAGCTAGCATCAAGAATAAACCATGAAATAATATCAAACATACTCTAAACCAAGAATACATATGCCCAATCACATGAAGATAACCATCACCAATGATTCATCCATGTCACTTTTAATAACTCCCACTAAACCATGGTATGAGCTACACATGGCATCATGATTACCATCCTCTTCATGAAGATCATCCAGATATGCACACACTCAACTACAATGTCAGTAATATAGAAGTAAACCAAGATATCCAAGCCAAGAAGATACATACAACCACCAATAAAACATCTCAAACCAATCCAACACCAACAAGTCATCATTGTCAAAAGTGCCCACTAAAAGTGTATAACCAATGAATGTACCAAGCTATCATGAAATTGTGATCAAACCAAATGTTATGAGTCCCATCACCTAAGTAATCAATTACTCTAACCATCCATCCTCTCAATCCTGAAAGAACATACCAATGTACAAATGACCACAGAAAAGGCCAAATAATGAAATCTGCAACAATAATGAATATAACTTGGTGGATATAGATAGTCCACATCTGAGTCATCCCACTGCAAATGAATGAGTGGCCAATTTGTTGGAAAGAGACATTGCAAATGTTTTCTAGTGTTGTCATTGATGGCAACCCTATTTGGTGATTGGATCTGCACATCATCATTCGATCATACCGACAGTCAGATTGAAGGCAGTCAAGGAAGAATAGAGCATTTGGTAGTTTTGTGTTCATCGATTCCCACGAAGATTTTTTGTTATTATTTTGTGTTGTGTATCTCAAGGAATATTTTTTGGTATATGATATATTTTATTATTGAATCTTAGTGGCTCGTATTGATCTGTGTGCGAGTTAGAAGATCAGGTTGATTAATTTCATGTTTATCAGTATAGAAGCTGACTTGGTGAATGTAATATGCTGTAGATATTTGAAAAGTAATTATTCAAGTGTTTTTGTCTTTGAGACTTTTTGTTTGGGTTCTAACTAAGTAGTGGTTGACCATTGTGGATGCACATTAAACATTACTCATGTAAAGGATCCATCTAGTTCCTCCTCTGATGAACTGAAGAAGCTCATTAATTATGTAAGTACTCATTTCGAGTCTCTTAAGAAGTCTACCATGGTTAAAGTTTAGAGAGGGTTTTGATGCCAAAAGGTTCAATAGTTTGAAAGAAATGATAGCTAAATATAAAACTATGTTAGCCACCTATGTGAAGAATAGTCAAAATACTCTATTTGAAGGCGGAAAGATCTATAATTCATGTTTGTCATTGTCTAAATTTACTTAGGTCAATGAAAAGAAGGTTAAGGAACTTGAAAAATTGTTAGCTACTATTTCTGAAGCTTTTGATCCTTTAGCTGGTGGTGTTTAAAAGCAAGAAGGTTAGGTGATATTTCTGCTTGACAAGATAAGGAGCTTGAAGCATGAAAATGATAGAATTGTGGAAAGAGCATGTGGGCTTAGAAGCCTCATTGGTCCAAAGATTGAAATCATGTTGAGTGCATTAAAGGAAGCTAAAGATGTTATGGCAGTTAGTGATCCAGTTAATCTTGAGTCTGCAGAGACACAATCTTACTTATTTTATGGTCTCATAACAATTTTGGAGAGTCTCAAAATGGTTTGGGACACAAATTTGAGCATGTTGAAGAGAGATTTTGTAGATGTTTTCAAATTTATGTAAGTTGAAGAAGCATATTTGTTCATACAAGTTTTGTTTTATTTTTGATATGCAGTTTCCCCAAATTTTTCCATTGATGTCAAAGGGGGAGAGTAGTAGAGTGAAAAATGTATAATCATCTCAGGGGGAGAGTTTTTTTTTTGAAATTTTGAAGAGTGGCAGTGTATTGATGTTGGTACTAATCCGAAACTTAGTCATTTTTCACTAAGTGTTGCCATCAATGCCAAAGGGGGAGATTGTTGGCAAGAGACACTGCAAATGTTTTCTAGTGTTGTCATTGATGGAAACCCTAGTTAGTGATTGGATCTGCATGTCATCATTTGATCATACCAATAGTTAGATTGAAGGTAGTCAAGGAAGAACAAAGCATTCCGCAGTTTTGTGTTCATTGATTCTGATGAAGATTTTATATTATTATTTTGTGTTGCATATCTTAGGGAATTTTGTTCCGTATACGATCTCTATTGTTATTGAATCTTAGTGGCTCGTATTGATCTATGTGTGAGTTAGAAGATTCGGTTGATTAATTTACTATTTATTAGTACAAAAGATGACTTGGTGAATGTAATATGTTGTGGATATTCAAAGAGTAATTATTCAAGTGTTTTTGTGTTTGATCGTTTTTGTTTGGGTCCTAACTAAGTTGTGGTCAACCATTGTGGATGCGCATTAAACATTACTCATGTTTTGGGCCAACAGATATAAATATTTTTATGTTATATTGATGCTGATATATTGTGATTAAACTCTTGGTCAAAAATATATATAAGGGATCGTTCATATCATTTTGATATATGAAGAGTGTGTGTCGATGTGAATTGTGAATATCAGAAGTGCAGAAGAGTGATTATGCACAATTTCACTTGTGCATTAAGGATTTTTTTATGCGAGTTTGAGCAAAGAAGAGCAGAAGTGTTGAATCAGTCAGAAGGATAGAAGATTGATTATTGAGCCTAACTGAAACTATAATCAAGCATACGTAGATTCTAATTTTTTAGTTCAATATCTCAAATGGATTTAATCTTATTATCTTTTTAATACAGTGAGTCTTCTTTGAGCAATGAGCTCTAGGCAGTGTGCCTGAATGTGAGAGAATTCCCCATATTGTAAGCTCCATTTGAGTATACTCAAATCATATTGTGGATTGGCCATCCACCGTGGTTTTTCCCCTAACAGGGTATCCACGTTAAAATCCTTTTGTTATGGTTTTGTGATTGTTTGCTTCATGTTCATGCATTTTGGTTGAATGTTACAAGTACTTTGAAGATAAAGATTAATAAATTTAATTTTTGCACAACATTGATTCACCCCCCCTCTCAGTGTAGCTTGTTTCCAACACAATCCACACACCTACATAACTTGTAGATCCTACTACTAAAACATGCAAACTCATCATCACATTATTAATTGCAAATCAAGATATTAAAGAAGATAACCATGTAGACCAAATAAATCAAACACCAAATCAACCTCAGATCTGATTTTCCAAATATGTCCAAAAATGAGCAATCATAGTTAAGGAACCAAATAAGCATCAAGAAGATAATACCAATCTCCTAACATCAAACTATATCACCATCAAACACCACATACATGGTCATGCCATGCTAATGCATCAAATGTACCTGCATACCCATGACACCATAACCATAGCCAATGTTGTACCTTCACTCAACTCTCACCCATACAAGACTCCAAGTCTCAAAACATGTCCTTAAAACCAAATACAACTTGTGTACCTATCACCATCAAAGTCCCAACTCTAAAAAATACCTGTAAACCTGTACCTGGAAGCACCAATCTAATACTCAGTGGTAGCATTATAAATAACATATAAAAACATGTACTCGCTCAAGGTTTTGACTCTTGACTTGTCTGGATGCTCACACAATCACACCCTAAATCTCAGGCTCCTACAAGTGATCAAACAAGTACCAAACATTCCCTACACCACAAACTGAAAATATGACTGAACCATTATGTAGTACACTGTAAATTCTCTCCATCGCCTCTTTGAAATTGAAAATTGGATTATGTAGGCAAAAATTATGACCAAAACCATGCAAATGAGAACATTTGAATTCCAGGCTCCAAAAACATGTCAAAATGGCAAAATCAAGGAACTAAACTTATACTATTGTGTAGTTCTTAGAACCAGCTGTCCAACTACATAGTGATCAAAACTAGGTTGAGTACACCTAGTGATGGTAGGGATAGTGTTGTTAACATTATGCACATTGGTTGTAGGTATGGAAGTCATGGAAAATGAGGTATGCACGGTCTGATCCATAGAGGGTTAATTATCAACACTATTAGGAAGAGAGCTAGAAAACCCAAGATCCACAATGAATGGTATATCGCGGGATGCCATGAGTCTCAAACGTTTTCTCACAATAGTATTGCTAATAGGACACTAAGTTGTAAAGCTCATACAAGTTTCAAAAACTTAGTGTGCAAACCCAAAATGGAAAGAGGCTTAAAATGGAATGCAATGACCTAGAATGAAATGTGTAAAATACAATTTTTAGATTCTAAACAAGGTAACTTGCTAATTACACTATGCAACAATCTGAAAATGAAATCTTGCAAATGAAATTTTTAAATCACCCAATGCACTAAATGTACCAAATTAAGCTAGATCTAATGAAATGAATGAAACAAAAAATCAAGAAACTGTAACAGAGATCTAAAAGCAGCAAATAGAAGCACAAAAATGAAGATCAAGACCTAATCAAGGACTCATTCACCCTATGGTGAATGGGTCCTAGATTAGGGTTTTCAAACTGATTTTTATATATTTTCAAGATTTTTCTAATGATTTTCAGATTTAGGTCTGCTACGTAAGTTTCAGGTTTAATTTTTTATAAATGCAACATTAAATGCAAGCTGGAAATGTGACAAAATGACGAACTAAAAGACCTAGATTGATATGTAATTTTTTGTTTCAATTTTCAAATACAAGTTTATGTGATGAATATGATATGAAAGATGACTATTTTTTTTGGTATTTTTCAGATTTACTGAATGTAAAACAATGCAATCCTAAAACCCTAGATGTAATGCAAATTTGAATGAAAACTGAGACACCCTAAATGAGATCTATTTCAATGCAAATGAATGCAAGATCTGATCTAATATGAAAAGAGACTTTTAAAATCATAAAACTACAATGCTCAAAATGTTGAGTTCACCGTAATGAAATGAAGATAAATGGTTTTATCAAAATGAAATAAAATGATGCACCTATTTCCCTAATTTCTTTCAATTATGAGGGCTATAATGTGTAATTGACAATCAAAAATCAAACCTAACAAATATATTAATCAAAAGGTAGGTTTTAAGAGGGTTAAATGGTGTGTACTTGTTGAAAAAGGTTATTTTTAGGCCTCACTGAGGACTCATTCGCCTAGTGGTGAATTGGTCCTTGCTAGGGTTCTGGAGAATCAATTTTTGGGTTATGTTCTTCAATGTCTGCACTCCCAGATCCTAGATGTTTAGCTCCTGAAATTTGGAAAAAAAATCTATAGGAGAATTTCTATGATCTTGAAAGAAATATGACAACTTTGACAACTTTGTAAATTTTTCTCTCCACTTGATCTTCAACCTAAAACCTACAATCACACATCAAATGAGAAGAATTTTTTTGTTTTGTTAGGGAATAGGGATTTGCCTTGGTCAAACCCCATTTTGGTAACTAAACCTTTAAATGAAACTATGCATAAAAGAAAAGATGAATGAACAATATAATGCCACAACTCACCAATCTTCAATTATACCTTGGATTGCAAATCTAAAAGTTAGCATGAAATGGCCTCAATGAGTGTAAATCTCGATCATGAAATTGGCATAAGATAATTGCTTTGAATACTTGAACTTGATCACAAATGCTACATCATCGCATTAGCTCAACAACATGAAAGACTTTGACATGATGAATGGACCTTTGATTGCTACAATAAACTTTAATAATTTTCCCTTGAATACCTTCTTTAATGCTCTTGAATTCTCTTGTGAAATTACTCTTATGATAACTTGAATTTTATAGGATTGCTTAGATGAAACCATGTGAAAAAACCTTGTATTTATACTTATCTTACTCTTAATTCCAAAAATTAAAATAACACAAGCCGACATCAGATCTACGATTTGAAATCATTAAAATACCTCCAAAAACATATCCCAAGGGGGTGTCCTAGGGTTAAGTGAGGACCCATTAGCCATAGGGTGAATGGGTCCTAGCATACTTAACTAGGACACACTTCAGGGATTGTGAAATGATATGCAAAAAGGGGGTCCTAGGACCTAGTGAGGACCCATTCACCAGGTGGTGAATGGGTCCTAGGTCACTAATCTAGGACACATTCTTTATAAAATTAAGTGGTGTAATATTATTTAAGAATGTCAGATTTTATCCTTCAAAAAATACAATTAATTAGGCCTATATTTGAATTAAAGGGCCAATTAAGGTCAAATTAACCTCAAATAATTAAGAAATCCCTAGATTAGTGTGAATTTGTAAAGATACACTTTAAAACACCCTAAATAAGGCATAATTAATTCCATTTTATTGAAAAGGGCCCTAAACTTAATGTGTGTGTAAAACACATTACAACACTAAATCAAGGAAAAATTAAGCTCATTTTAATGTTAGTTATTCATTTCCAAACTAAGGAAAACGGGATGATTATTCCATTACTATACTAAATTATGAAACTTTAGCGTTTTGATATGATTTATTACTAACTAAAAATAGACAAACAAATTTAAGTCCTAAAAAATAGAAGGTAGACCCTAATGCACCCGAGGTTTAAATTTGAGTTGATTATGGGTGGGCTAGGGTGCAAGGATTCCTTAGATTGAGGACCTAGATCTAAAAACAAATTTCACAAGCCTAAGGTCTCTAGTTTGTAGCTTCTTCCTTTTGGGTTTGGTTGTCATATCTTCATCTATTGTTGAGATAATTCAAATTTTGTGGCATGCCAACTTTTAGGGTATTGATGAATGAATGAAAAAATTATCTTCAATATTCCTTCAATCCTCTTTAGATATATAGCTTGCACACATAAAAGGAGGGGAAGGGTTGTGCTATATAGGGGATTTCTTTAGTCAAACCTCATGGTGGTATTTCTACCTCCATAATGACAAAATTGATGATAAGAGAGAGCTTATCCTTTTGAGGGATAAATGCTAAATAATAAAAAAATGATGAATTGAAACTTTGTTGCAACTCACCACCTAAATTTTATCTCCTTGATGGATTGAAGTCACACTCATGACCTTCAAGGATCAATTCTTAATTGACTTGATTTGATTTGAAGATCTACAAGTGTTAGTGCTAAAAAAATGAAATGCATGCAAAACATGAACAAAACTCACATAAAACTTGACATGTTGCTTGGATGATAAAATGATGTGATAATTCTATAAATTATACTCTTCGTTGCTCTTGAATGATTCTTGAAGTATAATAATTGTTAGTGAATTTCCTTATGATAGGTTGTTAATTAAAATTATAAAAATACTATGTATTTATATGCAATTAATCTAATTTCCTAAAAATTAAATATCTATAGTCGACAATTGAAATTAGAATCTCAAATAATAAATTACTAACATTGACATATTTAAATTTGGAGCCAAAATAAGTAGTCTAGGGCACCCTGTTCCCTAGATTGGATTCCTATTTTTCAGGGATTTAAACTGTCGGGAAAAAATATTAAATGCCTACTTTGATTTCCCATGTTTTATTGTATGATAAATGTTTTGAAATGGAAAATTACATGCATAATTAGGTCCAAGCACATAGCGAGCAGTAAAACCTTGTGTGAAATTGTCAAGGGTGATAAATTACGATGTTACAATATCAAATCTACGTAGGTTGCAATGCTAGTTGATAGCATAATTTTCCCTGCTACGTTGATGCCTTATTAGTTGTAGATATATAAAGTAAATCTAGATAATATGGTTAATGCTACTAGAAAATCCTATGAAATAGATTACTCTATAGTAGAAATTGGTAACATACCCAACACGAAATTTGGGGACATATTACCAATTGCATGCTCAGAGCCTACACAAGCCCCTAGTATGGATGAATCCCAAACCAAACAAGGAGCTAAGAAAATAGATGGGGGATCGATTAAAATTAAGAAATACAAGAGAAAATATGGTAGTAGAGGGGACTATTTTATCGACACTAAAGAACTAAACATAGAATATATTCTCCCCGAATATTTTGAAAATATCAAGAGCCCTAGAATTGAAGATAGATCATACTCTTAATGATAATAATTTGCATGAGTTGGAATATAAGTGGAATGGAATCCCTTGACAAAAAATTTATTGTTAGAAAACTTATCAATCAATTACATAAATAGGATGTAGTTTTTTGCAAGAAACTTAAAAGCAATCAACTTTAATTTGGAAATAAACTTAAGGTTTATTTAGAAGGTGTTACGTTGGTGGTTTTCATTGCACCAAAAGATCGCCCTGTCAATGCCTGATACAACCGCTAGATTTATGTAAGATCCATAGGAGGTGGTTAATCCATGTCACAAACCCACACATTGTGTTGGACAAGGAAGACCAAGGGACACACCATCTTGCAACAATTCCCCTAGTGCAAGCGAGAGGTTTGAACCTATGACATCAGCTCTAATACCAATTTTTACATTAGTGGTTGTTGTTACACCAAAAGATTGACTTATCAATGCTCGATACAACTTCTACATTTATGTAAGATCCATAGGAGGTGGTTAAGCCATGTCACAAACCCAAGCATTGTGTTAGACAAGGAAGACCAAGGGACACACCATCTTACAACAAAAGGATGCTACCTAGTTCTATACTAATCATGAAAAATGAAAGGGGGTGTGGTTACTCTACTATCAAATACCTAGTCTCCCTTATTTTTTGAATCTGGGGCCTCCTCGTGTAAAGAAGCATTTTGGGTCATTATAAAGAAAGAAGAAAATAAATTTGGTTTGTGTGAAATTTATGCCACTAATGATCACTTGGAGAGAATTTATCTTTTGTAATGGTTGTCTAATCTCCAAGACATCCCTTGGATATTTAGAGGAGACTTTAAAATGGTACAAATTAAATAAGACAATGTCAAATTTAATAAGATGGAATGAAAACAGAATGAAAAATTCATCACGTAATTAGGAACAAGCTTAATCTCTTCAATCTCCTTGAAGGTTATAAGAAGGAAAAGTACCACATTTGGTTTACATGGTACAATAGTCAACAAGACTCAAAAAGGATTTAATGTTGCTTGGATAGGTTCTGATAGTAATTTCAACAAAATTTCTTGGTTCTTAGTTTTTTGACCATATATTGAGCCTCATAATAAGGTTATCTTTGCTAGGGTTTGTTATAAATACTATTGATTTGTCAAAAAATCTCTCTTTATGTTTGGGAGATAGATCAACATTTTTCTCCAAATATCATTCAAGGATGCCCTAGAGATCTCAATCCAGTGATGGAATGAATGAAAGAGATCTACTAAAGGTTTTCCTAGGGTGTGAATTAAAGACTAAAAGGGGGTTCACTGCCACGCTAAGGCTTGGAAAGACAAGAAATGAATGTAACATGTAAAGTACCATGTAAAACCTAACTAAATGACCTAGGAAATGAAACTAAAATGAAAAATAAAAGACTAAGAAAGTACAGAGGTGCATCTAGGAGAGTGATGAGGACAAACAAGCTCCAAAACTCTAAAAAAAATATTATTTGATTCCCAATAGGACTCATACGCCAGTCTGGGTGATTTAGTTCCAAATTAGGGTTTTTATGCCAAAACTAGAGCCTCATAGTGGTTGATCTGAATTCACTAAAATATAGAGAATAAGTTGTACTATGACTCATATTCCACAAGTGGTGTATCAGTCCCACTCTTATTTCTTAGAGGGTAAAGACCTGATTCTACTCTCCTATCTCTGATCTTCCTTCCACACTTCATTTCTAGATTTGAAAATCTAAATTCAGACCTGTAGATGACTTTCTATGATCTTGAAAAGTAGGAGACAACTTAGACAACTTTCTTCAATATTGTAACATAGTCTTCAAAGATCCTTCAAACTCCAAGAGACCTAGATCTGTGATCACACATGTAGATAGAAAAAAACTTGTTGATTGTTAGGGAATAGGGGTTTGTGTAGGTCAAACCTTATTTAGGTAATTAAACCTTGTGATGAAACAATGTAACATGAACATGAAACATGCAATATGAAACATGAACAATTATACCTTGAATGATTTCTTGAGATATAAATCAATAATCTAGCATGAAGTGGCCATGTAGAATGTAGATCTTGATCTTGAATTAGATGTAGAACAATGCTTATTCTTGGATCTTGAATTCTACATCAAAACACTAGCTCAACAACATGCTTGATGCCTAATGAATTTGATATGATGATGGATCTTGAATTGTTGCAACAAATGATGAAGAAGTATGCCCTTGAATGCCTTATAAATGCTCTTGTAAACTCTATTAACACTCTTGTGAACTCTTGGAATTCTTAACTCTTGATAGCTTAGGTTGATAGCATGAATTCTTACTGAAACAATGATTTTAGACATTGTTTATATAGGCAATTCATCTAACTTGCCATTTATTAGATCCCAAATGCCGACATACATTAAATTTGAATTCAAAACCTTATTTTCTCACTCAAAACCCTAAAAATGGGACAAATGAAACTCATATGTCACTTGTGGCATATATGTCCCATCTGGGTGGGACTCATATGCCTAAGGTTGTGTATGGGTCCCACTAAGCCTTTTTAGATAGAGGAAATATCAGGGAGTTAAAATATTAAGTGTATTTTATGTCTATGTTAGGATTTCAATTGAAATAAGACTCAAGATGCATAATAAAGGGTCTTAGGGGCCTATTAATGATGAAATGAAGGTCATAAATGCAAGAGGTCCAAAAAATTAATGTGAAGGTGTAATTAAATACACTTTACAACATTAAATTAAGCAAAAATTAGGTCTATTTAGCTTAAAAGGGCCCTAAATCCAATGTGAAAGTGTAAAACACATTACAACAATAGATCAAAGCAGTATTAGGTCCATTTTAATGTTAGCCATTCACAAATTAAGTGTTAATGTGTAGAGGGATACATTTTTCTACACTACATTTAGCCTCCACTTTAGTGAGAGGAGGAACTGGCTTCAAACTCACACTAAAGTAGACATTCAAGAGGGTTCCAAGTGTACCAATGTGGATTGTCTAGGATGAAAAAGATCAAGGAGGTAGAAAAGCCCCCAGGATCCAAGATCCTATGTCAAACCAACATAAGGACAAAGGGACAGACACAAGGTGTATGATATGTAGCATCAGGATACTCGATCATGCAATGTCAAAAAGAAAGAAAAACAAAAAAAAGGGGGTGGATCAAGCTTCGACCATTTGTCCCACACATTATGGATCAAATCTAAGCTATTTTTCCAAAAGAATCCATGCTCACTCTGAGGCAATAAAATGTTAGGCTATCCACTAGGTGACTATCCAAAAGGGTGAGACACATATGCACGTGGCCAATATATGCTCACAAGAAAATGGTTATGGGAAATTCATGCCTAAGTTTGAAAAGTTTCCCAACACAAGAAGAATCCCATGCAAGGAAGAAGTCCCCTCCAAAATAGAAAGGATAAGAAAGAGTATGTAGCCTTCCCTCAAGTAGTCAATTGTGCCAATGGTTGATGCTCGAAATGGGATATAGAAGATGGTCCACAATCATTGAACAATGTTCATCCCCTTAGGAAGAAATAAAACCAAAGGTGTATAAAGAACATCTTCCCATTCCTAAAAGGAATATAAGGGAAGAAAGCTCAAAATTTAAGAAGTCTTTAAAAAGTGATCATGTGTCTCCATGTCGATGTCGAAAGCTTCCACCATCAAATCAGGCATTCTAGGCCACACTGATGAAGATGACAATCCAGACTCTAGTAGAGATGTATGTAGAACAAGATCGAAAGACTGAACTACCTCCTCTAAAGATAAATATGCCTCCCCCAAATGTTTCTCAAAATTATTCACAACCATGTCATTTAACTGTGATGAATGATCATGTGGAGAATAAACAAGAGGATCCAAAGGTTCCTCCATAACAACTGAAGAAGAATCAACTTCATTAAAGAGAAGATGAATGTCATGAATAATGTCTCCCAAATCTAAAATATAAGACTCTATAAACAAACCAGCAATGTCTACCAAGTAGTCATCCCAAGTAGCTATATCTAGAAGATGATGTAGATCATACTGTATTGAATCACAAGTAGTCATGAATTTATCAATACAAGTATCCTCAAAAGAAACATTAGATGAAGGAGAAAGAATGCAAGGCTCAAGAACTGGATCACATGTGAGAATACCCAAGTTCAAGGAACCAAATTTCTCAAATTAGAATTCACACTAGGAGTGTGATCAACAACCAAAGGATCAAAACCATCATTAGGTGCAAAGTTTGAAAAGGTGTACAATTGATATGCATGATCAACTATCCTAGTAGAAACTATCTCTCTACTCTCCAAGTATCTGATGATAACTAAATCAGGTGTGAATTCCAAAGTATTCCTTTCTCCACCATGAGTGATTTGATACATGGAAAGAAGATTGTTTGAAAGATGAGGTACACACAAAACAAAATTGAAAGTCTCATCGCCAATACCAATGCATCCTTTCCAAATTGCATCCATGTATGTATTTTTTCCATCAGAATAGGTGGCATAACACAAGGCTCAAAAGAAGAGAACATAGACTGTGTAGAAGCCATATGATGAAAAGCTCCAGAGTCTAGGAACCATCTCCCTGATCCAAGACCTATAGAATCACAAAGAGCTTTACCTTTTGATTTAATTTCCCCAATAGTATGGCCTTTTTCCTTATCAGATTCTTTTTTTTTTTGAATTTTTGGAATTAGAAGAAGTTGAATCAACCATTTGAGAAGGAAAACTAATGTTGTTCTTCTCAAGATGTTTTAGTTCATCAATATCCTTCTTATAACAAGACTGTTCTTCATGTCAACTCTTCTTGCAATATGCACAAGTGGGATTCTACTTCTTAGATGAATCCTCTTTTGAAGAGAATTTAGATTCTACTTTAGAAGTAGACAAAGATTGATCTGAATCTTTCTTTCTATCTCCTTCATTCCTTTTTTTCTTGTTTTTCTTGTTAGTTCCTTATTTTGCAGCCAAGGCATGAGACTTAGAAGATTTAATAATGCCCATTTGAATCAATTTATCTTGCTCCTTTGTGAGATCAGCTGTTAACTCACCTTCAGAAGGCATATGAAATCCTTTTCCTAAGGCTCTTTTCATTGCATGAAATGTAGAAACAAACACTGCATAATTTGGACCAAGTTTTGAAAGAATACTTAAAATCATTTGTGGGTCATCTTTTTTAACTCCATATTGTTCCAACTACAATCTTATGGCATTCAACTTAGTAAGAAAATCTTGAATGGTGTCAGAGTTTCATGGAATCAATCCTATGAGCTCGTTCTCCAGTGAATGTGCTCTCAAATCATCTTTTTTACCAAAGAGTGTTTCCAAAGTATTCCACACTTTATTTGGTGATTTTGTAGACATAATATGAAAGCATAGATCAGGAGATACAACCATGCATAAGTTGCAAAAAGCTTCATCACACTTGTTGAACCATTTAGGCTTTTCTTCATCCTCTATAGGTTCCTTATCAATACCCATTGTTATTCTATATAATTTTCACTTTCTTAAGTGAAGTTCCATCTCATTTTTCCACTCAAAGTAATTGTATGGTGTGAGTAAAGGAATTGTTTTATCCATTGTAAATTTTTGTTGCAATGTGAGAGAATGCAAGAAACACACAAATAAACCCCCCCTTTTTCACTCAATCAAGAATCCCCCAACAAAAAATGATTTGGAACTTTATAAATTAGTTCGTTTACATATGGATTTGTTTTCCAGAGTTTTACAATGTCCAAAAAGGACTCAAATACTAAAATTATCATAAAATATCATAGTGAGAACCTAAAAATAGCACCAATGTGTAGCTCTTGGAAAATATTAACTTTCAAAAAAACAATCACCTCGATCTGAGGTCATACGTGAAAGTTACATCCATTTGTAGTTCAAAAAATGAGGACTATCCTTCATATTTGATGAAAAAAATGATTTAATGGGAAAATAGAATCACTTGAGATAAAAACGATTTCACCACTACAAATTCTATGAAATTATACCCCAAATAAAAAAAATTCCCACAAAATGGAGCCCGGATGACTAAGTTAGAGGCCTTTGAATTTCGGGTGGAAAATGCAAAACTCCAATGAAAAGGAATCAAGTTTTCAAAATTCATTCTCCGCCAAATTTGGTTGAGTTGCTAAATTTGGAGTGCTTCCAAAATTGATTGAAGCTCCAAAATCACTGCCAAAATTAGTTATTACTAGCTAAAAAATAGAACCTTCACCAAAATTGGCAAAAACACCCAATTTGTGGAATCGACCAAACTAGCCACTAACTTTGACAAAGGATGATGGCACAAAAATTGAGGACTGTATGGTGTATAAGTACAAAAAATGCAAGCACTTTTGAATTTTTTTTATTAAAACAAGGAAATAAATTTTTAAAGGTCTTTATTTTGAATTTTTTTTTAAATTTTGAAAACAAAAAATTTTTAAAATGCTTTTTAGTGGGGGACCCAAGGCTGCACTCGACATCCCAAATAATAGTTGTGTAAATGTAAATGGTGTAGCCTTAAAAACCTGCAGCCACAAAATGGACCGTACAAGCGGGTACAGGGGCCTTTTAGGCCCTACGCAAGGGTACCTGTTAGGTACCCTTTTCCCTTTAATTATTGTTTTTAAATTGAAAGATTTTTCAATAAAAAATGGTGATTTATTTTATTTTTTAAAATAATAAGGGAGAGGAGCCGATCATGGGTATAGGACGTATCATGGGTATAGTTTTTGATAGCCTGGGGCCCACTTTTGGGCAATAAAAGTGCCAATGAAAATTTCAAATATGCTTTTAAATATGATAGGACTGGTTCATATAAAATTCAAAATATGTCCTATCATAGGTAGGATTTTTTATTTCCACCTTCTCAATATTAGGTGAATGCAACTTGACATTTATTTTCAACCTTCACAATATTAAGTGAATGCATCATGATAAACTTATTTCCACAATATAAATTATCTTTGCCACCTTCCCAATAAAAGGTTGTTGCAAAGGGATATTTTTTTATCCAAAATATATGTCTTATTGCATTAAAAGTGAGTTGACATGCACTCAAAGTGAGTTGACATGTACAAAAGACATTGTCAATTGAATAAGTTGCAAATATATTTTAACAAAATACATTTAAACATGTTCCATTTCTCATATTCTTTTTACAAACTATTGGTTCCTAGGTGTCCATATTAACCAATCTTTTTTTGAATTTACATCCAAAATTGAAAAAAACAAACTCTTGGGCTCACTATGCATTGCAATTTTTCATTAAAACATGTAATTATTATAGTATTATTTAAAAATCAACATAAAAAAACAATAATCATAACAAAAATTTAAAACTGGTTAGAATTCAAAAAAAATTAATATCATTTGAAATGACCAACCAAAAATCCTACATACTCATGAAGCTGTCACTTCTACCTTTAATTCATTGAATGCAGATCAAATTCCCTCCCAGAATTCAAAATTATCCACTTTCTACCAATTAATATTCTATCAACCTATTTATTTATGCAAGCAAAGCTCAGTTGTGTGATGCAAGTTACCTATCAACTAATTCAAATTTCTCACTTTATGCTGGATACTCCTGAGCAAAACTGACCTCCTCCAGATCAATGCAGTCTCCTTCTTTAGCTTCTATGGTAAAACTCAATACTTGCTTTGGCTATTACTTATGCATTCCTATATGAATTAGTCTGTGAAATCGCCTTGTCCATATACATTTAAATGAATCAAAGACGTTTTCATTTTCATAACCATACTTTATGTTGTCATCATACTACATACTGAAATTTTTATAATAGTGTAATGTTCAACAATAGTATGGTACAAATTTTTCCAACCCTTTTTGATACAACATTATGATACATATATATATATATAGAGATACATAGATACATAAATTACGTATAGCCTTGTTCATTTAAATTCAACTTAATTAGATGTATGCTTTGTTTGTTCTTCAATTAAACTGATTGTAAATTTCCCCTCTCCCTTAAACTAACTGTGATAGTGGCTAACTCCTACTTATGCTATAACCTTTTATGAAACACCATATATAACATGAAATAGCAGTAATATATATAATATATTGCATAGATAGATAGATACATAAGTTTACTTTACCCTTCTTCATTTACATTCAATTTAATTAGATGTATGCTTTGTTTGTTCTTGAATTAAATTGACTGTATGGTAACCATTTCTCAAGCAGTATTATGAAACATTTACATAACTAGAGATAGTAGTATGATAGAAATATTTCAAACTCTTTCCTATATCATACTGCACTTTGAAGTTATTTCATATTATTGTTTTAAGATTTATCTGTATCGTAATTCTCTTTGAATATATACATATTTGTATCATACTACTCTTTCAAGTTTATATATATTTGTATCATAATGTTGTATGAGGAAGGGTTTAACATGATCACCCAAGTGTTTATAAGAGGTAGATTTGGTGATATGATAGTATACCATGCATTGCTTATTTCATTGCACACATACCCTTGATAATTTGCAATCAAGTCAGTTAGATGTATGGTTAGTTTGTTCTCCAATTACACTCACTATTACATGTATGAATTTGTTGTTTTAGTTGTATCATTCTTTTAACTGTAACAATTAGAATTGTATGTTGTTTACTAATCACTGTGTTGGTTCAATGTAGATGAAGAATAAAATGATAGTAAATACCAGATGACCTTTAACAAAGCGACTTCTACCAAAGCAAAGGTAGACAACTATTCTTGCACACAAGAGAGGTGTGCATCTAACACATAGCAATAAGGAGGACGTTGTGATTTCTATTCACCAGCCAACTAAAGAACCAAGCAATGATGAGGAGGTAGAAATTTTTGTGGAGTATCCAAATGAACCTATACTCCAAGTTAACCTAGCCGTAACAAGAAAAAATGTTGTAACACAACGGGAATGGACCATGGCTGACATGGAACATGTCATTGTAGATGTCGAAGATAATGACATGTTAACTAGAGGAGCAGCCAAAATGTAGGGTCTTCCAGCCACAACATTGGTAAATTGGTTGGGTGGTGTCACCACTACAAAAAGGAAAGGGCCCCCAATAGTCCTAACTAATGAGGAAGAGGCATTGGTCATCCAATGGTGTAAAGAAATGGTTGATGTTGGCCATGGTTTTGAGATTGTCAATCTCAAAATAGAAGTGGACCAAATATGTGAAACATGGCCAAATCCCTTCAATAACACGCTTCCTAAAAAGTCTTGGTGGATGAGATTCAAAAGAAGGCATCTTGATTTGTGCTTGAGAACAACCCAAGGGAAAGATAGAGATTGTGCTATAAATATTAGGCCTAAAGTTGTAACTAATTTCTTTGAAACTTTGGAGAAGGCATACGTAGTTGGGAAATATGGACCCCAAAGGATTTGGAACTGTGATGAGTCAGGGCTGCAAGCTAGCTAGAACGGTAATATGTGTTGCAAGTATGGATATGTTTGATGGTGTTTTCATTAATGTTGGCATTGATGTCAACACAGTTCAGGTTGATTGCAGATGGTATTTGTATAGTTGAGATACTGTAGAAGTGCTTAGAGTACATGGAGCTATACTTATGAAGTTGTAGTTGTAATGAAGGCAATGTTGAAGTATGTTCTGATTGTGCTCTGGTATTGTGCTCTGCATTTCTTCTATGTTGATCATATACCTGTGTGGATTTTTAAGTGTGTTTACGAGCTTCAATGGATAATATATCCTGAGTTTTAGCTTTTGAATTGATGAAGAGTAAAAGATAAGTTTACCAGTGTGTGAACTTGTTTGGTAGAACTTTTTGTTTGTGGACTAGGAGAATTTTTTTGGCTCTGTAGTCTTTTGATATTTGGTTTCAGATCTTGCGGATTTGGGAGATGATTCTTTTTGATGGTTTATGTGTTCTGACAAACTTGCTTATGATTTGGCACTCTAGAAGACTTGCTCCAAAGCTCTTGTGTTTTACTATTTCCTGGTTGGATTGTTGAAGAGTTTTCAATGAATGAAGTTTGTTGTAATTGTTGTGGATGTACCTGAGGTATTCTCAGAGATGGATTTTTTTTTGGTGAAGCATGCTATGTGATCCATGTGTGATCATCCTACTGGAGATGCGTGTACTTAAAAGATCTTTGGTGTTTTCATTAGGTTTGGGTGACCTAGTGTCTACATGTTACATTAAGTTTGTGCATCAAATTAAGGAAGTGTATGTTTGATCCAAGATGTTGTTTGGGTCCAGAATTAAATATGTAATTAGTTCTCTCATTCTTATCCACCATGGGAATATTGAGTAGCCGACCTTTGAGAATGTTTCTAGGGTTGAAGATGGTATAAAATAAAATCAAGCTGTAGTGAATTGTTTATCCATCCATAGTTCGATCGAGCAAGTAAGTGAAGTGTGTGAACAAGTGAAAAAATAAGAGTGTGCAAGAGCGAAGTGAAGCAACAGTACTTTATTATGTTAGACTCCTGAAAGCAGTGAGTTGATGGTATCTACAATCTTCTAATCAAGTTGTGAAGTGTGTGGAACCCCTATGGTGGATCTTTATCTATCTCTTTTTATTTTTTGTAGGTAGTGAGCCTCTTATTAGATAGTGAGTCCTTCTTAAGGTAGTCAACCCTTAATCTTGGTAGTGAGCCTTTATATTTTGGTAGTGAGCCTTTGTATCCAGTATTGCATTACTACTATATTGTGATTTAATCCTCACCATGGTTTTTTCCTCATTGGTTTTTCCACATAAATATGGTGTCTTTGGTGTTTTCTTTCTGTTATTTTCATTTCATGTTCACACTTAATAACAGATTGAAGATAAAGTGGAATTGATTAAGTTTAGTAGTAAAGTAATTTGATATAGCTGATTTATTCCCCCTCTTAGTTGTCTTGTGTGTTTCAACAATATGAAGGTACTTGCCAAAAATGGCAGTAGAAGTGTTGCATACATTATCCCAAAGAGTGGGGATTGGATCACTATTCTAGCACATGTAAATGTTGCAGGGAAAAAATTCCTAATTTTCATTTGTTCAAAAGAAAAAATCATGTACAAAACTACATATCCAACTATGAGGTAGGAGCATTAATGGTTGTTCAGCCTCACACATGGATGATCAAAGAGCTATTTTTCAAATGGATAAATTTCTTTTCTATGTAAGTACTTGGGGGTTTCTCGCCCAACCATAGACACCTCTTGATATTTGATGGCCATGGCAACCATGTAGCCTTCTCTACCATTTCCAAAGCAAGGGACCTTGGAATTTACTTGCTCACCCCACTGGCCCACACATCACACAAGGTACAACCTCTTTATGTGAGTGTTTTCTCATCTTTGAAATCTCACTTAAAGAAGGAAAGAAAAAAAAGGAGTAATAGACATCTAAATCTGGAGATAAGAAGGGAAGAATTGGCTACACTTGGCAACCTAGCTTTTGAAAATTCATTGATTGTTTCAAACATAATAGCTGGCTTGAAGAGGAAAGGTATTTGGGCCTTTCATCTAAATGCTTTGGACAATTACATGAGGTTTAGCGAGACTTTTTATTTTTCTTCCCCCGAGGAAGCATCGACTACTGAAAACATTCTAAGCCTATCCAACAATGGTTTGGTAGTAAATGAGGGTGAGGGTGCTGGTGGAACAACAAAAGTTGGAGATCACCAAAATGTGATGCATGGTTAGTATGTTCTACAATTACCCTTGTTCATTTGCAATCAACTCAATTAGATGCATGGTAGTTTGTTCTTCAATTAATCTCAAACTTACATGTATGAATTTGTTGTTCCAGATTGCAATCAACCACTTCAAGCAACAAAATGTGCAAGCAATAAAAGTTTTCCATAAAATTCAAGTTTTTTAGACAACCAATCACCACCAACAATAGTATTGGGAGAGAAAAATACTATGGGAGACATCTCTCTTTCCCTACCAAATCCACCCAAGGAGCCCTCCTAGCTATTAGATGGTGCTAAAAATCTTGGTATTGATCTATATGTGGAGGAAGAGGAAAGTCTTTCAAATCCATCTCCACAACACAACATGGGTTCAAATAGGTTAATTCATTTCTATGATGATTGGGGAGACAATGATGGTGAGAAATTAGGAGATCGATTGGATGCTACAGCTAGTGAGGTGCCATAAACAAACAATGAGCTTTTGGATGAGCCTTTGGGAGGCCAACCAACTCCATGCATCTCATAATTCTTGAAGCTACTAGTTCATGTAGTGAAAGATAAGTCTAATAAGGTAGCTGACCGAGGGATCAAATTGAAAAGAGGATCCCAAATCCTAACTATTGATGAGTACATGGCCTTGCTAACTGAGGAAGAGTATAAGAAGTAACTTAATATACTAAAATTAAGGAAGAAGGAATAGCTTGAAGAGCACAAGATAGAAAATTTTGTAGCATTGGAGGTGAAGGATCTTATGAGAATTGAAAAGGAAAAGAAACAAGTAGTAGTAGAGGTTGAAAAAGAACAACAAAGGAAGGAGAAGGAAAAAAAAGGGAGCTACAAAAAGTTAAAATGAATTGAAGAAGGCACAAATAAATGTTGCAAAGGAGAGGTGACTTAGCAACCCTCTAAATCCCTTGCATGACTGTCATAGGATCTTCACAGATTTCGTGTCTATTCAATGCTCCCAATATTGTCCATCACCTACCCAAACTATGAGCCAACCATTTCAGATTTGGAGTCCTTCTCATTCACAATCCTATCCACTCTCACCTATCCCAAGCTTTACCCATCCATTTTAGAGTTGGAGTCCTCATTTAGAGTCCTATCAACCATCACCTACCCCAAGCATAACCCAACCAATTCAATCTTGGAGTCCTTCTCTATCACAGGCCACAAACAACTCACAAGATAGCTTGACATCAAATTTTAGTTTTCCTACCTTTTTCGATTAATTAGAATTTTTTTTTGCAACTTTTTTGTTTTGAAGATTTTGATGGATTCAAAACTATGTTTGAACTTTTTTTTTTGAATGTTTATAACTTGAAACAATAGTATGATTTGAATACAAACAACATATTCAATCATGTTACTATCACTAATTGTTTGAGTTATTGTAATTGAAAAGACAACAAGGCATACATCTGATTATGTTCAATGCAAATGAACAAGGCTATAGGAAACTTATGTATCTATCTATCTCTACAAAAGTTAGCTATATATATATATATATATACACACACACACTCACAACTATAGGAAACATATGTATCTATACATCTAATTAAGTTTAATGAAAATGAACAAGACTATATGAAACTTATGTATCTATCTATCTCTACAATAGTTAGCTATATATATACATTTACATATATACACAACTATAGGAAACATATGTATCTACACATCTAATTAAGCTAAATGAAAATGAACAAGGCTATAGGAAAAATACGTATCTATCTAAATGTGCACATATATGTATCATAATACTATATCATATTGTTGTTTGAAGTTATTTAGAAATTTCAGTATGTTGTATCAAAAAGGGTTGGAAATATTTATACCATACTATTTTTTGAAGCTATATATAAATTTCATAATTCTATATCAGAAAGCATTGGTTCTATTTGAAGCATACTAGTGTTTGAAGATATATATACATTTCATAATGTTGTATCAGAATTTTTTATGTTGTATGAAGTTATATTTCAATATTCTATTTAAGAAATGATTATAACATAAGTAGGAGTCAGCCATTATCATAGTTAGATATAAGGGAGAGGGGTTGATAATTACATTCATTGTAACTAAATAACAAACAAATCATACATCTAATTAGGTTGAATGTACATATGCATATACATATACCTATACATATACATATACATATACATATACATATATATATGTATATACATATACATATATGCATATGCATATCCATATATGTATATGTATATGTAGATGTATATATGCATATGCATATGTATATGTATATCTATATCTATATATATATGCATATGCATATGCATATGTATATGCATACTTATACATACAAATATAATTGCGTGAAAACTGTTGAAATACATTGAAAGGTGTCTTAAGTTAATAGGAATGAGCCCTTATTTTGTATTAAGATGAAGAGGGATATACATTGGAAGAAGTATTATCTGTATAAAATATACAAACTAACCATGGATGCCATCATCGATGGTAGATTGGTATATCTTGAACAGGTTAGACTTATTTCAACGTATATCCACAATTCTAACTCTTATATCCTTTCAAGGTGATCAAGGGTATGTTTGCAATGAAACAAAAAGTGCATGGTATACTATAACATCCCCAATTCATACTCTTAGAAATAAAATAATGATACAAACTGAAACAAAAAATTCATACATGTAAGAGTGAATGTGATTGAAGAAAAAACTAACCATGAATGTAATAGAGTTGATTGCAAAGGATAAATGGCATGTCTGCAATGAAACAAGCAATGCAAGTTATACTATCAACATTGCCCTACCCACCAGCAGTCCATTACCCTTAAATATACATATGTACACACATATACATATACATATGTACATTTACATTTACATATAGATTTGTACATATATATATATATATATATATATATATATATATATATATGTATGTATGTATATACATATACATATGTAAGATTATATGGTAATTAAAGAACAAACCAACCACACATCTAAGATAGTCGAAGAACAAAAAAACCATACATAAGACTATTGTTAATTTCATCTTTATTCAACAATATTTAGGGAGAATTGAAAAATAAATGAACAAAGAAATGTATGTTATACTATCACATCCCCATGAATTCTATCTGACACAAATAAAATAATGATACAAACTAAAAATATAAATTCATTCATGTAAGATTGAGTTTAATTGAAGAGAAAACTAACCATGCTTCTAATTGAGTTGATTACAAATGAACTTGGTTATGTGTGCAATTAAACAAGAAATGCATCTTATACTATCACATCCCCAGTTCTAACTAACACAAATATAAATAATGATACAAACTAAAACAACAAATTCATTCATGTAAGATTGAGTTTAATTGAAGAAAAAACTAACCATGCATCTAATTGAATTGATTGAAAATGATCAAGGGTGTGTGTGCAATCTAACAAAAGATGGATGATATACTATCACATCCCTAATTCTAACTCTTACAAACCAAAGACTGATACAAATTGTAACAACAAGTTCATACATGTAAGATTGAGTGTAATTGATGAAAAAACTAACCATGCATCTAATTGAGTTGATTGCAAATGAACAAGGGTATTTGTGCAATGAAACAAAAAAAAAATGTTATATTATCACATCCCCAATTCTAATTGACACAAATCAAACAATGATACAACATCAAACAAAAATTTCATACATGTAAGATTGAGAGTAAGTAATGAACAAACTAACCATGCATCTAATTGAGTTGACTGCAAATGAACAATGGTATTTGTGCAATGAAACAAAAAATGCATGTTATACTATTACATCCACAATTATAATTGACACAAATCAAACAATCATACAACCTCAAACAACAAATTCATATGTAATATTGAGAGTAATTGGATAGTAATAATTGGGGCAATTTTTTGATACAACATGATTTTTAAGAATAAATTGAAAGAACCAACTGATACAATATTAAGATGTGTTATATACAGCTTCAACCAGAACCTTGATATGAATTCAAACCACTTTGTCACACTTGTGAAAGTAATTTAATATAAATTAAATTATACATCGAATTCATATAGATGTAAATGAACAAGGCTAGATGAAACATCAATTTCTATATATCTTCCATATGTAATTGTAAATCTGCAACTTGCATATATATAATGATAGTATTCGAACATTATCATACACTCCATAGTTGAGGGTTCCATGTACCTATCTTTTGGCCAAAGTATGTATGTATGTATGATTGGTTTCCACAAATACATACATTCATCATACTAAAGTAATGTATGTATATTACATATAAATTCCTTAAGTAGGGCTACCTGTATGACCTTCATACATACATAGATACAAATCTCCATATGTATTATTGTATGTGTCTATAGTATACACACATACATATGTATGTATGAACTTCCATATGTATGTGTGTATGTATGTATGTATGTTTGTATACTATGCATACATACATACATACGTATGGTAGTTCATATCTATGTATGTATGTGATGGGATTAAACTATGGTTGATATGATGGGTAAAAATATCCTTATAATTCTATCTTAATTTGGGTAAATGGATCTGAATCAGTCCTTGAGATTTCTGAAGGTTCCTCGATTTACTCCTCGATGTCAATCTGCGGGTTGTGAACTTGTGAAAGATATTGGGGTTGTTTTCCTAAGGGCTAAACCTAGAAATCCAAGTGTGGATGAAAGCAACTGCTTAATCTAATTTTTCTCTACAATCTGACTCTCATTCCTCCTATCAATTCTATGACAAGAGCCTACATTCAAACAATCTGCAACATAAATCAATTAATAGAAAATAGTAAACAACATTAATATTGCACACGTAGAACAAAATATAATTAAAAGGTAGATTTGAAATGAAAAACTTTAAACTTTACTCATGCACATTTGATAATCACACCGATTAGTATTTATAGAATGCAATACATTGAATGAAACTCATATGCATTTAATGGTAAATAGTAGCAATTGAAAACTACAAAGAAATGAATATAAAACTAACATGCTTATTACCACATAATACAATTCTATTGTAGTAAGAAATAAGTAATTGATGAAGTGGACCCTGCCTTCTTCAACTATCAATGATGGGTCTCACACACACAAAATAGCTCACGCTAATCAATCATTCATTCAAATCACTTCACAATATTTTTATTGCAAATAGAAATTTGTATCAATATATTATCAGCTATATCGACTGAATCTTGGCAGACATATTTATAGATACCATGTAGACCGATTAAACTTACAACTACTGCTAAATAAAAACATAGAAGAGTCTTTGGTTGTTTTGGCCTGCAACCAACAACCTTGAAAGATAATCAAAAATAGTTTGAAGTATTTTTCCATCGTTTCAAAATGAAATAACAACTTGAAACATATAAATATAACTCAACACTAAATTAACCAAAATGAAAAATAAGTTTCAAATGGTCTTCAACTTCATTCCATTGATGCCCTTATCTACGTGTCATCCATTAAGCATCCCTTGCTACCAAAATAACAAAGATAAAAAATAAAAAATAAAAATATTTTGATATATTCATAGGTTTTTATCTTTCCTTGTATTTTATAAAACATCTTCATATCATTAACAAATGGTGACAGGAGTAGCAAAAAATACTACAAAATGACAAGGTTGAAAGGCAAATAAGAAGGTAAAAAAAAGACATATTTCTCCCTCATCATTTCCCCCTAGCTTTGGGTTTTGCATGTCCTCATGCAAAAGAGTATAAAGTACAAACCTGGAGAAAAAGGAGCTAGTTTATGCATTATGTAAGTGACTTCCTTAACCCATGACTTGTATAATGCTTGCATCTAATTTTCATGTTCTTGAATGGTCATGAGGGATGTTCTAGAGGCATATTTAAGTTCAAGTACTTGCTTGAGTTGTTGAATCTCCTCTTCTGAGAGGAGTCAAGAGAGCATGCATCCTAAACCTGTCTTTGAAGGGCCTCATTTTCCTCAGTAACCCTAACCAATGAATCTTGTGGTGAGCTTGATTTTCCTCCTTTAACTTGGCTACCAAATCTTGCAAACCTTGTATCTCTTCTTTTGCTGACAGAGGATTTTCCTCTGTACGTTTAGTTACCAAGTTTTTTAGGTCACGAATACCTCATTTGTTAACAAAGGATTCCCCTCCTTGAATTATTCATTTGCTTCTTGATTTGCTATTGGGGGTGTCTCCATAGGTTCTTGTTCATTATCAACTGACATATTCAACTCCCGCTTTTCCATTTGGGGAGATAATTTTGTGATCCTTTGATCTACAAGGTTGATGGTGGCTTCAGGTATCAATTCAACATGAAAGTCTTGAATTTTAGTGTCATTATGAATATCCTCCACATGTGACACAAACCCTTCCTCCATACCCCGTGCATTCTTATCGAAGGGTTCCATTATTTTTCCTTCTTATGTGGCTATCACTACTCCCTATAAAATTCAAGGATGAGACTGAAGGAGTTGGGTTTCTTGTTCACATCTGGTTTCATTTTTATCAGTAGTCACAAATTCTTCCTTTGTCTTCCTTCTATTTCTCCTTCATAGCTCCCTAGAAGCATTTATTGACCTTATAGTTTTGTGATACACGACACCTAGGACTGTAAGATCATCAACTTCTTTTGGATGTTCAAAACCTAGAACATTGCTAGCTAAATTTGCCAGATTTTCTAATTTTTTGTTGTAGAAGCAAGTAACTTCTCTTTAGTTGGTGATTTTTCCTTAGTGGGTGATCTCTCTTTGATAGGTGATTTCTATTTTTCACCAGGACTAGTTGAATCTTGTTTCTTTGAAGAGCTAGGGGAGACTAAGGATGTCTTGCTATGCCTTTTCCACTTACCCCTAGTTTCCCAGTTTGGTGTACTAGTTTTGACATACTTGCTACTAATAGGGGTAGCACAAGAGCTTTTGGTTGGTTTGCTACTTAAGGCTAGGGTTTACTTGATACCCTTCTTGGAAACCCTCTTCTTCACAGGTTTAGGGGAATCACTAGAAATTTCTTTTATTCCTAGGTCTTCGCTATGTTCCTCTGAAGCACTTTCATTATTATTGGGCCCTTATCTGAATTTGTGCCTACAAACTCCTCTTTTTCAGAACAACTAGGTGGGTTGACAAAGAATCCTCCTCCATGAAGTTATTTGGGGTATCATCACCAAGAAGTGAATCCCAATCTCATGGAGAGAGTCTTTTCAATTCTCTCACAATTAACAATTTAATGAGGCCATGGTGAGATAATGAGTTTTCATGCCCCCTTTGAAATACTTTCCACATTTGGTTTACAAAGGAATAAAGAAAATATGGCATGTTTAAAAGAATTCTCCATCTCAAATGATTCATAAGTCGAAACTGCTTACAATAAACATATACATACCTACCTTCACAAGTTATATACTAAATCATGAATTTTGCTATATTGTCCTAGGGCTGCAGAAGTGAGATTAACTTTGTACCTTGTCCAATGACAATTTTAACAAAATCTTCTCATTCTAGGAACTTCTTGCACAAAGGTTCAATGTGCATGGCACAGTTGAAGTTATTCAAAAAATATTTCTCCCTTGAGAGTGGAAACCCGGAGATATCATCTATGGCTTTCACTACGAAAGGAATTTTTAAACCATGAACTTTTGCTTCCTTTTTGTGGCAGGTCATTATGAACTCCCACGCAATATTCTCATCATACCCTCTTAACTATTTAAAGTATGCATCCCATCTTGCTTGTTTGAAAATATTATAAGCCTCTGGCACCCTTATTTCTTCCATAGTTGGAGGTTCAAAATGATGATGATGCTCTCCTACCATGACACTACTAGGTCTCTGCAACTAGAAGAACTATACAAATGAAAGTCACTAGCAGACATAGAAACTACCACTGAAAATAGGTGTTGGGAATAGTAATTAGTTATTGAATGTAACTTGAACGGTGAGCGGTTAATGAAAAATTAAATTTGAAAAGTGGGTTGCAATGTTTGAAAAGATTGTTCTACACTGATGCCATCATAGTAGCTTATGGTTATAATAGTAATAATGACATTAACTAATCAAGATCAAGGAATAGTGGATACGAGCATACTAAAAAGGAAATGACAAAGATACAATATCATGGTTGAAGACATGACATGGCGTATGACATGAAAATTACCCCCCCAACTTAGAATGTGACCCATCTGTGGGTACATCACCACTCAATAAATGAAAAGAAGAAATTTAAATTAAATAAAAAGGAAAAGAGAAAAACCAATGTATACCAAGGTGATCCCATAATACTGGTTTACAATTTTGGGCAAATTGGACACTGAATTGATTTTTTTTAACTAAATCTTCACTTTTGGGCTCCTATAGTGGCTAAACCATGAGGAATTTGAAGATGATACAAACTAGTGATTTGTGAAGTTTTTTCTATAGATTCTAAATATATGTTTTTCAAAAAAATTGGAATCAAATTGTACTTTTTTTTTCTTCTCCTTCGAAAACTAATTTTTATCAGTAAACAACATTTTTAAGGAGTGATGCTCACTGCATATAACATAACTTTTTTTGTATGAAGGATAAATTTCTATTTTTTTCAAATTTAGATTTGTAGCTACAATATCTAACTAGATCATTTGGTTTCATAGTGCTTTATTAAATATTTTTTCCTTAATCAAGTTGTGAAGTCAAACCAATTACAATTCAAACATAGGCAGACTGTATACAACATAACTTTTTCTGTATGTATCAAAATTGAATTTTTTATTTTTTAATGGATCAAAGACATCATTACCCAGCTTGAACATATTTTGCAAAAACAAAGAGCTTAATTTTTGGTGAAAAACCTACATTCACAAGAAAAAATAATAATAATAATAATCAACTTATATTTAATTGAAATTATACTTTTTTGGAAGCTTATAATCAGGATTGCATACTTAGAAAAAATAAATTTTAAATGAACTCATTTGATCCCCGAAAAGGAAAATCAAAAGTGGTTATTTATCAACATTTTGATAGGTGTAAAGGAGACTTCATTATAGGTATGGTTTAAAACTAGTGGGGTTCTATCCAAGGGGGCTTGGTCTAAGGTGGTTTGATCAAACCCTCTTCAATTAGAATACTTTAAATGGAATTTTTCAAGGCTTAAATCATTATATTTTCTAAAAATATGTGATTTCAGCAAAAATCAGGATCTCCCAGAAAGTGTAAACCATTATTGTGGCAACACCCACCAATACCAATGATCATCGATGGTACAGAATGGTGACGTGGGAGAAAGCACAAAAAAATGGAGAGTGGAGCCGGATAAAGATGGTGTTAGTGTCTTCATGGAACTGCCAGCTTGGTAGTGTGAGCATTGAAATCGAAGCTGCCACAAGGTGTTGAGAAGATAGTGTAGCAGAAAATACATCAGGTGAACCATGGCCATCATGACTAAGGAAAAGTATAGCTGGCAGGTTGCCATGGGTAGAAATGATCACAGTGATATTAGGATACATGATATCCTGAGATGTAGGTAGTATGAGCATGTGAATGGATCGTGAAAAATGGCCAAAGGGTTGGATGTTAGGTGGGGCTGAAAAACAATTTGAGGAAGCAAACATCACCCGACGGAAGCGAATAGAACCAAGTGACAAAGGCTCCTGTCTAGAAAAAATATAGGAACTAAGGTCGCTTAAGTGAATGTGGAACAACACAAGGTGGGTGTGAAGAAGGTAGGAGCATCCAAAATGATTGAGATAAAGGTTTGTTCATCCTACACCATCAACAAAGGGAAATCCTAGCAAACAAGTGACAGGAAGGAAAATTTATGTACCTGTAGAATTATTTAGTATACATATATTATTTGTTTTTTTTTTTCTTAATATTTTAATCTCGATGATAGACCACCAGTAACCTGGTTTTCTCCCTATCACCACCTAGAAGCGTCAGGAACGCGGTTTTCACCTCTAAGACTTATTTAGCAGTTCATGCTTGCCAAAAACTAGTTTGCAAATCTTAACTCACCAACAACGCCTGAAGTTTTTCATTGTTGGATCTTTTACTACATTTTTTTAATTTTGAAAAGTACCTAAAAGGTACTGGGAGAGGCCACATAAACCTTGTCAAGCAGATGGAGTTCCTTAGGAAGATTCAATAAAAATTCTTCTCATGAGAGATGCCTCTTGTACAACTTCAGTCGGTGATCATTAAAAATTAAAGCCATGCGATCAGAATTCATAGTGCAAATATTGACTTCCCCATTGTCGTATACCATTTCAATTTCATAGGGCCTAAGCCACCGAGTGTTTAACTTTCCCTTAAAATCTTCAAAACAAGAGTCATACAAAATTGCCCAATCACCTAGTTGAAATGACCGTTGTCGAATGAAATGATCATGCCAAAGAGCATGTTGGTTCTGGACAATCTCTACATGAGTCCTTGTTGACAGGGTTCATCCAATGAGTGAATTTGTGCAATCCATTCTTTATGTGCATCAAACAAGTTCATGCCCAATTGGAGTGTGATGTGAAGAGTTTTTACCTCAAACTCAATAGGGAGAACAACCCTCTTACCATAGAAAAGCTCGTAAGGTGTCAAACCAGTGGTGATTTTCCATGTAGTACGATAGGCCAACATGGCTTCAGGAAGTCACACAACTCGGTCTTTCTTATGGAGAGAAATTGTCTTGGTAAGAATGTTCTCAAGTTCTTGGTTGGTGACTTCAACCTGGTTGTTGGCCTTGGGGTGGTAAGGTGAATACTTGCGATCTGTCGAATCTCATATTCACAAATCAAGGAAAACATGAGGTTAGATGTAAATTGTGGGCCTTGATCAGTAACAATCTCATGTGGAACACTGAACCAGGTAAAAATCTCATAATAGAGAAATTTAGCTACCTTGGTATCCCTAACATTCTTTAAAGCAACAACTTCAACCCTCTTGGTTACATAATCTGTCCACATAAGGATATATTCCTCGTTCTGAGAAGGTGGGTTGATAGGTTCAACAAAATCAAGCACCCATTTTTCAAAAGGCTCAATTGACAATGGAGGATGTAGAGACATTTCATTTGAGCGCACGGGGCAGCCCATACGTTGAAATTTATCACAATGTTAAACATAATGTTTACAATCCTTGTGAAGTGTTTGCCAATAGTAGTTGGTAGTTAAGATCTTTTGAGCAATCCTCTGAGCAACAAAATATCCTTCATAGGGTTTTGTGTGGCATGCATGAGTATGTCAAAGGCATCGTCCTCAAACACACATCGGTGCATGATATTGTTAAGGCCATGATGGAAGATCAATCCATTGATCCACGTATAATCACCACAGAGTCCGACCATCTTTCAATGTTCCCTTAGAGAGAAATGAGGTGGGAAATTTCTAGTAACCAAGTAGTTTTCTATGTTAGTGTACCACGGGATCTTTGCTCAAATAGAGCAAAGAGATGTTCAACTAGAAAGGTAGCATCAACTGGAATTGGCTCATCATCTTCCTGTTGTAACCTGGACAAAAATTCTACAACCACATTCTCACAACCAGGCTTATCAACTATAGAAATGTCAAATTTTTGAAGTAAAAGTAACCATCTAATAACTCTACCGATCACAACAGGTTTATTCATTAGAAACCAAACTGCAGAATGATCAATATGAATAAACACTTTATATTCAGTAATATAATGACAAAACTTTTTAATTGCATAAACAATAGCTAAAAACTCCTTTTCAGTTACCGTATAATTTACCTCAGCCCCTGTGAAATTCTTGTTGATTTAATAAATGGAGTAGAACATATTATCTACTTTCTATCCAAGGACCACTCCCATAGAAAAATCTAAGGCATAAGTGTGAATATAAAAAGGTAGTTCCCAGTTTGGACCTTTGAGTACTAGTGTGGTGACAAGCTTGTTATTAATGGTTTCAAAAGCTTCTTGACATTCTAGTGTCTAAGAGAAAATGAAATATTTTTCTAATACAACAAACAAGGGGGAGGAAATCTTACTAAAATTTTCGATGAACCTCCTATAGTACCCTACATGGCCTAGAAAAATACGCACGTCCTTTTGTCTAGTGGGTGTAGGAAAGTCCTGAATGATCTATATCTTTTTGCAGTCGACATGAATACCCTTAGAAGAATTGTAATGACCAAGTACTATCCCCTCTGTCATAAGCATATGGCACTTACATGACTTAATGATAAATTAGTGTCTATAAAATTTCTAAGTACCTTTTCTAAATTTATTTTAGCCTCTTCATAAGTATTACCATGGATAGTAAAATAGTCCATATACACCTCAACACAATCATTTATAAGATCCGAAAAAATGCTCAAAATTGCTCTTCAAAAATTGGTCAGGGCATTACATAAACCAAATGGAAAAACGTTATAGGAAAAAGTGCCCCAAGGACAAGTGAAAGTAGTCTTTTCATAGTCCTCAGGCACTATGTGAATCTGAATGTAGCCACTGAACCCATCCAGAAAAGAGAATAACTTCTTACCTGCAAGAGTGTCCAAAACTTGAGCGATAAATGGTAATGGAAAGTGATACTTTTAGTAGCTTTATTTAGTTCTCTATAATCAACACAAATTCTCCACTTACCATTTTTCTTGGGAATCACAACTAGATGAGAGACCCAATGACTATCTGAAATAGAATATATAAATCCAACGTTTAATAGGTTTTGTAACTCCTCTTTAACTATTTCATGCAAGACGGGGTTGAGTCATCACTATGGTTGCTTGACTGGATGACTACCTTCTTCAATATAAATATGGTGGGTTCAGGTGCTAGGATGAATGCCACACATATCTTGGTATTCCCACGAAAATGCATCTTTATTAGCTTTAAGCATGGCAATGAGATCTTGGATTTTATTAGTGGTTAATTGTGGATCAATATTAAGTGTGCGATTAGGAAAAATTTCCATAGATTTTGATTGTGCAAGTGAATTGATGGCTAGTACTTGGGAGGTGGATGGTATATTGCTAAAATTTCTAGAAGATAAAAATGAACTGTACAAAAAATTATGAGGTAGCAACTGATGCAATGTGAAAAAGTGTTGAATAGATCATGAGCTACCTACCAATGGAAAGTTTCCAAAATTACAAGGATTATTTATACCTAAATGGAGAACTATTCTTTCAAAAGATTCACTAGATCTGTGAACCCCAATCCTATATCTGCACAAACATGAGAAATAAACACAATATTAGATCGATATGCAAGTTAGAAGAAGGATTCCCCATGAAATTCATCTACAATGCTCAAAGATAGAAATTAAATGAAGAAACAAGACAAGAAACTAAATCAAATCATATTCAATCAATGCAAACACTTAATCCCATGGGGGAATTGGTTCCAATTATGTGTAGAAATTGGCCCTTTCCCAACTCCTTTGTAAGCTTGATGATTTGATGGAGATTGATCCACTTTGTTGATGAAGAACAAGATGATTTCTTGAAAAAACCTGCAATAACCTAGCTATGGTGATGACAAATGCTCAAGAAAATATGTGAAGTTGTTCTCAATGTGAAGATAGTGACTTTACTCTCAAATTGTCGATGAAATGAAGTATAGTAGACTTTCTTGGATTGTGGATGATCAATTCAATAGAGGAGGCCTCAATTTATAGATTTGAAGAATAGAAGATTGAAAGATTTGGATGAATGTGAGACAAAAGACCAACCAATGAGAGAAGGCCACTTGTCCACATGTGATTAGAGGAGGAATGAGCACATTTTGATGAGTGTGCCCATAAATGCTATTAGATTCAAATTTGAATTTGATGAAATGACATGTTTAGAGGTAAGAAAGATGGAGTTAATGTCACTTGGCTCAAGGCCAAGGACATGTAAGAGGTCTTAAATGCCTTGTTGGAAGTACCCATCCCTTTTGGAGGGATTTTTGAATTGGAAGAATATTCCACAAAAGATGCCCTTTTGAATGAAAATTGATGATTTAATAAATCAAATAAATTGATTTATTGTGAAAGTTGAAAACTCTAGAGGATTCAAGTGATTATGATTAAATTTAATCATGATTTGATCAATTTAAGTAGAAATTAGATGATTTGACAATTTTGACTTAGATTTTAGGATTTAAATAAATCAAAGTTGAGAGGAATAATGATTTTAAATTTAATTAAATAAAGATTGATTTATTTAATCAGAGAGGAATGATGTTAGATTCAATTAAATAAGATTTAATTTATTCAATTTAATAGGATAAATTTAGAGATTTAACTAAATAAAATGAACTATTTAATTAAATAGAGGCATAGTGTTAATTAAATTAGATTGATTAATTTAATTAATAGAAGAGAATGACTTAATAATTTTTATTTAATTAAGGTATGAAAGGTGATGACAAGCTAAGAAGATGATTCAGGAAAACAAAACGTTAGTAAGATCACGATCAGGTGTGTAGGATCAATCTTTATATTTTTCATGTCTACATTTTGCCCCTAGGTATGTGCAGGATCATCATGGAAAAAATAGGCCCTTAAGTGGCAATAAAAAGACAAAAAATCAGAGTTAGACAACTTGACGTAAAATTTTGAATACAATATCTATATTATTTCAAAAAAATGTAAAAATAGAATTTGTAGCAAATTGAATGTAGTTTATAAACTACTAGACCTTTATTTTATTTTTTTAAATCTATTTGGTGAAAATTTGAAATTTCAATGTAGTAGTATTTAAATTTCAGGGTAAAAATAAGAAGTAGGTGTCTGTCTGACCACCCTAACCACAATAAAATGATAATATTTTTTTATAAGCTTTTAGATATAAGTAGAGGACTCATGTCCCGATGTGATGCATATTTTTTTATAAAAAATTTCCAAGTAAATAATTAATTATGAATTTTTTATTACAACTTTTAAAAAATATAAAAGCTCGTCTATCTAACCACCTTAACTTGGTAAAAAATTCATGAAATTCATTTTTTTTTTTTTAATCCTATAGTATTCAAATCATATAATGTGACACATGTTTTGGATTCAAAAAAATGATACCATTTGAAAGTTATAGATTTTTTTCAATCAGCCTATCGATCAGGACTTTATTCATAATTCTAATCGAAAATGAACAATAATTATTTATTAAATTCAAAGTAAATCATAATTTATATTGGTGGAAAGTTGAGAATCTCCTCTAAAAACCCTTTTCATTTTATCAATTTTGGGTAAAAAAAAATTCGTCAACCACATGGGCCATCATATGGCTTACATATTGCCACTTTTTGCCCCATCATGATCCTGCACATACCCCCCTCTTTGAAGCAATGCACTTGTTGTGTTTCAAAGAATAAACTTTTGTGATCAAAATTCAAAAATATTCTCGATTTTTCGAATGTCCCACTACTACCCCAGCACGAAGGATTATGTTGGTATATTTCCCCCTTGAGAGATTGAATGAAAACGTTCGATTTTTCGATCGAAATCTCGATAAAATGCTAGAGGAGTGGTTCTATTGATCAGAGGATGAAAGATAATTCTTTAGAAAGATCAGATATTTAACATAGACACTTTTGATGATGTATAGACTGCCATGGACCATGGGTAGCCTCATGTATATTTTGATACAACACACCAAATTTAGATAGAAATTTTAGTAAAGATAGAAGAATAAGAAGAATAAGATGATGAAAGGAGGATCCATAAGCCGTTATCATCAGTGATGATGATGATGATGATTTTCTTATCAGGAGTTGGGATTTTAAAAGAGCCAATTACTTTATGTTTGATAACACACATAGGTATGATCCATCAAGGTATAAAGAACCAGGATGTCTTTGCACCTAGTGTGATGGAATTTGACTCGACAAACAGATAGGAGTATTCTTATTCACACCTGACATACAAAAACCTTGCTAGGATGCACCTAATAAAACAAGTATTCACCAAGTTATTTTACAAAAACATCCAACAAGCACATCAGATAAAAAAGATAATGATCATTGCCCAATTCCTTTCTCTCTAAACTTGTTTTGATTAGGCATCATTGAGAGGTGCTTGGAATGAGAGAAAAATAAGATGTCAAAATAGACCAAGAAAAAGTAAATAAACAAGCTAATTTTCTTCATACCACTAGCCAAGACTAAACTACAGTGATGTCTGATGTTGATGTCCATAGTGGGAAGGATGCATCCTAGGACATGTTGTGATTAGGTGATGATGAGATTTTTATTGGATGATAAGCTATTGATACTTTGAGTTGATCAGCTTGCTTACTAACCTAGACTTGAGACTTTTGATGATTTGGTGTTCAATTTAAAACTTGCTAGACTTGCTTCTGATTGAATTACCAAAGGATGGATGCGATGATGATTGATTTATTATGAGTGATGATTATTGCGGGTGAAAGCAAGATGAGATGGATGCACCATTTTTGGTTTTTTCACATATTTGGATGTTTTTGAAAACTTTGAGGCTATTTTTTGGGATTTTGAGATTTTTCAATGTTTTTGGTATTTTTGAGATTTTGACCAAGAGACTAACTTAAAGACTTATCCTAGGGGTCTCGGGAGTTGATCAATAGATTAGCCTTGCCTACGTTATACACATAGAGACCACATAGTTCAAATGACAATTGACTTGACTCAATGATGAGATAGATGGGAAAACGGATTGCCATTTCTATTGTGACATATCCCTAAAGGACTGACCTAAAATGTCTCAGGGGATGATCAAAGATCAACCTTGCCTACGTTCAAGCTCAAAGATGACGTAGTTCGGCTGGATGACTCTACTTTTGATTTTTTTTTACTTTTTGACTTGTTTTTGGATTTTGATATGATTTGGATGTTTTTGGATTTTTGCATGATTTTGATGATTTGGATATAGATATGTGATGATATCAGGCTCTATTTTGGGATTTTTTTGAAAACTAAGCTATGATTGATTGATCAAATTGATCGATTTGATGATGATAACATTGTTGAGGATACACAACAATGCAAGGATAGTGTTAAGCAACACGAGGATTTCAAAATTGGTGATGATAACATTGTTGAGGATACACAACAATGCAAGGATAGTGTTAAGCAACATGAGGATTTAGAAGGATATCCCAAGATAATGATGGGTTGGTTGGATTTGATTGATCATGATTTTGAAGCTTGATTTGGAACAAAATTATTTTGCTGATTTGATGTGGTGCTGACGTGCAAGTTAGATGCAACTGATATTGATTGTTTGGATTGATGTTCGATGAAAGATAAAGCTTGATAAGGAACATCTTCTTGTCAAAATATGCCACATGGGCTAGTGATTTGGCCTTTTGGCTCATAAATTCTTGACCAATTTGATTTAACATTTTCCAATGTTCGAATCACCACATGAGTTGGAGGATATAGATCAATATTTATTCCTGAAGCAATATGTACATATCTTCCCCCAATGTCTACCAATGTATGGGATTCTATGGGTGGATTCTTGGATTGGTATATGAATGGATAGATATGGTAAGCATGCAAAGGATGCCAAGGATTATCTCATGATAAGATAAGGTGTTCAAACAAAGGATGCTCATTCAGATAATGCTTTAAGGCTCAGATAATGTTGGGTAGGATAGGATCAATGAAAATGACCCATGTCAAGATGTTTACCATAAGCAAGTTTAAAGTGTGCACCAAACTTTGTCAAGATCAAGATAATTTGGACTATGGATGTAGATATATGAAAATGGATTGGATAAATGGTTCGTGGATGAATGGATTTATTATGGGTAAGATGGAGGGAATGTTGGCTTTATTATGGATATGATGAGATGCTTCCAACCGAACTAGCACTCGCAGATGCTTGATTCTACACATGATGCCTATTTTCCAGGTTTTCATCATGATACCTGCCCAAACTGCCACCAAAGTGGTTTTTACTAGAGGACAATTTTTCTCTTTATTATTTTCAATCCTTTTTCTAATTTTTTTTGGATTTTTATTTTTTGGATTTTTTTGGATTTTTTAATTTTATGATGAAAGATTTTAA
Organism: Sequoiadendron giganteum; assembly: GCA_007115665.2. Lineage (NCBI taxonomy): Eukaryota > Viridiplantae > Streptophyta > Pinopsida > Cupressales > Cupressaceae > Sequoiadendron > Sequoiadendron giganteum. Next base: position 617,589,079 of record CM021108.1, read on the forward strand.
GCTCATGTTGAACCACCTGGTACCATTGATATTAATGTTTTTTTCATAATGTGCCATCAATATCCTTTTTGAAGGATTTGTTTTGCTAAGATACGTGTACTTGAATGCAACTTTTGAGATTCTTGATTTGCTTTGTTGTTATTGGAGTTAACTTTGTCTTTGTGTGCACATCGTGATAGAGTGTCTTTTGAATCCTTATGATGAAGGTTCATTGCCAACACATGGTCAATGTGAGAATTGGATATAATGTGTGGAGGCATGGATGGTGGGGTGTTTTTAGGAATAAAAGATGGATTGGTTAATAGTTTGGAACCTTTGACTCTCCAAACTTGGGAAGATGAGCAATGATGGGTGGATATAGAAGTGTGCATGGAATTTGGACCAACTTCTTGATAGACTTTTTACATTAATTGAGAGGCCTTCTTTTTCCTTTTTGGACATCTTTTATGAATACTTTTCCCTTTTTTATTTTTCCCCATAGTTTCTTTGACTAATGGAGTTTCATAGGGATTATATTTCTTTGTATTTTTTGGTATCCATATTTATTTGATTTGTCCAATATGCTTCTTATCTTCTTTTTCTTTGATAATGTTCTTTGTGCTTTGATTCAAAACTTTCTTTTGATGTTGGTCCCAATTCGTGGATGGGGTGATGGGTGGATGAAAATTCACGATGTGGTTGGTTGTAGTATTGGCATTGGTTTCACCATAAGGATTCTTCATGCCCCCTATGTTGATGTTTACTTGAGACATAGTTGCCCATAGTATGGAAGTAGTACCTTCATGCTTTGATTCTGCTTGTTTTGAGATGTCCTATTGAGAAGGAATTCTCTAATAAATGACCACTGCAGATGACGTTATTTCAATTTGTTGCTTTGCTGACTCTGGAATATCCTATTTTGTTTGACCTATTTCCCTGAGTGGATAATGTTGGATATCTTCATGCATGATGTCCTCAATCTGAATTTGGAAAATATCTGATCCTGATGTTGACAACTCAGTTTGACTATAGGAATCAACAACCTACTCTTTTGTGTAATAATATCAGGAGTAAAGGAATCCTATTCTGAATGAAGATCATCTATGTGTCCATCCAAAAAAAGAATCTCATGGGTAGATGGAGGAGTATGTGTTATTTGGATTTGATCATCTTGTATAGATATGAGAGTGTACATTATATCATTGTAGTACCTCGGAGATGAAAATTCTTGATCTTGAATGATTTCATAATTCCTTTCGACATGCTTTGCATCAAGTTCTTGACATGGGTCAATTTCAAAGAATGGATTACTTATAAAGGGTTCTTGGATATCTTGATTAGGCATAGGAAGTTGCTCAAATTTCATGAGGTCAAAGGATGTCCATTTGTTTTGGAAAGGATCATTTCTAGGCCTTGGTGAAAGATGTTGATCATGCTTTGGAATAAATTCTTGAGATATGTCCTCTAACTCATTAGGTGATGTAGAGACATTTTCAACATGATCGTTGGTGGATGGATCTTGGATTATGTCAATAGGATCAAATAACATCAACACTCCTTGAAATAGATCTTTGTAGGAGGGGTCTTCATCATGACTAAAAAGTGGTTCTTGATGTATGTTGATTTGATCATTGGATGAGGTGGAAACATCTTCAAGGTGTTCATCTATGGATAGATCTTGATCATTGTTTTCAATAATTATGGTGGGAATATGTTGCAAGCTTTGTTGAGCTAGTAATGCTAGTGTTTGTTGTTGAACCAAAAATTCTTGTTGTTGGTCATTTTGTTGTTGGGCTTGTTGTTGGGTCACTTGCTATTGTACTTGATTGGTGCAAGAGCACCGAGATCTTGTAAATGCCTTCAAAAGGCTAGATTTTCAAATTTATAATGTTTAGGTCAAAGTGGTGTGTCAAGGCCATGAAAAGGCTAATTTGAATGAATTAAATTTATTTACTAAGTCCTTAGGTGGTCAGCTTATTAGATTATCAAAATATTGTTATAAGGTGGGAAAATCTATCAAAATGTAATTATGGAAAAAAGAGCATAAATCGAGAATATTAACAGGCATGTGGTAGTTTAGGAGGTTTTCACCAATGGAGAAGTTAAATAATCAGTTACTAATTTGGAAACATCTATAAAAAAATCATTGTAAGGTTCAGAGGAGGAGAACTTTGTATTATGGTAATCAATTTTGGAATAAAGCCCCTGTTTTCTAAGATTGCAACATTCTTTCTATTATTTTTCATCATTGTATTGATAGTTAGAAATATCAAAGCTAAATCATTATGTGTTCATATGTAGAAAGGAGTTACTTATCATTACCAATATTTGGGAGGTTAGTTTTTTTTTTTTGTACAAAATAATTAGAAAGCAATTTCATGTGTTCCAGGCAGTGAAATTTTCACAGTGGTTTGAGAGTCTATTAAGGCACTAATGGCCATTCCACCGATGTAACGTTAGATGGTTGGTGGAATGGAGTTTCTTTAATGTATTTTCAATTTTAAAAATGTATGTGAGTGTAGGGGTATCAAGAGTATGGGGATATAATGTTGTTTCAAAGCCAAATTCTAAGTTTTCCACTTAAGAATGGGGGCTATAGGCATGGTAATGAAGAATTAACACGTGCATGGGCTTGGTGATAATTTAAGAAGCCTTGGAAGACATATTAAGGCATGTTTCAAGTGGTGGTAGGAGTATTTAAGGTTTGCAAGTGTCTTATTCAATAAACCCCCACTGTTTTTGTGTTATTCGACCTACAAACAAGGGTTTAATAGACCAATATGTATTTAAGCCTTTCAACCCTTAAAAATGATGAAATCCTGAGTTTTGTGACATGGATAAAGACTGTTTTTGGTTACTTGGAGAAAAGGAGTTGGTTAGATAGGAGTCACTTTGTAAATTTAGTCTAATTCTGGGCTGCTAGCAGCAATTTGTCTATTGGTTCTCACACTTTTTCCATAACAAATGTATATTCTCTTTTGACATGTTGAATTACATCAAAATGGGTCTTTGGAATAGTATATGGTGTTTGGAGATTCAGTCTAAGTTTTTTAATATACCCGCTTTAAGGGTTTTGAAATGCTAGTAGGATATTGGAATCTACATGTGAGAAACTGTGTTTATGTTGAAACAGTGAAAAGATTGATTGAAATTGTCTTGGAATTGGTTCATTGATGTTATAAAATGTGTTTCTATACTTGGGAAGAAATAGAGAGAAGAATTTGTTATTTTGGCTATTTGAGCATATGTTTCCAATGTGTAAAAATTGGTGTTTGATTGCTAGAATCTCATGATCTAATGGTTGTGTATTAGATGTATTGAATGCTTTCAATTAAACCCTGATGAATGTTGTGTTCTGGAATGCTTGATGATATTTAAAGGCGAGATTACATTGGTTTGTTGTTATTGAGGGATAAGGTGCATAGATGGGCAGATTTAATGCATGATGAAAAGAATGGATTGAGTTTTCTGATTTGATAATTGCTTGTTTCACTCTAAATAGTGTGGATAAAAGTAATGGTAGTTATTTTTAGATCTTGGAAGTAAGATAGAGTGAATTTTTCCTTTTTCCTAAATTGGATCAAGCTGACAAGAGTGGTGAGTTGGATGAATAGTGTAAGTATATATTGATTCACAATTTCTAATAGAGTCATTGAATCGGTACAATAAATTGGTTGTTGAATAAGTTGTGTTTAAGTTTGATGATGATGGGGTATGAAGTTTTGGAGAAATGGATGATTCCTTGTTTTGTGGATTGATTAAAGAATTTGATGAATTTTGTTGAGATGATATTTGGATTTTAGTGAAAGATAAATGAAATGTTGAAGTTTGTATATTTGATCTTCTCCTGATTCTATTTGGGATTGAAATACCTTGAAGAAATGATGGTGTTGAGGAGTTTGGTTATGATCCTCTGCATCATTGATAATCTTGCAAGGCTTGTTGATATGCTTCTTGTTGGGATACTTGTAATTTTACTTCGTAATGTGCTTGTGGTTGCACTTGTTGGGCTTGATATTGGGCTCAAGCTTGAGCATGCGCTTGTTGGATTACTTGTTTGATTTGAGTAGCTTGTGCAACTTGTACAACTTGAGCAGCTTGTATGGCTTGTTGTTGTAGTAAAGCTTGGGCTTGGGTAGCCTGTTGTACATGTTGTGCTGCTAATTCTGCTTGTTGATTTTGGAGCACCTTTTGATAGGCAACTTATCGAGCAACTTGCAACGTGATGCTGAATGAAATTGCCATGTTTTTTTTTGGTGGTGGTGGCGGTGGATTGGGAATGGTGTTAATTATTGTGATGAGAAGAATTATCACATTGATTGTCAGGGTTTGACTGGTGGATGGTGTGATTGTGATGCTTTGAATGATGTTTTGACATGGAGATATGGGTGGGATTGGAGGCATGATCCCAAGAGGTCTTTCCACAATTGTGCTTATGTCATAGTAAGAAGGGAGTTTAGCCCCTTCTTTTTCCAACTCAAATATGTATTGAGAGGGATATAACTTCATCATAGCATTGACAATTCGATGATTTTTGGGATTTTGCACGATTGCTAGGATTTCATCTTGTCTCATCCCTAAGACATTGTTGGTGATGTCCTCTACTTTACCCTCCTCTTGAGGATTTTGTGATGGTAGCAAGAATTTGCTTGGGGGATTTCTTAATCTGATAGGATTCATTTCAGGGGCAGTTTGACTTCGATCACTTGAAGTTGATGTTTCCTTGGTGACTTCCATATTCTTCTTGTGTTGTGATCTTGTTTGCACCATAAAATAGAGATCGATTGATCTAATCTTAGGTACAAAAAGAGAAGAACTAGGATAATTAAGGATCAAAGTGATGATGAAAATGAAAGATGGATGATATGGATGATAAAAAATCTTGAAGAACTTTGAGGGGGATGCTAAACTTTAGGGCTTGATTTGATTTGATTTTAATTGATTTGGATATTGAACTTGTAGACTCTAGGAAGTTGTGTTATCCTAAGGTAAACTCATACACAAGAGGATAATTTGACTAAGTGTAATAAGTCAAACAAGATGATTTTGGATAATGAACTCCTAGACCTCAAGATGTTGGATTTTATCAAGAGGTAAAATTGTTCACAAGGATTGATAATTTGATCAAATATCTGAGGAAGGATTCATCCACACATATCTAACCAAACAAGATGATTTTGATTTTACCTAAAATTTTAGCATAAATGATGCTTTCAAAGTTCCCAAGAGTTTTTTGGTGAGATTATTTTTTATTTTGACTGGTTGAGAGATGGGTGAAAGTGATGATTTTGATCCTAGACTTGACTTAGATAAAAATCCTTCTTACAAGAGCTCAGTTTTGAAGAACATGCCATACTTCCTATGTGAGAAAAAAAAACCTTTGAAAGAGATTAGGATTATGTTGGTAATAAAACTCATACAAGTTAGGGTTGTTCCTTGAATCTTTCTTGTAGAAGCTGTAAACCAACCTTTCTCTTACCTCATGAAGCCTTGAAAGACACTCTTCACGGGCTTTTGGACTAATATTTTTGAACCTTGGTTTCCGGATTTTGATTTTGCAAGAAATCATTTGAGAGAATACATGTGTGTGGTCCAATTGCTCTTTATTTTGCTTAATGAGTTATTTTTACCACAAACAATTTCTCGATTAAAATTTCAAACTAAATGTCTATGTCTCAATTCCTTTTCATTCCATAAGGTCCCTTATGTGAAAATTGAGGTTTCAAGAGCATAGTTTCCTAGGTTGACTTTAGGGAGAGAAAATTATGATTGAACCCAAATAATTAGAAGCCTCTAGGGATGAAATCCCTAGGGCAAGCAAGAGCACTTGAATTCGTTAAAGGTATTTGCTTCCTCCAAAGGGTTTGAAATCTTGAAGATCTTGTGAATGTTTTTTTCAAATGTTTTAAGACCCAAGCAAGGTGTTTTTGATTCCAAGAACATGTACAATCCTAGGATGAAGGCACAATATTTGTTGGGTTCCCACTTGGATAAATCCAGTTGCACATATTTAGTGTGAATGATTAGATGCTTGACCACACAGGCTCCCCCTTTCAATGCACTCTCTTCTCGGGTCAGCCAAGCATCATACCCATAAATATCCCATGGCATACTTTTCATCTCTACAATAAAACCGCATGTATTAAATACATGGGCCAACTTCAAAGGACATGACCTTTTGCACCAAAAAATAGTTAAGGATTTTGGCCTTTGCTAAACAAGGGTTTTAATGCGGGCATTTTGTTCATGGGGGAATATCCATATAGCGAGATACCATTGTTTCCTCCAGAATCCACACTTATATATCGATTGGAAGTCGCTTGTCCTTAGTGTATTCCTGGTTGGGGCATTCCCCAGGGTGATTAATTTTTCCCACCAAGCAAGCCCTCTAAGATAAAGAAAGAAGAAGTGAGTAAGCATATCCCATAGTTCGATCAACCTTTGTTGAAAAATAAGGGGAGAACACTCGCAATATGCCCTACTCATTCTCGCAAGGTTTGTTCAATTTTTAATCCCAAATGAAATGTGGAGGCAATCACTTACACAACTTAAGATCATCAAAATGAATTTTGATTCTCAAGATCGCTATAAAGCAAGAGAGAAGTGCATACGTCCTTTTAATCATATTACTTTGGGTAAGTAATTAAAAAACAAAGAAGCACTTGTTCATTTTAAGTCCACAAAGCAATGATTTGATTCTTTTTAGTGCACCAAAATGAAGTATGGAATTTGCTTTGTTCAATTGTTAATCCTCAAACCAAATCTAGTGATTTTGTCTTAAGTTATTTCTAACCCTTTGTTGCAAAATTGAAAGCTTTTGTAGTGTTCTTTTTAGAGCCCAAAAGAAATTTTAGTGAACCTAAAAGCATGAAGGTAATCAAATCCTTAGAAGAGTGATTATAAGTTCTCCTAAAGTGTTTAAAAACACTTAATAAAATAAGATAATAAAATCATAAAGAACCCTTGGACTTCATTTTCCTTCCTTCAGTTTTGTTCAAGAAACTTCTTTTTTTGGCAGATTTCAACAATTGCCAGATTTTGCCATTTTTGGTAATTTTGCATGCATGACTAAATGAGAGTCCTATTTTTTCCCAAAATCCTCTTAAAACTAAGATATGATGAATTTCCAACTAACATCCTAAATTTTAAACATGAGTTTCGAGTTATTAACAAAAATGACTTAAAAATCTAGATAAAAACACTAAATTGTCATTTTGAGGGCCAGGATGAAAGTTTCAAGCCCCAAAAATGTGCCAAAATGGCCACTAACCGACTCAACGATGGTTGTGAATCCACATGCCACCTCATAACAAAATTGCCTTTAAAATTTCTGCCAAAACCCACATCTAAGTCAAAAGTTATGACCTTTGGAAGTCTTTGAATCACAAAAACTAGTCAATACTATTAAAACAGAGACTAAAATAATAGTTAGAAGTCAAAATAACCAGAATGGAAAAAAAACCATGTCAAAATGACCAAAATTTTTCCTTTTAACCAACTATAGCAGCGCAATCTATGGGTGCGACACTGTTTGGAAAGGTCAATGGTGCAATATAGCATTGCTAGTGACTGAGAGCGGCACTCTGTAGTAAAACAAAGACTGTGATTGCGGCTCTATTTGACCAGTGATGGAGTTTGGATTTTAGAACTTTTGCAGCGCACTTTAAAATTTGAATTCTATGGGCAAGAAGAGCTCAGCGATGAAGTTTGGAATTTGGAGCGGTGCAATATAGCACCGCTAGACTGGTAGTGGTGCCCTTTGGTGCAGCTTGACAATCAATGGCTGAGTTTTCTGGAACCTGCAAAAAAATCACAAAAAAGCACATAATTTTCTAAAAAAACGTGATTAGAACTTGAGATTTTCCCTCCTTCTAGTGCCAAAATGTGAACACCAATCCTATACCTGCACAAACATGAGAAAAAAACACAATATTAGATCCATATGCAAGTTAGAAGAAGGATTCCCCATGAAATTCATCTACAATGCTCAAAGATAGAAATGAAATGAAGAAACAAGACAAGAAACTAAATCAAATCCTATTAAAGCAATGCAAACACTTAATCCCATAGGGGAATTGGTGTCAATTATGTGTAGAAATTGTCCCTTTCCCAACTCTTTCGTAAGCTTGATGATTTGATGGAGATTGATCCACTTTGTTGATGAAGAACAAGATGATTTCTTGACAAAACCTGCAATAACCTAGCTATAGTGATGAAAAATTCTCAAGAAAATATGTGAAGTTGTTGTCAATGTGAAGATAATGACTTTACTCTCAAATTGTGGATGAAATGAAGTATAGTAGACTTGCTTGGATTGTGGATGATCAATTCAATAGAGGAGGCCTCTATTTATAGATTTGAAGAATGGAAGATTGAAGGATTTGGATGAATGTGGCACAAAAGACCAACTAATGAGAGAAGGCCACTTGTCCACATGTAATTGGAGGAGGAATGAGCACATTTTGATGAGTGTGGGACCATAAAGGCTATTAGATTCAAATTTGAATTTGATGAAATGACATGTTTAGAGGGAAGAAAGATGGAGTTAATGTCACTTGGCTCAAGGCCAAGGACATGTAAGAGGTCTTAAATGCCTTGTTGGAAGTACCCATCCCTTTTGAAGGGATTTTTGAATTGGAATAATTTTCCACAAAAGATGCCCTTTTGAATTGAAATTGATGATTTAATAAATCAAATAAATTGATTTATTGTGCAAGTTGCAAAATCTAGAGGATTGAAGTGATTATGATTAAATTTAATCATGATTTGATCAATTTAAGTAGAAATTAGATGATTTGACAATTTTGACTTAGATTTTAGGATTTAAATAAATCAAAGTTGAGAGGAATAATGATTTTAAATTTAATTAAATAAAGATTGATTTATTTAATCAAAGGGGGATGATGTTAGATTAAATTAAATAAGGTTTAATTTATTAAATTTAATAGGATGACTTTAGAGATTTAATTAAATAAAATGAACTATTTAATTAAATAGAGACATAGTGTTAATTAAATCATATTGATTAATTTAATTAACAAGAGAGAATGACTTAATAATGATTTATTTAATTAAGGGATGAAAGATGATGACAAGCTCAGAAGATTCAGGACAAAACAACGTTAGTATGATCAGGATTAGGTGTGTGGGATCAATCTGTATATTTTTCATGTCTACAAGATGCATATCTATTCTAAAGAAAATTAGAAAGAATATTATCCTCGTGTTGGCTAACAGACTAGGCACATTGAGATATGACAATTCTATGCCCGAAATGTGCCAGAATTAACCAAACAACTCTAAACATCAACCTTTAAACAAAGATAAATATCCTTTGAATTTTGTCGAGGTACAACACCCTCACAAGATTTTGAATGAATTAAAATTCTTAAAATTAAATATCGTGTATGATTGTAACCAGAAAGCAAAAAGCATGTACCCAATATATAAAAAAATCCTAAATATCAGGTGTGAGACTCGACAAGTAAGAAGTATCTACACAAAGACCAATTTCAGTTAAACCATTCAAGACTAGAAATATACAACCAATACCATCTAAGAAATGAAATTAACTATGAATAAAACTCTATCACTTACTTAAAGATAAGATATTACATTAAGATATTCTCAAACATGAAGATTCAAGAACTCATATTAACTTCAAAAATTGAAAGCATAAAGACAACCAGTAATTTCACTCACAAAAAAATGTCGTATTGAGTAGTTTCAAAGTGTCTAGAGAGAGACCATCTGAAAATAGATAAAAATAAATAGGCAGATGAGTAATTCCCTCTTTTTCATGTCCATAGCTAATCAAAAATGAAAATGAAAATAAATAAAGAAAGAAAGTTGAGGCATGATGATGACATCACTTTTTTCCCACCTTCCGAGTTCACCAAGGGTTTATTTCACCAGGCCTGGAAAGCTTTGAGGATGTGCAACAAGTCTTTATGTTGATGAATAGTCACATTTGTCATCCTCAACTTCTATGCCAAATGATTGTCTTTAACTATCTCCATGTGATGTTCACAAACCTGTATGAGATTGATTGCTTGGGATGGAACCAGATGTAACTCGCTAAGTTTTTGTAGGTTCTCAAGATTGAGTGAAGGTGAATCAAGCATTACCTTAACCATTTTCTTGAAACACTCTATCAGACCCTTGGTGTCTATATCATTCCTAACTTCACCTTTATCCTAGAGTAACTCAAGAGCCACCAAGGTGCCCAGTGCTTCTTCTAAAATAATGGTACACTCATCAATGATTTCCTTAAGCTTTTGTACACTTTTCTTATCAATATGCAATTTCCATCCCACTCCTTTATTCCATGACAAGTAACGAGTGTCAAAAACATTTGGTATAACCTACTCTGTAGCCAACTTCTCCATATCTAAACTTAACATTAGTTTCAATTTAGTTTGATAATTATTTCACAACCTCTCTTCTTTTTCAATTGTAGTAAAATCCTCCCCCAAAGTGGTCTTCAAGGCATTTGTTTCTTGGAAGAATTTTATGGATTCAAAAATGACAAATCTTCCCTTCTTAATATTAGAATCACTCCAATCATCAACAACCTTACTTAGGGTTTGGAAACTTTTAATCTTAATCGTGCAACCTCTTTTCCTACCATGGTTAGAGACTCTACAGAGGAATCAACCTAAGATATGGGTTGAGTAAAAAGATCAAAGATAGACCTTAGACATTTAGTCAAGTATTTGACTTGGGATTTTAATTCATTTTTACTTTCTTTATCCTTTTTTGATCTTTCAACCATTCTAGCCGTGAACACCTGAAGAATTTGAACATCTCCATCTCTAGTAGGAGGACCAAGGCCAACTTTGTTTACTTAAAAATCACTTGCTACTACCTGAGCAACATCCCTTTTCACCAAAGGGTGCACAATCTCTATTTGGAGGCTTCTTGATTCTGCATCATCTATCATCCTGGTAGTAGTCTTTAAATTTTTTAATTTTGGAGTTGAAGTTCTCTGTAACAATTGGCCTACTGTGTCTTGCTTAGGTAGACTAGGTTGTATATCCTTCCTTTTATTTGACAAATAATCTTCCAACTAGGCTAGGCTCACCGAGACCTTGGTTGTCTTAAAACCTTGAGATTTAAATAAAGTCCTTATAACTGGAGGAGTGTTCTCTGTAGATGCAACTGCTTGAGGATTTTGGGATGTACCTAATTCATTGATGGGTGATTCATCTTGAGAGAGAGGAGTTGATATTTAGGGTTTCCAAACCTTCTTCTTCTTCATCTTCTTCATTGTCCTTTTCTAGAATAAGTAGGTTTAATATATCTTCCCCATAAGTTTGTGAAAACATATTCTTGTCTGATGGATCCTCACCACCATCCCCTTGAGCACCTAATGGTAAAAACTAAGAAACATTACCAATTGATTTCCTACTTATAGAAGCTTGAGAAGTGACCTCAATGGGTTGTGAATCTTTAGACATGGTGTGAGGACGATATTTTTCAGTTCTTTTCTTGGTCACCCACTCTTGTGTTCTATTCAAAACATTTATAGTCTTTGCCTCAATAGTCTCTTTCTCTCTACTGCTCTAGTCCATGGTAGGGATAGGTCAGTTTTTTATTAATTCCATATACACTGAGTCTACCATGTCAGACCCATCTTCCAAAATTCCCTACAAATCCCACTTCAAATCATAAATTATTATCTATTCCACTTACAACCTCATCCACCTTCTTTTCCTGACTTCATATTCATCAAAACAATCAGCCTAATAATCTTCAAGGCTAGGTTGGCGATAGAAATTAGGGATTAATTTTAGATTATTCTTAATATAATATTTTGAATCAAAAGGAAATCGCTCCTCATATGAAAGTGGATTATACTTAGATAGTTTCTTTTCAATATTTAGGGAATCAGACATTGATTGAAAATAGTAAGAACTAAAACCAAAAGGAAAGTGAACTATTAATCTTTTCCTACCCTGACACAGCCTGTTTACATCAGCCAACTACTTGCTTACTTCAATGAGGACCCATTTTTCTTCAGGATATTTAGGTAATTTGATCGAAAATCCTGCGTATCCACCAATGCTAATTTAGGAGAATATTTGAAATTGAATGAAATGGCTGCCATAGAAATTCACAAATTGCATTATAGGACATCCCTGTAATTCTCTGACCATTCTCATAGTGAAGGTATCAACCACTCTCCCAAAATGCTGAAAGATCTTATGAAGCTCAAGCTTGTCAAAATAATCATAAATAGGCACTTTCTCTAGAGGTAAATCACTTGGTCTCAATCCAAGCCAAGGTCTAGTGTTGGTGATGGCATATATCAAATATGAGGACATGTAGAAAAAAAAGTTGAGGGTGAATAATTTCATCACTTCATGAAGGTGATCACTAAATCTATGCCCAATCCAATAATTTCTCTCCGCATAACATAATTTGGATGAAGAAATACATCCATTATTCAAACCATGAACATCTTCATTTCCCCTTAACCTATGTAATAGCATCATAATATCGACAAATTCCTCTACAAAATTCATTTTGTGCAACTTTCGAGGAAAATGAGATTTACCCCTCTTGGGCTTGCCCAACCAATTCTTTGTTATTTCATTCTTGTAAACCACTTTCTTTGTAGAGAATTCAATTAGATAATTTTTCATGTTCATTGGTGAATACTCATCCTTTTTTGGGATCCTCAGGCAAGACACCAAGGTAGACCTCTAGACTTTTAGAACTAGTCGATCATCTTTTTTCCTAACCTCTCGTGTCTGTGAATTATAATGCCTAATGCATTCTAAAATGAGTTTCAAGCATTGCATAGCTAAAGGAAATGTGACAACTTCAACTAACCCGCTATATATCACTCATTCAATGATGGGAGGTGGGTTGGGTTTATTGAATTTACTTTGTAATTCATCCAAACTCACAGGCCCTAGAAGGGTATCACCAATTTCTAGCCCCTCATAAGTTAGCTCGGACACATATTCATAGCCAAAATATTTAACCCTCACCATGGATGAGATTTTATAGGTCAAACAATAGATGTACCCTTCTAAAATGAAGACATAAATAATCCAGGAAATCAAACTGAAATAGGTGAATACTCTAAATACCTCAATGGAAAATCTTGGAGCTGAAATTTTGCACCTTGTTCAGCTCATCCTTGAAGAATTCATCACAATGATAGTTTTTTTCCATCACTTTAAACCTTCTTAAAATTTCATGGGAAAAAATGGAATTAGATGAGAATTTAATGACTTAATTTCCCCCATGACACGTGGTAGTTGTCACCTCACCATTTTCAACATAACTATCTTGAAAATCTTGAAAATAAACATCTATAAGCAGTCAAGTGGGTGTTGATGATGTTTTCTCCACAGCAACAACTTAGACAAAATATAGTATTCTATCTCTCTTGAAAGGTAAATCTCTATGGAAAGAGATAACCCCAAGGTCTCTAATGTCAGGTCTTGACAATGCAGTGAAACAACTCAGTGATAAATGTGAAAATGTTGGTAATCACAAAGGGACCTTACTATGAGCAGAGCTGGATTTCAAACTTATCAGATATAAACAATAAATTGATACTTTCAAACTTGATGCAAATCAGATAACAAAGAAACAACAAAAGATGAAGGTTTCAGAGATAATTCTAAGACTACTTCTAACCCTAGGATTCGATAATGCTTAAAGGTAAATGTTCAAAATGGACTGATCTCTAATAAACTAATTTCCATTTAACCTAGATGAATCTGCAATGTCACAGAAATAGTGCATTCTTTTGAGGTATTTAAGATTTTCAAATCACAAACATTCATTCAAACAATCCTATTGCAATTGATACGAACAAACCTTTATAACTGAACTAAGCAAAATGTAAGTCCAGGCTAACTTAGCAAAATAGCTAACAATCAGCTAACTACAAAAAGTATGGACTAGAGATCACTGCAAACACTTCGAACATGAAACCCTAAGTATCACCAAACAACTTAACTATGAATTCATAAGCAATTGTAAAGATAGAAGAACAAGAATCATGCTAGATGAACTCCACAAGATAGATACCAAGCACAATATCTTCCTTATATTGAATCACCCAAAGTAGCAAAAATTTTGGTTTTCTGTTACAATATTTGCTTGCCAATAAACCCTAATTCGCTCTAATATCGGACTCTATCTCTATCCTTAAAATTATATTCTCTACTCTCTATAATCTCCTATCTATATTCAAATGAGGCAACATGCCTGTTTATATAGAAAATCCATAAGATAGGTCAGCCCAAACTATAATTTAACAATAAAACATGGCCTATAGGAGGTCGGCCCCAAAGAATAATTCGAACATATGAAATGTGCCCAATGGCACCAACTTCATCCAAAACCACCAAGATATCAAAAGGTCGGCCCAACACATGTGAGCTAATGGGAAGCACAAATACCAATGTAACTCTATATAATCACTCCCCATCCTTGTCCTTAGCTTTATCTTCTTCACCATGTATGGCCAACAGGACCTCATCCAACTCAGCAACAGGTGGCACAAGCAAAACCCTAATCTTTCTCTCAATAGTCTTGATTTCTTCTCTTGCTTGTCCAACTGTACCATCCCAATCAGCCTTGTTGGTCAAATACCTGTCAATGACTGCAATATAAGTTGCAGCATCATCCAATTGATGTCCAGTAACTGGTCCTTCACTAACTGGAGAATAAACATCCCTCCACCACTATCTAAGTTGCTCCAAGCCAAGATGCTTTGGAGCAAACTTATTCCTTCCAGTCATAACCTTGAAGAAGAAATACATTTGTCATACACACTAGTCAGAGCATCCTCAATCTATTTTGCCTGCTTATTGATCTTCTTCAAGGCCCTCTACCTCATTAGCAGGATTTCAAACCATTCCCAAGGTTCAGAAACCCTTGGAAGAGGAAGAATCACACATCTTACCAATTTTTCCTCGGTGAATCCCATAATTGTTCTAACCTTCTATAGCAGGAGATCAGTATCCTCCTTATCTTAAGCTAACATAGTCTTCAACAATGTTACTGACCTCGTAGCATCTCCTGCAGTAGATAGAATGCCCCTAATGGCATCATCCCCTTTGGTTTGGACACCTTGCAACCAAGTGACTATAGCATGTGAGGTGCCCTTCATTTTTTCTAACTCAGAGATTGTCTCCTGGGGAAGGAATCCTACAGCAGAAGAGGAAGAACCAATAGCCTGCAAAGGTTTCATCAACTCCTGCAAGTATCTTTTCAGTTTTTCATTCTCTTTCTCTAATTCATGCCTAGTTTATACTGCCTTCTTTAGTCTCCCCACAATCACTACACTGGAGCCCTCATACTCTTCAATATCTTGCTCCATGGTAGCATGCCCCAAATCAACAGTCTGGACATTATAATCTTGGGTAGTCACATTGTCCCTATCTTTGTTTGGAGTAGGGGTAGCAATATGGGCCACTCTATTACTTGATCCATCTCTTTCAATTCAGGATACAACCCTTGCTTTATTTTTAGTTTTCTCTTTCTCCACATTGGCCATAAGGACATCCCAATTAGGAGGAGCATCCTCAATTATCACCATTTTTCTCTTCAAACCCTTCTCAAGCCAATCCAGAATAATGGAACCAGCAGGTGTTGTGTCTTGTTTATTCTGCTCCCTCTCTTGTTGATCAACAGTTGCATCCTTTTCAACACTCGGACTTTTAGGAACATCCATAGCTAGATTCCCCTCCTATTGCAACTGCTCTTCCATGACTACCTGCACTGGTGAAGGAGCCCTAGCTCGTATTTCTTTCTCTTGAGGAGACTTGTTCACTTGCTCCTCCGCAGGAAAATCTCCATATGCTACCAAGGGAGACTGCAATACATTATCAATTTCTACCTCTGCCCTAAAGAGATCTCCTTCTTGAAATACCTCTTCATGCAAACCCTTAAGACTTTCATCTTCCTTTGGTTCTTCCTTACTCTTTTCAACTTCTTTCTTAGAGGCGTGTTTCCTCTTCTTAGCAACAGGTTTTCTTTGTTTGCCTACCTCTGCATCCTTCTCAGGTTGGACTTCCCTTACCTGAATTCTGAAAGGAGAATCCACCTTTCCTTTGCCCTTTTTTTCTGGCTCAAACGACCCTTCGGAAGCAGAATGAGACTCCAAGTCTCCCATTAAATCGTAGGTGCATGGAACACCCTCACTTTCCAGCTCTAGCAGTTTGTGTTTCAACCACATCTTAGTATATTTGATCACTGGGGCCATGATCTGATCCAAATCATTCTTTTCTTCCTCTAGCCAGTCAACTTCTCCAACTGGTTTATCTTTCACTGCCTCGTAAACATGACCCTGGATCACATTTCCATCCTCCTCTACCTGATCTAGAATAACCCTCACATCATACAACCTTACCAAATCAACTGGTAGCCTAGAAAATCTCTTCTTCCTTACCTCAAACTCATCAGCGAGGTTAACCCAATAGTCTTCAATGTGAGCCTTGTGGCTACATTCCTTGCTGGCCTTATTTTGAGCTTCACCAGTGATGTCAAATCTTGTCCTCTTAGTGTGGAAGGGAAGACCAAGAGTACCCATTTCTTGTTCAATAACATGGGAAGACTGAATTGAGGGATAGACTTCTCCCATTCCAATTTTCAGAGGGAAATCATTCCCAAAACCTATCTTATGCATTTCTCCCTTCAAAATATTATCAAAGTCATAGATTTTCCTAACGAGTTCCAGCAAAATAATGTGGTCCGTAGGATACCTTGGCAATCTGTAGGGAGCCCTCTAAAAACCATCAATTTTGATATATGAGAAGGTTGGGAACTGGATAAACCATGCTCCAAACCTCCTTATCAATTCTTTTTCCTTGTCCGAGATTCTTATATGCTCTGCACGTTGGAGCAGTCTAGTGATGTACATTGTGAAGGCATTATTCAATCTCCTATAGCTCCCACTAGTTAGGTGCAACTGTGGATACACTTCATAAATAGCATCATGCCCAAAGATACCCCTAGTGCTCAATCCCTTATATGGATGAAGCCTTGCCAATGAATACACTAGGTAAGAAGTCATAGTAAAAGTCTTGGTTTGCAAGACACTGCATAACTGCTCATGAATCACAACACTGATGGAACCTACCCAGTGATAATCAAATCCTTGCTCCATTCTAGCAATCACATTGAACATCTAGGTCTCGAAGACACCTACACTCCTCAATCCTACCAACCTGCTGAGGAGGGTGATAACATTGTAATACTCTCTTTTGAACTTTAGCCTAAATAGTTACTTAGGCAACTTAGAGAAATGGGATTTAGGCTTCTCTAGCCAAGAGTTAATCACCTATTGGGACTTACTATGTTTTCCTCATAATAATTCTTAGCCCCATCCTTGTCAAAGGCTACCACATGAGATCTGTAAGCATGTCAAAGATTGCAGCAATAGACACCGAACTAAATCTTGCAAGAATCCTACCCTGAGGGCCAATAATCCTCTGTGTACCCCTATCATAATTCCTGGCACACTCTAGCACTATCTCATAGCACTGGACCATAGAAGGAAAACTTGCCGCATGAGCCAATCAAGAATCCACCATTCTTTTTGCCAACATAGGAGGGTTTGGTGCCAACATTTCAGCCTTGAATTCCTCATAGTCCCACATACCTACGTTTGTGTCTGTGATTCCTGACCAAATTGAGGTCAGCCTACTCTCAGGAATTTTGCTCCTCATATCCAACTTCACCCTCTCTGCATCAGTAATGGTAGAAGTCTCTGCAGTTGGATCCATTACCTTTCCCTTTCCTCGTCCTGCAACATTCTATCCCGATCCTGCCTACAAACACATAAAAGTAATATATAATCAGATCCATAAGAAGCAATAAGTGCAGAAAGTCATTATCTCAAAGTTCAGGATTTAGCCCCCCTCGTAGATTCTGCACTGGGACGGATTTTCAAGAAAATCTGGACCAGGCAGATTTCAGTGAACCAAACATACAAAATCCCATAATACCATTCAAAATCACTAATTAACCAAGGGAAAGCATTATAAACACTTAGCATAAGCTCCTTAAATCACTCAAATAGTTTACCAGTAAACGAAACATCCCTAACCATCAAATTGAACATTCCCCAGAGAAACCCGGAAGAATCTGCCAGAGACGGATTTTGGTGAAATCTACCACAGTTATAAATAATCCGTGGAAAATGAAGAGACACAAACAGTTCGGGAAAATCCGGATGGAACGAATTTTGGCAAAACCAAATGAAATCCAGAATAAAGTGACAAAAGAGGAAGAGATAGAAAAGTCGAGAAAATCTAGGGAACGTGGAATTCTGTGAGGACCTCGAAAACCCGAACCTGTCTCTATCATAACTACTTTCATCAAAACAATTCAAATCATTCCGGACCTAGGCCAGGACTTTGAAACCAACCCAACCTAAGAATCTAATGAATTAAATCATGAACCAAGGACACCCTTCTCAGCAATGGAGGAGGAATGGCCATGCCCTAGGTTGGGGACCCCAAATATCCGCCATGAAAGCACAGACAACTTGCTCATACACCAAAATGGAAAGTTTCAAACATAAACATTCTATCAACAAAAAATGAACTGGTGTACCAATGAAAACCCAAAAATGCTCAATGAGGACGCACACCAAGAAGAACCAGGAAAGCATGAAAACCTCCAATGCAAAATGAAGAAAAGCAATTGAAATCAATAGAGAATAGGGTGCATATACATACCATGGAAGCACAAATGTTATGATGAATGAAACCGATAAATAGCCACTTGATGCAAACTAGATACAACCCATGCACTTCAAATGCGAACACAGAGTTCAAATGGCTTCGAAGATCCAGATATCCAACAAAACACCAAGAACCTCAATACACAAGCCCAAATGATAGCTAATGCACATACTCAAATGATCAATTACCTCTCAACGGATCGATATATCAAAGCCCCAAGACCCTCGTACAAACGCCATTAATGTGTTCGACAAGACAACCACAACCACAAAGAACTTCGGGAATTCAATGAGGAAATAGATTTCGGGAAAATCTAGATCATACAGATTTTCCCAAAAATAGGGCAAAAGATAGCAATTTTGGACACCAGGAGGAAATCGGGAAAATCTGGCCTAGGCGAATTTTCCCGAAAACAAGGCAAAACCCGAGAAAAAGTCAAAACCTCTAGATTTTCAATAGATTTCCAAAAATTTCCACTTCAAATGGCAAGATGGACATTAAAGCACAAACCCAAGCAAGCAAAAAAAAAACCCCAAAAAAGAAGGGCCAAAACACCAAAAAAAACAAAGAAAGAGTGTCCCCACTTTCAGTGGGGCGTGTGTGCAAAAACTGCACAACAGTGGGGAGTTCGATGAACTACACAAAAGTGTGTCTGAGTTCAAATAACATCTCAAGATGCCACCTAAATAATGACCATCATGTAGGATAGAAAGGGAAGTTCAATAAATAACACAAAACACCGCTCGAGTAGAGAACACGAAAAAATGATATAAACGAGTTTAGGCGGCTAGGCGGGGGGTTCAATGAACTACACAAAACACTGTCCGGGTTCAAAAGATTACAATAAATACTACCTAAGTAGGAATTTTTCGCGTATAACTTGTTGGATGACTTTCATGATGCGGGGCAAAAATATAAGGTAATACCCCAGTAGGTTATTCCATATATCTAAGGCTTGACCAATTGTCAAGCTAGGTAATGACTCATCTAAGTCATTATCAACCCATACTAGATTCTCCATCTCCAAAAAGGGTTGTGTTGGTGGGTATAATGTCAAATTTTTTGTGTGCTCACCATTAGAAATGACCATGTTTCTTGACCGAAAATTGATGAATGCATTCATAGCTACTAACCAAGTCCTCCCAAAATCAAGGGGTATCCCCCTAGCTTAATATTTGTCTAGGGCATGTGCAAGATCATGATGGGCCAAAAAGTGGCAATATGATGGGTATGTGGCTGACGAATTTTTTTTAATCCAAAATTGATGAAACGAAAAGGGTTTTTAAAGGAGATTCTCAGCTTTCCATCAATCTAAATTATAGTTTACTTTGAATTTAATAAATAATTATTATTCATTTTCTATTGAATTATGAATAAAGTATTAATTTTTACACTGATTGAAAAACATCTATCGCTTTCAAACAGTATCATATTTTTTGAATCCAAAACATGTGTCACATTCTATGCTTTGCATACTATAATATTAAAAAATAAAAAAATGAATTTCATGAATTTTTGACCAAGTTAAGGTGGTCAGACATACGAGTCTTTATATTTTTTAAAAGTTGTCATACAAAAATTATAATTAATTATTTTCTTGGAAAAAAATTACAAAAAAATATGTATTACATGAAGACATGAGTCCTCTACTTATATCTAAAATCTTACAAAAAAATATTATCATTTGAATGTGGTTAGGGTGGTCAGACAGACACCTACTTCTTATTTTTTCCCTAAAATTTAAGTACTATTGTATTGAAATTTCAAATTTTCACCAAATAGATTTTTTTTTTTGTAAATAAACCTAGTAATTTAGAAACTACATTCAATTTTCTACAAATTTTATTCTTACGTATTTTTGAAATAATATAGATAACTTATTCAAATTTTTATGTCAAGTTGCCTAACTCTAATTTTTCTGAATTTTTTGCCACTTAAGGGCCTATTTTTTCCGTGATGATCCTGCACATACCCACTACAAAACCATAAAGTCAGTTAGGTATTCCCATGAATCAATAGCAAGGATTACACATCTTCATTCATACCTTTTGGTTTCACCAAAGATTGGTCTACCATTTGAAGAACTATGGGAGTAGGCCTAAGTCCCTCTAGTGAAAATCATTCCTTTGTTTCATTTGTCATAACATTAATTGCAGTGCCCAAATCAACAAGGGTATTAGGAATACTTACTTTACCAATAGATACCTTAATGACAGGACTCCCTAGATCCAAGTACTTAGGAATTTTTATGTTCCCAAGCATAAGGTCTTCCAATTGTCCAATAACTTGGATGGTCTTCGGGTCTTGCTTCTTCTTTTTCTTTCGAGTACATAGATCCAAAACTATTTTTGTATAGACGGGAATGTCCTTGATAGCTTGCAACAAAGGAATAATTATATTAACATTGTGTAACTCATTAAAAAATTCAAATTCAGGTTAAGAGACTTCCCTTTGTATTGATTCAAACTGAAATTGGTACGGAAAGGTGATTCTTTGACTAGCTCTGCTTCAAGTTCTTCATTGATCTCTGTGATGGTGGGCCCTTGAAGAGCCTTTCCCAATCTTAATTGAACTCCATCTAATTATATTGTATTTACAAGATAAGTGGAGTAACGTGTTTCCTCATTATTATACATGGGTTGTGTTGCCTTATTAACGAGATTTGGGTTAGGTTGGGCAGGCATTGGTGTAGGCTTCAGTGGCTATGGGATTGGGTGGTTGAGTAGATGATGATGGTATGGGAAGAAGAAATAATTGTGATTTCTAGTATCAGTTGATCATGGGAGGAGGTGGAAATTGTGGTTGTGATATTGTTGTTGGTATAGTGTGGGTTTGTTCATAGAGTCTCATATGACTACTTGGGAGACATTATTCATGACATCCATCTTCTCTTTGATGAAGTTGATTCTTCTTCAATTGTTATGGAGGAACCTTTGGATCCTTTTGTTCATTCTCCACATGATCATTCATCACATTTTGACATGGGTGAGGATACTTTTGAGCAACATTTGGAGGAGGCGCCTTTGTCTTCAAAGGAGATATCTTTGTCTTCAAATTTTGTTCTACATCCATCTCCACTAGGTTGTGGATTTTCATCTTCTACAGTGTGGCCTAGAACACTTGATTTGATGGTGACATCTTTCGACATCAACATGGAGACACTTGAGCAGAGTTTAGAGACTTCATACATTTTCATCATTCTTCCTTCATATTCCTTTCAGGAATGGGAAGACATTCTTCATACACCTTTGGTTTTGTTTCTTCCTAAGGGGAGGAACATTGTTCGACGATCGTGGACCATGTTCTACATTCAGCTTCGAGCTTCAACCATTGGCATAGTTGACTACTTTGGGGAAGGCTACATGGTCTTTCCTATCCTTTCTATTTTGGAGGGGACTTCTTCCTTGCATGGGATTCTTCTTGTGTTGGGAAACTTGTTTTCTTTTGGGGAGGAGTTTTGTCCCACTGGGTTTTCTCCTTTACTCCATTTGTGAGAGAGTATTTTGTACATGGGTACCTAACATGGCCTAGTAGCCGGGACCCATATTTGCATCTTTGCATTCTTTCATCCTTTCACCCACCTAAGCTATGCTTAAGGGGGGGTGTTAGTGTAGGTTTTTTTTAATATTATTTTTCCTACACATTATTAAGCATACCTTAGGTTATAGGAGATGTGGTTCATGTGAGGACACGTGGCATAATCCATCAATTACATGTGTTGCTCCCACTCACACTTGGGTGGTTGAGTTTCACACCCTCTTTTGGCCTTATATGCCACCTCACAAAACCACTCATCTGTCTCTTTTTGAGTAGGTTATGCCACCTATTTGGCATTTTCCAAGTAGGCATAACTCCCACCTAATTTGGTTATTTGGGAGTTATTACCCCTCTTGGAATTATTTGCCCATATTCTACTATATATTCTGCACTCACCTCTCCCTCCTAACTAGTTCAGGTCTAGCTCCTATCTAGTCTAGATGAGTTCATATTAACTCAATCAATTCAAGGGAGAGTTGAGGCATATTGTATCATTTAGTGTGTGATATAACATCATTTTGTTATTGCACTATATTCCTGCATTCTATCTCTTGCTGCTCTCGTGTGGAAGGTTTATCTTGGTTTTGTAGGTGATCCTGGGTGCTCGAGTTCATCAATAACTCTTACATGGTATCAGAGCGTCAGATCTGCAAGCCCCTTCTCAAATTTGAGAGATTTGTGAGTTTTTTAATCAGTATTGCAGGTTGCAGCATGCCTTTTCTTGTCTTAAGTAGTTGATTCTACCTTTTCATGTCATTTTTTTGGTTGTTGGGGTCGTTTTATGTTTCTAAAGGCGTTTGTTTTACACTAGATCCACATTTTTTGTATACTTTGAAGAAAATCCGTCATCTGGGTTTTGTTCGTAGAAGAAAAAAACCATCTGGGTCGTTGCTATTTTCTGCATACAGGTTACATATTTTGCAGAAACTAAATCGGAACATTTCAGTAGACCCCCTCTTCAATTGCATTTTTGATTTTGCAGTCAAGCTTTGGAGGGCCATAATTCAGTCATACAAGCTCTTTTTTCAGAGAATTTTTTTTTGATTTGGGGTAGAATTTCGCAGGCTTTGCAGTGGTGTGATCCATTTTTTCTCAAGTAATCCGGATGTTTCAGAAAATCAGTTTTATCAGCAGATCTGAAGGACAGTTCTCATTTTTGAAACTTCAAACGGCTATAACTTTCAGATATGACCTCTGATCGAGGTGATTATTTTTTTGAAAGTTGATATTTTTTTTAGCACTATACTTTGGTGCTATTTTGAAGTTCTAATTTGAGATTTAATTATACTTTCAGTATTTGAGTCCGTTTTGGACACTTGAAAAACTCTGGAAAACAAATCCAGCATTGTAAACGCACTAATTTATAAAGTGCCAAATAATTTTTTGTTGGGGGGGATTCTTCTTTGAGTGAAAAAGGTGGGTGTCTATGTGTGTTCTTCTTGCATTTTTTCTCTCACATTGCTACAACAATCTAAAATGGATAAATCGGTTCCTCTACTCACACCATACAATTACTTTGAGTGGAAAAATGAAATGGAAATTCACTTAAGGAAGTTAAAATTGTATAGAATAACAATGGGTATTGATAAGGAACCTACAGAAGATGAAGATAAGCCTAAATGGTTCAATAAGTGTGCTGAAGCTTTTGGCACCTTATGCATGGTTGTATCTCCTGATCTACGCTTTCATATTATGTCTGCAAAATCACCAAATGAAGTGTGGAATACTTTGAATATACTCTTTGGTAAACAGGATGATTTGAGAGCACATTCATTGGAGAACGAGCTCATAGGATTGAGCCCATGCAATTTTGATACCATTCAGGATTTCTTTACTAAATTGAATGCCATAAGATTGCAGTTAGAGCAGTGTGGAGTTAAAAAGGATGACTCACAATTGATTTTGAGTATTCTTTCAAAACTTGGTCCTGATTATGCAGTGTTTGTTTCTACATTTCATGCAATGAAAAGAGCCTTAGGAAAAGGATTTACTATGCCTTCTCTAAGTGAGTTTGCAACTGATCTCACAAAGGAGCAAGATAAATTGATTCAAATGGGCATTATTAAATCTTCCAAATCTCAAGCCTTGAGTGCAAAACAAGGCACTAATAAGCAAAACAAGAAACAACAGAACCAAGGTGATAGAAAGAAAGATTCAGATAAATATTCATCTACTTCTAAAGTAGACTCTAAATTCTCTTCAAAAGAGGATTCATCTAAGAAGGAGAAGCTCACTTGTGCATATTGCAAGAAATCTAGGCATGATGAACATCAATGTTACTTAAAACAAATTGATGAGTTGAAGAATCTTTTAGCAAAGAACAACATCAATTTTCCTTCTCGAATGGTTGATTCAGCTTCTTCTTCTAATTCCAAAAATTTAGAATTTGATAAGGAAAAGGGCCATACTACAGGTGCAGGTAAATCAAAAGGTAAAGCTCTTTGTGCTTCTACAGGTCTTGGATCAAGGAGATGGCTCCTAGATTCTGGAGCGTCTCATCATATGGCTTCTACACAGTCTATGTTCTCTTCTTTTGAGCCTTGTGCTATGCCACCTATTATGATGGGAAATAATACATACATGGATGTAATTGGGAAAGGATCTGTTGATATTGGAGATGGTACTTTCAATGATGTTTTGTGTGTACCTCATCTTTCAAACAATCTTCTTTCCATCTATCAAATCACTCATGGTGGAACAGGGAAGACTGTTGAATTCACACCTGATTTAGTTATCATCAGAGACTTGGAGAGCAGAGAGATAATTGCTACTGGGGTGGTTGATCATGCATCTCGATTGTATACCTTTTTAGACTTTGCACCTGATGATGGTTCTAATCCTTTGGTTGTTGATCACACTCCTAGTGTGAGCTTTGATTTTGAGGAGAACTTTGGCTACTTGAACTTGGGTATTCTCACATGTGATCCAGTTCTTGAGCCTTGTATTCCTTCTCCTCCATTTACTATTGCATCTGAAGATACTTGCATTGCTACATTCATGGCTTCTTGTGATTCAGTGCAACAAGATACACATTGTCTTCCAGACATAGCTACTTCAGATGACTACTTGACAGACATTGCAGGTTTGTTCATAGAGTCTCATATTTCAGACTTGGGAGACATTATTCATGACATCCATCTTCTCTTTGATGAAGTTGATTCTTCTTCAATTGTTATGGAGGAACCTTTGGATCCTTTTGTTCATTCTCCACATGATCATTCATCACATTTTGACATGAGTGAGGATACTTTTGAGCAACATTTGGAGGAGGCGCCTTTGTCTTCAAAGGAGATATCTTTGTCTTCAAATTTTGTTCTACATCCATCTCCACTAGGTTCTGGATTTTCATCTTCTACAGTGTGGCCTAGAACACTTGATTTGATGGTGACATCTTTCGACATCAACATGGAGACACTTGAGCAGAGTTTAGAGACTTCATACATTTTCATCATTCTTCCTTCATATTCCTTTCAGGAATGGGAAGACATTCTTCATACACCTTTGGTTTTGTTTCTTCCTAAGGGGAGGAACATTGTTCGACGATCGTGGACCATGTTCTACATTCAGCTTCGAGCTTCAACCATTGGCATAGTTGACTACTTTGGGGAAGGCTACATGGTCTTTCCTATCCTTTCTATTTTGGAGGGGACTTCTTCCTTGCATGGGATTCTTCTTGTGTTGGGAAACTTGTTTTCTTTTGGGGAGGAGTTTTGTCCCACTGGGTTTTCTCCTTTACTCCATTTGTGAGAGAGTATTTTGTACATGGGTACCTAACATGGCCTAGTAGCCGGGACCCATATTTGCATCTTTGCATTCTTTCATCCTTTCACCCACCTAAGCTATGCTTAAGGGGGGTGTTAGTGTAGGTTTTTTTAATATTATTTTTCCTACACATTATTAAGCATACCTTAGGTTATAGGAGATGTGGTTCATGTGAGGACACGTGGCATAATCCATCGATTACATGTGTTGCTCCCACTCACACTTGGGTGGTTGAGTTTCACACCCTCTTTTGGCCTTATATGCCACCTCACAAAACCACTCATCTGTCTCTTTTTGAGTAGGTTATGCCACCTATTTGGCATTTTCCAAGTAGGCATAACTCCCACCTAATTTGGTTATTTGGGAGTTATTACCCCTCTTGGAATTATTTGCCCATATTCTACTATATATTCTGCACTCACCTCTCCCTCCTAACTAGTTCAGGTCTAGCTCCTATCTAGTCTAGATGAGTTCATATTAACTCAATCAATTCAAGGGAGAGTTGAGGCATATTGTATCATTTAGTGTGTGATATAACATCATTTTGTTATTGCACTATATTCCTGCATTCTATCTCTTGCTGCTCTCGTGTGGAAGGTTTATCTTGGTTTTGTAGGTGATCCTGGGTGCTCGAGTTCATCAATAACTCTTACAGTTCCTTCCTAAATGCCGATACCTTGAATAGTTCTTGCAAATGTCACAAATATCGTCAAAGTCCATTTTAGAGATGTTCCCTTTTTCTATTAAATTTAATGCTTCCATAGTATCATCCCTTATGCCTCTAAGAAAAAACATTTTACATAAAGAGTTAGCCCTTGTTGTCATGATCGTTGAAGACTGAACATGAAGCATTTGAGGTAATCTTCCACAAACTTGTCTTCTTCTTTTTTTTATGCAGAAGATTTCATCCCACACCTCCTTTGTTTTACAATACTCCTAGTACTTGTTCAAAAATAATTCTTTCATGGCTTCCCATGTTTTGATATTTCTGAGGTTCACGAACCAATGTGTAAGGTTGCATCCTTTAATGTGGCTAGGAGAAATTTGAGATTCTATGCATCACTCTGATAATCATAGTCGTGGCACAAAACATCAAACTCAAATAAGAACATATCAGGATCCTCAATAGAAAGACAACGAAAAATTGGTAAAGCAGACTGAGGAATGTTTTTCATAGGAGCATCCTCTTCAAGATGCATAATGGGGAATTCAAAGATGATCGGGTTGTGGGCTAATGCTCTTGAATCATTATTGTTGTTGTTGTTTTTGTTTTTGTTGATATTGTTGATTTTGTTGGGATCAACCATGATGTCTAATTACCAAGGGGTAAATTAGGTTTTAAATGGCTCTTGGGTTTCTGAGAATGGACCAGCTTCTGGCCCATAAGATTCTTGGAAGAAATTTTCAACCTTTCTTCACAATACTTCAAAAGACCCTAGATGGGTACCTATAGGTGTCTCAACAATAGTGGTCTCAATAACACACTTCTCGATATCAGGTTTGGGTAACTCTAATGGCTGCAGTTTAGTTTTCAATTTTTCTCATGTTGAGCTACTTCCTTCAATGGACGGATTTGACCTATTTTGCACTTCTTCAGGTTTTGGTCCATCAATGGATGATTTTAATTTGTTTTTGAGTTTCGTGGGTTTTGAATTACTTCCATTTTCTTTTCTAATAAATCTCCCTATGTTATCCCTACTATGATTTATGCACCTAAATGACGTATAGCAGTATAAATCATGAGTATTAACCTTAAAAAGGTTGACAATTGTATAGGTTTTCCTCTTGATGTACTGGTCCTAACTCAACTTGCTATGATTTTATGCCTTTAATATCTTTCCCTGATAATGGAACCAAAATGATGGGATTAAACTATGGTTGATATGATGGGTAAAACTATCCTTGTAATTCTATCTTAATTTGGGTAAATGGATCTGAATCAGTCCTTGAGAGTTTCGAAGGTTCCTCACTTTACTCTTGGATGTCAATCCATGGGTCGTCAACTTGTGAAAGATATTGGGGTTGTTTGCCTAAGGGATGAACCTAGAAATCCAAGTGTGGATGAATGCAATTGTTTAATCTAAGTTTTTTCTATAATCTAACTCTTAGTCCTCCTATCAATTATGTGACAGGAGCCTACATTCAAACAGTCTTCAATAGAAATTGATTAACAAAAAATAGTAAACATCATTACTAAATTGCACATGAAGAAAAGAATATAATTAAAAGGTAGAACTAAAATTAAACACTCTAACCTGTTGAGAAATTATGTCTCAACTTCCAGCTTGAAGTCCTCGTTTTCATGCCTTGGTGATTTTGTGTTGTTTTCAAAATTCTGGCAGAGGTGGAACCAGGATGGAACTTGGCATTGTTCTGTTTGTCTAAGTTCTAGGTCTCTGGCGGAGGCAAAACCGGGATGGAACTTGGCACTATTTTGTTTGCCTAAGTTTCGGGTTTCGATTCTCGTTCCTGCTCCGACTTCGCTTCCTACTATCTCTTGTTTCTCGCTTCACAGGTTTTGGTGGAGGCGGAACCAGTTTTGGAAGTTGGCAATGTCTATTTGCTAGGTTCCTGTTTCAGTTTTTGTTTCAACTCCGAGCTTGACTCCTGCTTTTACGATCTGGTTCTTCTGGATGTTTGGACTCTCCTCGGGGTGTTTTCCTTCGCCTTGTCTTGGTTTTGGATTGTTTTTTCTTGCAGTTGGCAGAGGCGAAACTGGAACTGGATTGGTTCCTAATCTTGGACTTTTGGTAAAGTCCTATTTCTGTTCCTATTCCGTCCCCGACTCTGACTCCGGTCTTTTGTGTTCCCGTCTTGGTTTGACCCCAAGTTGACTTACCTCGGTCAGAAATATTTCCGATGAGTTCCCCTTTGCCGTGGGCAGATGCGGAACCGAATTGGTTCCTGAACCTGTAATTTCAGTGGAGTCATGTTTCGACTCCAGTTTTGACTTCGGTAGTGTGTATTTTCGGTGGAGTCCTGTTTCGACTCCTGTTCCAACTCTGGCTCCGACAGTGTTATTTATGACTTGAAGTCTTGGTCGTGCCCAATGTCTGTTTGACCGTTTTGGTTGCTCTGTCAGCTAAGATTGCTGATGGGTCTTGGACGCGTGGCACTTGGTTGAATAGTAATTGGACGGATACCAAGATAGTTATTGTGGCAATTGTGTTTGTCAACGAAGGGTGGCGAGCTCAACCGTTTTGAGCAATGGCTTTGAATGCAATGACAACTTGTTGCAGGAGATCTGTCAGATCCGACCAATTGCTTGATTTGAGGATGGACTTCATTTCTCTTCTGAGTCGGTTACATATGGATGAGAGATGTGTTATTTCTCATAAAGTTGGACAAGTTAAGTTTGAGTCATGGGTTGCAGAGCAAGTTGAAGTTGTGAGCTGAAGAACAAGAAGGACGTCAGTTCTTGAAGAGGGTTTTGAACTGTATGTTGTGAAAACATTGTAACAGTGGATCTAAAACTCTCTGGGTGATTGTGAGTTGAACAAAGAAGTCTGGATATTGTATGTAATCGATTCATTACTGTAATACAATAGATTTGACTTTGTGTGGTGGGTTTTTTACTTGAAAGGGTTTTCCCACGTAAATATTGTGTCATCTTTGTTTGCTTATCTTTTTGGTTTCTCATTGCCATGGTTGTATGCATCTCTATAAGTTTTAGAAACTGTTAGTTTTTCATTTTTACTTCTCTCCCCTGTAGAAAAGGTGTTAAAGGGAATGTATTCTGCACTGTTGGGTCAGTAGATCCGCATTCTTTTCCCTTCAAAGTGGTATTAGAGCTTGGCCAGTTCGTGTTATCCTTGCTAGGGAAAATTAGATTTTTGCACTAATACCATTTCAATGGGAGTCTTGTATTGTTAAACTTATTTCTATTGTGAGATGGCGAGTACATCTGGTAGGATAGATATTGAGAAGTTTAATGGCAGCAACTTTGAGTTATGGAAACTCAAGATAAAAGACTTGCTTGTGGATAGAGACCTCTGGATGGCAGTGTCTAGAACTAAGCCACAAACTATGACCCAAGAAGCTTGGGATCTTGCTAATAGAAAAACAAGAGGATTGATAAGACTGAGTCTAGCCAGTTCTGTGCTCTTGAATGTTCACGAGGAGACGTCTACAGCTGCTTTGTGGAAGAAACTTGGTGATATTTACCAAGGAAAATCTCTGGAAAACAAGTTATTCCTAAGAAAGAAGTTGTACTCCTTGAAGATGGACGAAGGTGCATCTATTGCAGATCATCTAAACTCATTTAATATGAGTGTTACTCAACTGGCATCTGTAGGTGTAAAAATTGAGGAGGAGGATTGTTGCATGCTCCTGTTGTGTTCATTACCTGACAGTTGGGATCATCTTGTGATGGCTATTGGAAGCAAAACCACTGCTTTCAAGACTAATGATGTGGTTGCTTCGCTTTTGTTTGAAGAAATGCGAAGGAAATCTTCTGAGATGGCCAAAGATGCTCTTTCTGTTCGAGGTAGAACAAAGGAGAAAGGCAAGAAGAAAGACAACAAGTCAAAATCCAAGTCTAAAGGGAGATTAAAGTCTCCTGGTAAAAAGTTCAAGGTAAAGTGCTGGAACTGTGGGAAACCTGGTCATATCAGGAAGGACTGCAAGGAGAAGAAGAAGAAGAATGCTTCTGACAACAAATCTTCTCAAAGTGATCCAGATGCCTTCACTGCAGCAGCCTTGACAACTCAGGCATCAGATGATGTTTGGTTAGTTGATTCAGGTGCCTCTTTTCACATGACATCCAATAGAGATTGGTTCTCAAAGTATGAGAAGTATGATGGTGGAAAGGTATACTTGGCAAGTGATTCAATGCTAGAGATTTTTGGCAGAGGAAGGGTCAGAATTCAGTTTCCTGACGGGAGAGTCAAAGGAATTGGTGGTGTTCTTCACATCCCAGGTTTGGCTCGAAATCTTATTTCTGTTAGTAAGTTAAATGATGCTGGTGTAGAAGTTTCTTTTTCTAGTAAGGGATGCAAAATGGCTAGAGGTGCAATGGTGTTAGCTAAGGGTGTTCGTACTGGCAATCTATACAAGCTAGATGCATGACCTATTCTTTGTAATAGTGCCTCTGTAAAGTCATGTAATTTTGCACCTATAGAGAAAGATGAAGACTCTTCACTATCTGCAAATGCTTTGGAGGTAAAACTCCCAGCAAAGAAGACCATGTTATGGCATCATAGACTTGGTCACATAGGTGAGAAAGGTTTAAAAACCTTGAAGAACAAAAACCTTGTAGAAGGGCTTGATGATTGTAACCTTGAGTTCGATTTTTGTGAACATTGTATCTATGGAAAGCAACACCGTGTTTCTTTCTCCTCTAGTCCTCACAAATCTTCTAGTATACTGGATTATGTTCATTCTGATGTGTTTGGTCCAGTTAATGTTCCTTTGTTATCGAAGTCTAGATATTATGTTTCTTTTATTGATGACTGTTCGAGAAGGGCATTTGTATACTTTCTTAAAAGTAAATCAGAAGTGTTCAGTCGATTTAAAGAGTTCAAATCTTTGGTTGAAAATTAGACTGGAAGGAAAATAAAGTGTTTAAGGACAGACAATGGAGGTAAGTTTTGTTCTACAAATTTTGAAAGGTACTGCACTGGTCATGGAATTAAAAGGCTTAAGACAACCCCTACACTCCACAGCAAAATGGAGTTACTGAGAGGTTGAACAGGACACTGATGGAAAAGGCAAGGAGTATGCTGAGTGGTGCTGGTCTGGAGTAGAAGTTCTGGGCTGAGGCTGTTGCTACAACATGTTATTTGATTAATAGATCTCCTTGTTCAGCGCTTGTTGATAAGACACCTTTGGAAGCATGGTCAGGTAAGAAACCCTCATTAAGGCATGTTCGGGTCTTTGGCTGTGAGGCATATGTTCATGTGCCAAATGAAAAGAGATCAAAGTTGGATAACAAGGTTGTGAAATGTATTCTCATCGGCTATGGAGTTGGTGTGAAAGGATACAAGCTTTGGAACCCTGTTACTAAGAAGGTTTTGTATAGAAGAAGCGTGATATTTTGTGAGCTAAAACCTCTAGTAAGTGATCAACAACCTGAGACAAATTAGAGTGACAAGAAGAAGGATGCAGATGAGATTCCCCAAACTCCAGAAAGGGAAGAGCTATATGGTGTACCTGAGATTGAGGAGAGCTCAAGTAGCTCTAGAAGTTCTGGTGTTGAAGAACAACCTCAGCCTCTAAGGAGATCTACACGAGAAAGAAGGCAACTAGAAAGGTATGGTTTCTCTATGTTAGATTCAAATTGTGCTTATGCCTTAATTACCAGCACTGATGAGCTTAGGACTATGAAAGAAGCAATCAGCATGGCTGATTCAAAGTCTTGGTTGGAAGCCATGAATGAGGAGATGGATTCTTTGAAAAAGAATGATAACTGGAAGTTGGTACCACTGCCTAAAGGGCGAAAGCCTATTGGCTACAAGTGGATATTCAAAAGGAAGACAGGATTTGATGGCAGTGTGGAGAAGTATAAGGCATGACTGGTTGCAAAGGGTTTTTCCCAAGTTGAGGGAATTGATTATGGAGAGATCTTTAACCCTGTAGCAAAGCTGACATCCATCAGATTTTTGTTGTCATTGGCAGCTGTGTATGACTATGAAATTGAGCAGATGGATGTGAAGACAACATTTCTCCATGGTGAGCTAGAAGAAGAAATCTTCATGTCCTAGCCTGAGCATTTTGTTGAAAGAGGTAAACAAAATCTTGTTTGCAAGTTAAATAAATCTCTCTATGGTCTAAAGCAATCTCCTAGAATGTGGTACCAGAAATTTGACACATTTGTTTTGTCAATTAGGTTTGTTAGATCAAAATATGATCATTGCATTTATTATAAATGTGAGAATGATCATGTGCTTGTTATTACTCTGTACGTGGATGACATGTTATTCATTGGTAATAGCAAGGATATGATTTCTAACCTTAAAACTCAGTTGTCTGCTAAGTTCGAAATGAAAGATCTTGGAGCAGAAAGGTACATTCTTGGAATGGAGATAACCAGGGATAGAACAAGCAGAAAGCTTTGGCTCAGTCAAAGTAAGTATGTGAAAACCATTCTAGAGAGGTTTAGCATGACTGATTGCAAGCAGCTAGTTGTTCCAATCATGCAAGGATTGAAACTATCTACTGAAGACTGTCCAAAGTCTACTACTAAGATGGAGGACATGACCAGTGTGCCTTATACAAGTGCTATAGGTAGTTTGATGTATGCTATGGTCTACCCAAGACCAGACATTGCCCAAGCAGTGGGAGTTCTAAGCCGTTTTATGGAAAATCCAGGGAGATCACACTGGGATGTTGTAAACAGAGTGTTCAGGTATTTAAAGGGTACTTCAGATTATGCTTTGTGTTACCATGGCAATATGGTTGCATCACAAAGGGCTCTTTGCATTTAGGGATATGTTGACTTTGATTGGGCAGGGGACATTGACAGCAGAAGATCCACCAGTGGATACACTTTCATGCTTAATGGTGGAGCAATCAGTTGGATGAGCAAGTGACAAGCTGTAGTTGCTTTATCCACGACAGAGGTAGAATACATGGCAGCAACTCATGCTTGCAAGGAGGCAGTGTGGCTGAGGCGTTTGTGTTCAAACATTGGATTTAATGTTGAGCAGATTTCAATCTACTGTGACAATCAAAGTGCCATTTGTTTGGCAAAGAATCTGACCTTCCATGCCAGGACCAAGCACATAGATGTGCAATATCACTTCATGAGGGATATGGTTGAATATGGCAAGGTCAGTATGGATAAGGTTGGCACCTTGAAGAATGTTGCAGATGCCTTGAGAAAGCCGGTTAGCACAGACAAGTTCAGATGGTGCACAGAATTGATAGGCCTTGGGGCCTATGATAGATAGTAAGGTTTGATATTTTGAGGAAGCTGGAAGTGTTCACCAAGTGGGAGATTGTTGAGAAATTATGTCTTGACTTCCAGCTTGAAGTCCTCCTTTTCATGCCTTGGTGATTTTGTGTTGTTTGCAAAGTTTTGGCAGAGGCGGAACCAGGATGGAACTTGGCATTGTTCTGTTTGCCTAAGTTTTGGGTCTCTGGTGGAGGCGGAACCAGGATGGAACTTGGCACTGTTCTGTTTGCCTAAGTTTTGGGTTTCGGTTCTCATTCCTGCTCTGACTCCACTTCCTACCATCTGTTGTTTCTCGCTTCATAGGTTCTGGCAGAGGCAGAACTAGTTTTGGAAGTTGGCAATGTTCGTTTGCCAGGTTCCTATTTCAGTTTCTGTTTTGACTCCGAGCACGACTCCTGCTTTTATGATCTGGTTCTTCTCGATGTTTGGATTCTCCTCGGGGTGTTTTCCTCCACCTTGTCCTGGTTCTGGATTGTTTTTTCTTGCAGTTGGCGAAGGTAGAACCGAAACCGGATTGGTTCCTAATCTTGGACTTTTGGTAAAGTCCTATTTCTGTTCCTGTTCCATCCCCGACTCCGACTCTGGTCCTTTGTGTTCCCGTCTTGGTTTGACCCCGGGTTGACTTACCCCAGTCAGAACTATTTCCGATGAGTTCCCCTTTGTCGTGGGTGGACGCGGAACCGAATTGGTTCCTGAACCTGTAATTTCGGTGGAGTCATGTTTCGACTCTAGTTCCGATTCCGACTCCGACTCCAACTCCAATAGTGTGTATTTTCGATGGAGTCCTGTTTTGACTCATGTTTCGACTCTGGCTCCGACTGTGTTATTTATGACTTGAAGTCTTGGTCGCGCCCGATGTCTGTTTGACCGTTTTGGTTGCTCTATTAGCTACGATTGCTAATGGGTCTTGGACGTGTGGCACCTGGTTGAATAGTGATTGGACGGATACCAAGATAGTTATTATGGTAGTTGCATTTTTCAATGAAGGGTGGTGAGCTCAACCATTTTGAGCAATGGCTTTAAATGCAATGATGGCTTGTTGCAAGAGATCTGTCAGATCCGACTAGTTGTGTGATTTGAGGATGGACTTCATTGATCTTCTGAGTCGGTTACATATGCATGAGAGATGTGTTATTTCTCATAAAGTTAGACAAGTTAAGTTTGAGTCGTGGGTTGCAGAGCAAGTTGAAGTTGCGAGCTGAAGAACAAGAAGGAAGTGAGTTCTTAAAGAGGGTTTTGAACTGTATGTTGTGAAAACATTGTAACAATGGATCTGAAACTCTCTGGGTGATTGTGAGCTGAACAAAGAAGTCTGGATATTGTATGTAATCGATTCATTACTGTAATACAATAGATTTGACTTTGTGTGGTGGGTTTTTTACCTGAAAGGGTTTTCCCACGTAAATACTGTGTCATCTTTATTTGCTTATCTTTTTGGTTTCTCATTGCCATGGTTGTATGCATCTCTATAAGTTTTAGAAACGGTTAGTTTTTCATTTTTGCTTCTCTCCCCTGTAGTAAAGGTGTTAAAGGGAATGTATTCCACACTGTTGGGTCAGTAAATCCGCATTCTTTTCCCTTCATAACCTTTACTCATGCACATTTGATAACCACATCGATTAGTATTTACAGAATGCAATACTTTGAATGAAACTCATACACACTTAATGGTAAATAGTAAAAATTACAAACTACAAATAAATGAATATAAAACTAACATTCTTATTACCACACAATGCAATTCTATTGTAGTAATCACCAGGTAATCGATGAAGTGGACCCTTCCTTCTTTGACTATCGATGATGGGTATCATGCACACAAACTACTTCACGCTAATCAATCATTCATTCAAATCACTTTATAGTATTTTGATTGCAAATAGAAATTTATATCAATATATTATCATCTATATCGACTGAATCATTGATTACATATTTATAGATACCATAGACCGATTAAACTTATAACTACTGCTAAATAAAAACATAAAAGTCTTTGGTTGTTTCAGCCTGCAACCAACAACCTTAAAATATAATCGAAAAATAGTTTGGAGTCTTTTGCCATCATTTGAAAATAGCATAACAACTTGAAATAGATAAATGCAACTCAACACTAAATTAACCAAAATGACATATAAATTTTGAATAGTCTTTAACTTCATTTCACTAATTCCCTTATCCATGTGTCATCCATTAAGCATCCCCTTCTACCAAAATCACAGAGATAATAAATAAACAATCAAAGGATTTTGATATATTCATAGGTCTTCATCTTTCCTTGTATTTTACAAAACATTTTCAGCTCATTAACAAATGGTGACATGAGCAATAGAAAATACTACAAAATGACAAGGTTCAAAGACAAATAAGAAGGTAAAACAAAGACATATTTCTCCCCCATCAGTATGTATAGTATACAAACATACATACATATTGTGGTACTATGTATGTATGTATGTTTATATAGGATACATACATAATATTATAATGTTTATTATAATATTAAGTTGTTTTAAATATTATATTAATATATGTTATTAATAATATTAAAATGCTATGTCAATTAAAAAACTTAAATGATTGGTGAATTCATATAAGTTAAATGATTATAAATTTGACTATGAAAATCCTATAAACGGATACGAAGTACTCACCAAAAACTTGACCATTCAAGCAGAGATGATGGACATGGATGAGTGGACAATGGGGGTCGATAATTGTTGAGCGATGGGTTCACGACAATGGTGGAAATAGTCGGCGAAAATATAGGTGCATGAAACCCTTAACAATCGAGTTGTAGAAACCCATGAATGGTATGTATATGTATACACATAGTCGGCCAAAAATATAGGTGCATGAAACCCTTAACAAATAGTATGTATATCTATACACATAGTATGTATATGTATATATAAATGATCGACTGTTCGTGTAGTTATTTTGTATATATACATAGTCGGCCATATATGTGCATATATATCTACATACTCACATATACACACAGTCGGTCATAACATAGGTGCATTATTTCTAGAAAATTACATTTCCTCTCCATTCGTGTGTATATATATATGTATATAGATATGTATATGTATATATACATATATATATACATAGAAGTGGCCATGATAAAGCTACAACAAAGCTTCATCGGACGAGGAAATACTTACTTGTGCATAGAATCTATTTACACAAAACAAATTGCAAGAAAAAACCAAAAAAATATTGCAATGCATAGTTACTACTTGTGTGAGTTTGGAACACAACCTCACCTGCGTAGCTAGAAGATAAATGGTTTCCTTATATTGAATGTGGTGTTGATAAAAAAAATTCTTAAGAAATGCATCACCAGTATTTTCCCATGGCCTCATCACTGTCGGCGTCCATCCTAACCAAAGTTGGTTATCGATGCAAGTGGTCAAAGTGAAAAATATTTTATGAATGGATGTTTTGTGAACCTAAACCATGACCAAGAAAATGGTTAGCATGCTAAGGTGGTAGGTGTTAAGACCGATGGTGGATGAATGTCTCGTAGTTAATGTGCATTTAATAGGAGTGTAATGAGCGAGTACTAGTGTGGAACCAACCCACCATCGGTCATACAGATGTCCATAATTGGTGAATGACACAATTTAAGAAATTTTTGGAAGTTTTTGAAACTTCCTTGAAAACATCAAAAAAAGTGCTCGAATTTGGCCAAAAAAAAAATGGAGGGGTTCCAACTCGATGGTTAAGATATGTGGAAAAAAAAAAAAATTGTCTAACTCAGACCCCTCGCTCAACATCACCCTACCCACCATTGGCTCCTCTCCCTTAATAATATATTTGTTTGAATGCTACATAAACAAAAAAAAAAATGAAAAATCTAGCGTACCGTATGTAGGTGGGGTTATACAGCTTTGAACACCTGCTAAATTTTTTTCCCTCAAAAATGAATTTGTCCAAAATTAACAAATTGATAGTCGATCTTTAGCTTTTGACACCTTTTGAACATGATGGTGAGGTCTGTTTGGGCAAACAAATGTACCAATTTGATGGCTACCTTTTGGAACCTCTCAAAAAATTTCTATCTTCAACCCTTCATAGATCTCACATCCGATGTTCGATTTGGATGAAACAAAAGCCTAATATAACTTCTTCAGTTTGTTTGAGCACAATGGTGAGCTCAAAATATCTGCAAGAAGCTTTGAAATACCTGCAATAAAATGAAATAGAAAGGAAGCCCCCCCAGAAACTGAGATCTCTATCAAGTATTTTTGATTCTCTAAGTCATCATAGGATGCAAGAGAAGATAATCTTTGCTTTCAAGAATGGATTGAAGAAATATCCAACCCACAACTCACAACCAGCTTTGATACCATGTTGTATTTGGTACAGTGGGTGCTACCACAATAGTGATTTACAATTTCTGGGAGATTCTAATTCTTGCTGAAATCACATATTTTTGGAAAATATAATGATTCAAGCCTTTAAAAGTTCCATTTTAAGGATTCCAATTGAAGAGGGTTTGATAAAACCACCTTAGATCAAACCCCCTTGGATAGAACCATGCTAGTTTTAAATCATACCTATAACCAACTCTCTCTTACACCTATCAAAATGCTGATAAAAAAACACTTTTGATTTACTTTTTGGAGGATCAAATGAATTCATTTAAAATTTATTTCAAATTATTATGGTAGTCCTCAAAATGAGCTATCCAACAAATATAATTTTAATATGTTTTTGTTTTACTATGTAATTTTATTTTTAGTTTTATTAAACATAGGTTTTTCACCTAAAATCAAGCTCTTTGTTCTGCACATGTGGAAAAATAGAAGATTATCAAAAAACAAATGAAAAATATTAGTGCACCAGATATTGAAGTTCTTGATCCAACAAAAAAAAAACTTAAATTTCGATATATACAAAAAAAGTTACACGTTATACAATCACACTATGTCTACATTATAATTGGTTTGACTTCGAAACTTGATTAAAGAAAAAATATTCAATACAAAACTACCTAACCAAGTGGAAGCACTAGATATTGGAGTTACAAATCTAAATTCAAAATAATTATAATTTTATCCTTAATGGAAAATAAGTTATGCATTACATGGTGTGCGTCACTTTTTAAAAATGTTGTTTTCTGAAAAAAACCAGTTTTCATGGAAGATGGAAAAAGAAGTGCAATCTGATTCCAAAATTTTTGAAACAAATATTTTTAGAATCTAAAGATAAAATGTGATGAGACTCTAGTTTGCATCATCTTCAAATTACTCATGGTTTAGCTGTTATAGGTGCCCGAATGTGAAGATTTATTTTTAAAAAATAATTTCAGTGTCCACTTTGGCCAAAAATTATAAACCACTATTGTGGGATCACCCTTGTGAAACCACCCAAGATCAAAATGATTGAAGGAAAGAAAGAAAAGAGATCTTAAAAATGAATAAACTCAACACTCCCTTAGCATTGAACTAGTAGTCCATATTACTAGCCAAGGGGAGGGGTGAGTGTTGTTTATATAGCAAAATAATGGAAGATAATTCCAAGAGGAGTAATAATTCCCTAGTGCCCATTTTACCTACTTGGAAAATGCCAAATTACATGGTTATGCCTACTCAGATAAATAAAATCCAAAAGAGGGTGTGAGTGACACATGTGAGTGATGGATTTATACCACATGTCATCATCCTAACCATTCTAATATAAACTAAACAAGCTTAATAATGTGTGTAGGAAAAATAAATATTTCCTAACATAAGGAAAATAAAAAACCTACACTAATAACAACCATACCAAAGCTATACCTCCTAATAACTTTGATAAGGTGCCACACAAGGGTAAAGGAATAATAGTGGTTTACAATTCAAGTGAGGAAGGAAAACTCACAAAAATTGAATACACGGAAAAAAAACTTGATTTTAGGGGTTCGTACGAACCTGCTGGTTCGAGTGAACCCATAAGAGGTTTATTTAAACTAGGGTTCGAGCAAAATATTTTAATTCTTTCTCGCCTAAAAACCGAACATAATCCCTTATGGAAGGGTGGTTCGCTCGAACCCCCCTTATTAGTCATCCCCCCTTGAGACACAAAAAAAACCTAAATTTTGGCTCTTCGAAGCTCGAGTTGAGGATGAAAATGGAGGAATACTCACAAACCCAACTAGAATCAAGTAGTCCTTAGAATGAACTATCCAAAAAATATGATTTTAATATGTTCTAGTTTTATTATGTATTTATTTTTTTAGTTTTATTAAACATAAGTTTTTCATCAAAAATGAAGGTCTTTATTCTGCACATGTGGAAAAATAGTAGATTATCAAAAGAAAAAATAAAAATGAGTGCACCAGATATTAAAGTCCTTGATCCAACAAGAAAAAATGAAATTCAATATATACAAAAAAAGTTACGCGTTATACGGTCGTGCTACGTCTGAATTGTAATTGGTTTGACTTCGAAACTTGATTAAAGAAAAAATATTCAATAAAAAACTATCTAACCAAATGGAAGCACTAGATATTGGAGTTACAAATCTAAATTCAAAAGAATTATAATTTTATCCTTCATGGAAAAAAATTATGTGTTATACGGTGTGCGTCACTTTTTCAAAATGTTGTTTTTTGAAAAAAACCCAATTTCATGGGAGATGGAAAAAGAAGTGCAATCTGATTCCAAGAATTTTGAAAAAAATAAAATTAGAATCTACAAAAAAAATGTGACGAGACTCTAGTTTGCATCATCTTCAAATTCCTCATGGTTTAGTCGCTATAGGTACCTGAATGTGAACATTTAGTTAAAAATAATAATTTCAATGTCCAGTTTGGCCAAAACTTGTAAACCACTATTGTGGGATCACCCACAATAATGAACTTTGAGCTTCATGTGGAAAGAAAAAATATGTATGCTTGAAACTCATGAAAAAACAAGATGGCTCCACAGGCAAGAAAAGTGTGTTATGCAAGGTGGCCATATAACAGATGTTGTAAATGCGAAATACTGTAAGTTACGTTCAAAGAGATTTTTCTTAGTTCATGTAAGGGTATGTGCAGGATCATCATGGAAAAGCCAGGCCCTTAAGTGGCAATGAAAATTCAGAAAAATCAGAGTTAGACAACTCAACGTAAAAATTTGAATAAGTTATCTATATTATTTCAAAAATATGTAAGAAAAAAATTTGTAGCAAACTGAATGTAGTTTCTAAACTACTAGATATATATTTTTTTTTTTGAAATCTATTTGGTGAAAATTTGAAATTTCAATGCAGTAGTACTTAAATTTCAGGGAAAAAATAAGAAGTAGGTATTTGTCTAACCATCCTAACCACAATAAAATGATAATATTTTTTTATAAGATTTTAGATATAAGTAGAGGACACATCTGCCACTGTGATGCATATTTGTTTTGTATTTTTTTTCCAAGTAAATAATTAATTATGAATTTTTTATTACAACTTTTAAAAAATATAAAAACTCGTATGTCTGACCACCTTAACTTGGTCAAAACTTCATGAAATTCAATTTTTTCTTTTTAATCCTATAGTATGCAAAGCATGGAATGTAACGCATGTTTTGGATTCACAAAATGTGATACGGTTTGAAAGATATAGATGTTTTTCAATCAACCTATCAATCAGGACTTTATTCGTAATTCAAATAGAAAATGAATAATAATTATTTATTAAATTCAAAGTAAAGCATAATTTATATTGGTGGAAAGCTAAGAATCTCCTTTAAAAACCCTTTTCGTTTCATAAATTTAGGGTAAAAAAAAATCTGTCAACCACATGGGCGAAGTCTAGAAAAGCAAGGTAAGTTGTTAAACACATTTTTTGTGTTGACTTCTTAGGATTGGCATGTCTTAGCCAAATTCTGAAGCAAACCCAAGGCTAATCCCTAGGTAGTAGGTTTTGTGTCAGACATATCAGATATCTTATTCAAATTGGATCGGATATCCAATTATTTTTATATATAATTTAAAAAAATCTAATATAGTTTTTAATATATGATTTAAAAAATTTCAATAAATAGTTTATAGTTTATTTTAATATATCTAGTTGAGAATATACAATATAGTTTATAATTCAATATATAACATATAATTTATGATAATCTCTTACGAAATTGTGTATAATATATAATATATTATATTATTATGTATAATATTTAAATATTATTTATATATTTTAGTTAATGTATAAATATATATATATTAAGTTAATATATAAAATAGTATATAACTAATTAATATTAGTAATATATAAAATATTTAAATATTATCTCTTTCCCTCTCTCTCTCTCTCCCTCCCTCCCTCTCTCTCTCTCTCTCTCTCTCTCTCTCTCTCTCTCTCTCTCTCTCTCTCTCTCTCTCTCCTTCTTCCCCTCTTCCCCTCTACCTCCCCCCTCCTAATTATCTATCTCTATCTCTCCCTTTCCCTCTATCTTTCCCTCCCTCCATCTATCTCTCCCTCTCACGGTATC